>SJXQ01012401.1:267946-296111 GCA_006408695.1 Aepyceros melampus | reverse complement strand
GCCTGTGATGCCTCGGTGACAGAGAGAGATAAGTCGCTTCTTCCTGTGCATTGCTTTTTCGTCAGAACGCACAGCTAGTATTGTGCAGAAGTGAATGTCCTGGCCTTGCGCTTCGCAGCCCCTTCCTGCCCTCCGTGTATGCTTCCTGCCCCCGCCAGGCTGGCTTCCTGCCCCCGCCCCTCCCTGCTCAGGATAAGCTCCCTCAGGGCCGGCTTCCTGCCCCGCGTTCCTTGTGCTGTTGTGGGGCGGCCCGTCTGTTCTCCTACCCTCCTTGGGTGAACACCAGGCCCACTGCTGATGCCTGCCTTGCACAGGGTCCCGTAATTGTTAGCGATCATTAAGGAACAAACAGCAGTTTGTTCCCTAAATGGATTCTGAACAATGCTTTCTACACTGTCCAGTCATAGCATAGACCTATATGGCTGTTGATACTCAAGTATCCATTTTAATAAAAATTAAAGTTGTTTAGTTCCTTAGCTGCCCTTGCCGCAGTTCAAGAGCTCAGTGGCTTCCCTGTTGAACAGCACAGATACAGAACGTCGTCTCAAGAGTTTTATATATATATATATATCATATATAAAAACATACTAGTCCATCTTATTGAAAGTTTGAAGCAGTGATGCTGAAACCACGCATATAAATAAATACCTATCCAGTAGAGGGTAAGAGGAACATAAAAAATCAAACTATAGAATGTGAGTATCAGATTTTTTCCTTCTGTTTCTCAGTTGCAGACTTAGCGTTATCATTTCTTTTCTTTTTTTCTCCCACAGATACTGTGCTAGATTACCAAGTGATCCGTTTACTCATCTGGCTCCTAAATGTAGAACCCGAGAGTTGCCTGATGGTACATTTTATTCAACTCTTTATCTGCCAATTAACTCACCTCTTCGAGCCTCCATTGTTGTAAGTTTAGAAAAAGAAATGATTGTGCCTTAAAGTTAATGTCGTTAATGGATTTGTTTTTAGTTTCTGTAAGGCTGTGCAAGTTATAGGTAAATTTGGCTTTAAATCTAGTTTAAAAAGTATATTTAGAAATCTGTTTTGTAGTCAACTACGTGTTCGAGTCTTCAGTAGACTATATATATGTAATTTGTAGGCTCTCTGAATTAGGCTAGACGACCTCTGAAGATTCCTCTAAAATCTTAAAATCTTACTACTCTGAACATTTCCGGCAGCATCATTCACTGTGGCTTTAGATCCTTACAGTGACACTGCTGCTGCTACTGCTAAGTTGCTTCAGTCGTGTCCGACTCTGTGCGACCCCAGAGACGGCAGCCCACCAGGCTCCCCTGTCCCTGGGATTCTCCAGGCAAGAACACTGGAGTGGGTTGCCATTTCCTTCTCCAATGCATGAAAGTGAAAAGTGAAAGTGAAGTCACTCAGTCGCGTCTGACTTTTAGCGACCCCATGGACTGCAGCCCACCAGGCTCCTCCGTCCATGGGATTTTCCAGGCAAGAGTACTGGAGTGGGGTGCCACTGCCTTCTTACAGTGACACAGAATTCATTAAATATAGTTGGGCTGTTCTAGTTATTTTGTTGTTGATTGGAAAAAATAGACCTTTATACAATTGCTGTCCTTGGTCTCAATGTGATATATTAAATTCTTACTGAAATTTAAATTCATCAAGATCATAAACTCTTTATGATAACTGGTATAGTTTTTACTGGGCAGGATTTTGAAAGATGGCTTTTCAAATATAGACAATAAGATTTTTAAAAACTGGCTGATGCTTTTCACAATGAAGAACTGGTAAATTTCAGCTTTAAAGATACTAGGGCAGAGGTTTCATCTGTGTTTTATGCGCCAATGGTACTCTAGCTCCATGCATATACTGTGGACATGTTGTTTTTTTTTTTACTTCCAGGGTCCCCCAATGAGCTGCATTCGATTGGCTGAAAGAGTCGTGGCTCTCATTTGCTGTGAAAAACTGCACAAAATTGGTAAGTGTGTGTGAAAAACACATGAAATTAAAAATAAAGTTAAAAACATCGTATAACAAAAGCATCTCAAGGGCTTTATGGGTCTCCAGGGTTTTGAGGACTGAATGCCTGCTCTTGCTGTGCTTCGGGGAGGATAGATGTAAGTGTGATGAAACTTGAAGACCCTGTAAAATGGAAGAGCTCTGTTTTTCACAGCTGAGGAGCTATGATTTATTTGCTCTCATTTCTAACTCCTTTTAAATATATAAATGTAATAAGGTCTTCTGACTGTTGAATCGTGAACATTTTATGTTTTGTGTTTTAATATATCAGTTTCTCAAATTAGTCTATATTTGTGTACAGATGAAAGTTTTTTAAAAAATGGGTGGACTTGTTTTCCGGTGGCATTCGTAAAAGGATGATCTGATATTGTTTTCCTGTTTACATGTTTTTGTTTTTGAGTCTTAAAACAGAGTTTATAATCCTCATCATACTGAATATATGAACGTCACAGTAGACTTTGCCTTCAGTAATCACATCTGATTACTTTTCTGTTGTTAAAAGCACAGATGCTTTAGTCTTTGTGATTTGTCCAGTTGTTTCCCAGCACAGAGCTGCTCTGGATGATACACTGATTAATTAGGCAAACTCAGGATTGAGCATTTTTTTTTTTTTAGGATCATTTTTTATTATTTATTTATTTTTAGGATTGAGCATTTTAGTACACAATCACTTTCCTCCTCTCTACATTTCTCAGGTGAACTGGATGACCATTTGATGCCCGTCGGGAAGGAGACTGTCAAATATGAGGAGGAGCTGGATCTGCACGATGAGGAGGAGACTAGTGTTCCCGGGAGACCGGGCTCCACAAAGCGAAGGCAGTGCTACCCAAAAGCGGTCAGTATTGGTTAGAGCCACACACAGACTTGGCCCTCCTGACTTGCTGTTGCTGGCGGTACCAGGCCCGGACTCCTCTGCTCGGCCTCCCAGACGCGTGCAATCCAGCCCCCCGGGTCTCAGCTGGCCTCCCAGACGCGTGCAATCCAGCCCCCCGGGTCTCAGCTGGCCTCCCAGACGCGTGCAGTCCAGCCCCCCGGGTCTCAGCTGGCCTCCCAGACGCGTGCAATCCAGCCCCCCGGGTCTCAGCTGGCCTCCCTGCCTCGTTCAGCTCCTCTCACAGCAGCCCCTTCGCTGCCACATGCACCACGTGTGCTCTTCCTCACTGCAGGCATCGCTTTTGATTTTCTTCTCAAAAGGTTTCTTGTGTTTATCACATTCTATCCAGAATGAGTTAATGTCATTTAAAGAGACATTCTTTGTTTCATGCACTTTAGTGGCCAGGTCCTCGCTCTGCCTTACACTGAGGACTAAGACCTCGAGGGGATGCGTGCTAAACAGACACGTGCCTGTACAGGGTGAGGGGCGCGCGGCAGGTGTGAGCGCGGTGGCTTGTCAGGAGTCAGGGTGTGGCCTGACTAGTAATAGCTTTTCCAACATGTCATGTCTAGCTGGGTCTGTGGCTTTCTAGCTGTAACCATACGGGCCTGGAGTACTTATTTTAAAAATATTAGTCAATATTTTTACCTTATTAAACCCCCAAACAGTGCTCGCTTCAGCAGCACATATACTAAAATTGGAACGATACAGAGAAGATTAGCATGGCCCCTGTGCAAGGATGACACGCAAATTCGTGAAGCGTTCCATATTTTTAAAAAAATAAAAGCATTTAAAAAAACCCAAACAAAAGCAGAAATTTGCTGTGTACTTTGATCTTAGCTTAAATATGATTCTTTGTATTTTTTTTGCAATTTTATTGAGTTTTCACTTTTTTAAAAAGTTTGCAACCAGCTAACATTTTCAAGATTCAAAAATCAGAAATTAAGTTATCCGATTTTCTGAACTGCTTATTTTCTCATATCCAGTTTTCCTATTCTAACATTACCCTAGAGGTTCTTGGGCTAGTTTCATGTGACAAATGTTACCACTAATAAGTGTTTTGAGAAGCATAGTACTGCTTTGCATCCTGTGTAATTAATAGGTGCATTCTGTACTATCTGATACTCTAGTAACTATATCTCTTAGCCAGCATTTCTGCACCTTTTAAGTATAGATGTAATTATTTTTTATATTATTGAGCCTTGGAAACTGTAGACTATTGGGTGGGGTTGTATGAATATTAGAAGTTTAGAAACTTAGTTTAGTTTAAGTCATAGTTTACTCCTTTAATCAGATAGCCATTAAAAATAGTACTGACTTGTATTGACCCTGAAAGATATTCTCAGTGTAGTAACTGGAGGTAAAAATTGGTGATACAGTCTTTGTTTTGTGGTTCCATTTGTAATGAAAAATATGTATGTGTATATATTTATGTGCATTTATTCTGGAATGTATACGTTTATTCCAGAAAAGTCTGGAAGATGATATGGTATGTGACAGTGTTACTAAAGGTTATCTGAGTTTCAGGATTAGGTGGGATTTTTAAAAACTTGGCTACTTTTATTTTCTGATATTCAACAGTGAGTAAAGACTAAGAAACCCAGGGATGAAAAGAGTTTGTTCTCTGGTCAGAAGAAATAGATCAAATGAAATGCTGCTGTTTAGTTGCTAAGTTGTATTCCAGCTCTTTTGCAACCCATGGACTTTAACCCACCAGGCTCCTCTGTCTGTGGGATTTCCCAGGCAACAATACTGAAGTGGGTAGCCATTCCCTTCTTCAGGGGATCTTTCTGACCCGGGATTGAACCTGTGTCTCCTGCATTAGTAGGCAGGTTCTTTACTCTTGAGCCACCAGGGGAGCCCACATCAAATGAACAGTATTGTGTTAGAAGACCCTGCGGCGTTTGATGGTTTTGTATACCTCTCCAGGGAGGTTAAGTAAATGAGGAGGTCTCCTGCCTTGGGTCTTAGTTTCCTCTCATCAGCTTTTAGTAAAGCCAGGAAAAAAAATTTGTTTTCTTGCCAACATCTGGAAAAGAGGTGAATACGCTTGCACTTGTTGCTTACATTTTTCTTTCCACTTCCAGATTCCAGAATGTTTGAGGGAGAGCTACCCCAAGCCCGGTCAGCCCTGTTACCTGTATGTGATCGGGATGGTCCTGACGACACCTTTACCTGATGAGCTCAACTTCAGAAGGCGGAAGCTCTACCCTCCTGAGGACACCACAAGATGCTTTGGAATACTGACAGCCAAGCCCATACCTCAGGTGGACATTTCATAGTGGCCTTTTCTGTTGGACTTTGTTTTTTTTTTTAAAGGAAAAGTGACTTTAAAAGTAACTGTCCTTTGTTACCTCAGAATGGTCACTATTTTACAATTGGACGTGTCTCTTCTGTTCCCCTGATAGAAAGCATCATTCCTCTTCTGAAGTTAACTATTTATAATGGACTGAAATCTTGGCTAACCCTGGGCTTTATTTTTCTTTCTGCAAAGATCCCACACTTTCCTGTGTACACGCGCTCTGGAGAGGTGACCATATCTATTGAGTTGAAGAAGTCCGGCTTCACGTTATCTCTGCAAATGCTTGAGTTGATCACAAGACTTCACCAGTATATATTCTCACATATTCTTCGGCTTGAAAAACCTGCCCTAGAGTTTAAACCCGCAGACGCGGACTCAGCCTACTGTGTTCTACCTCTTAACGTTGGTAAGAAGGACCCAGACTAAAGCATTGTCTGTAAAGGAGCTAAAAAACGAAAGTGTTGCTTAACAATGAGCTTACCCGAATATAGTACAGAAATCTCTTTGATAACTCTGAACAGGGGCATGGAATGAAGGTAGAGCTTGAGGGAGGCTCTAACCCGTATTCTTATATTTTAACAAGCTAAAAGATCTTTTTCTTCCCTAAGTTAATGACTCCAGCACTTTGGATATTGACTTTAAATTCATGGAAGATATCGAGAAATCTGAAGCTCGCATAGGCATTCCCAGCACAAAGTATTCAAAAGAAACCCCCTTTGTTTTCAAATTAGAAGATTACCAAGATGCAGTTATCATTCCAAGGTAAGGTGTTAAGTGGAAAGCAACGTGGAGCTGACACTTTACTTTTGAAGATTCCCCCTGGGCACATGGGGCATGTGGTGGGCTGTGACCCTGGCGTCAGCGTGGCCGGTAGAAAATTCAGGTATCTCTTAGTGGCAGGCCTGTGCTCCCCAGTTTACGTACATAAAAACAAAGCCTGAAGTGCTGTTGGTGAAAAGGTTTTACTTTGTGAAGGTCAGCTCATCTAAATTATGTTGATAGGCTTTCTTTGTAAAACCTCCGTCCTTTTAATCCCCAGAGTCTTAAAGAATTTGATTATAAATAAGTTTATTAAAATTGTTGAAAGGCATAGTGTTAATTAAGCGCAATGAAAGTAGTTAATTACAGTGCTTTGTTGTATGTGTGCTAAGTCACTTTAGTCGTGTCTGATGCTCTGTGACGCTGTGGACTGCAGCCCGCCAGGCTCCTCTGTCAGTGGGATTCTCCAGGCAAGAACACGAGTGGGCTGCCAGGCCCTCCTCCAGGGACTCTTCCGGACCCGGGGTTGGACCCGAGTCTCTTATGTCTCCTGCATTTGCAGGCAGGTTCTTTACCACTAGTGTCACCTTTTTGGTAAAAATTTAGGGGATCAAGTTTTTGAGCATTAAGGTTAAATATCACACTTTTTAAAGAATTAAAATACTGGCTGCAGCTGTCTTTGGATTCTGTTCTGTTTTTGTTTTTTCTTTTTTCACGTTGTACCCCAGTGCCACGTTTTAAGTATTAGTTAACGCCAGCCTATCACTATCAGAAATGGTGCATAGCACACATCTTGTGGGGCAAGAATCTTTCATGTTTAGCGTTAGTAATATATAAACTATTTACTTGATTGCTTGGATATTGAAAGTTTTCTATACTGTTTATATTGATGAAATTAGAGATATTTAGAGGAGCCATTTCAGCCCCAGTATTTTGGCCATTTGATGTGAAGAGCACACTCTTTGGAAAAGTGCCTGATGCTGGGAAAGACTGAAGGCAACAGGGGAAGGGCAGGGCAGCGCATGAGATGGCTGGATAGCATCACCCACCCCGCGGACATGATTCTGAGCAGATTCTGGGAGGTGGTGATGAACAGGGGAGCCTAACGTGCTGTACCTCATGAGGTTGCAAAGAGTCAGACACGACTTAGCAACTGAACAACAACAAAAGGAGCCATTTGACTCTCATGTGTTATCACAGTATAGATATTTAGAATAAAGGCGCTGCTACAGCTAAGTCACTTCAGTTGTGTCCGACTCTGTGCGACGCCATAGAAGGCAGCCCACCAGGCTCCCCCGTCCCTGGGATTCTCCAGGCAAGAGCACTGGAGTGGGTTGCCATTTCCTTCTCCAACGCATGAAAGTGAAAAGTGAAAGGGAAGTCCCTCAGTCGTGTCCGACTCTTCGCGATGCCGTGGACTGCAGCCTAACAGGCTCCTCCATCCACGGGATTTTCTGGAGTACTGGACTGGGGTGCCATTGCCTTTCTGAGAATAAGGATGAGATATTTAGAATAGGAGAGAATGGAGAGTCAGGTTTTCACTTGATGTAAATATAGTTTCTCTTGGCTTAAATTCACTTGAAATGTATTAGTTAAAGTTGAAGTGTCATTGCGGTTATATATTTTTAACCTTTTGAACTCTTACTTTAAAATCATAATTTGCATTTCTGTATTAAAAACAGTTTGTGTTTTGAGAATAGGTGATTTAAACCATAAAGTCACTGAAACTGTTTCTTCTTTTTTAGATACCGCAACTTTGATCAGCCTCATCGATTTTATGTCGCTGATGTGTACACTGATCTTACCCCCTGAGTAAATTTCCTTCCCCTGAGTATGAAACGTTTGCGGAGTATTATAAAACAAAGTATAACCTTGACCTGACCAATCTCAACCAGCCGCTGCTGGACGTGGACCACACGTCTTCACGGTAAGGCACTCCAGAGATGGCACTTGGATTCTGCCTGTGCCAGGTTACCAAGGTCAATAGGCAGATGTGGAGGTTTGCGGTCCCTGCGGCCCGCCGGTATGTAGACCCTGAACTCAGGAGGTCCTTGGCACACATATTTGCCCAGAGTCTGGTCCAGGGGTCTGCAATTTGAATGAGCTCTTCCACTGAGCTGCCCTGAAGTCGTACAGCCGCTGTCAGAGTGAACTTGTTTTTGTCTGTTTGATAAGATTATTTTGAAAATTTTCTAGACTTAATCTTTTGACGCCTCGCCATTTGAATCAGAAGGGGAAAGCTCTTCCTCTAAGCAGTGCTGAGAAGAGGAAAGCCAAGTGGGAAAGCCTGCAGAATAAACAGGTAGCGAGTTCATTGTCGTTAGCATACCTTAGTGTTTTGAAAGATGCTTGAATTTTATGTTACCAAGTGAATTGAGTGACACATGAGTTTTTTGGAAGTTGCCCAACACTTAGGTTTTGTTTTGCTTTAATTAATGTGGCATATTGAATTCATTTGAATGTGTTTTTTTAATTAATTTTTTATTGAACGATAGTTGCTTTACAGAATTTTGTTGTTTCTGTCAAACCTCAACACGATGAATGTCTTTTTGGTAAGCGTGAGAGGTTTCGCCTTTATGCTTGGTCCACTGGTAGCAATTATATAATTAAATCCTAGGATAAAGCCTGTTTTCCTTAAAGGGTTAGTTTTTAAAACCTTTCTAAAAATAAGACTTTGCTAGTGTTTCTGATTTTTGTCTTTATTCGTGAGTGAAACTGATTTTTAAGTTTTATTTTTATTCTCTTGTGTGCTTGCTTTATATTTACCTCTCCACAATTTACGCTTATCCACATGTTTTGCTCACTCACAGATACTGGTTCCAGAACCTGTGCTATACATCCAATTCCAGCATCACTGTGGAGAAAAGCTGTTTGTCTCCCCAGCATACTTTACCGCCTTCACTGCCTTCTGACTGCAGAGGAGCTCAGAGCCCAGACAGCCAGCGATGCTGGCGTGGGAGTCAGATCACTTCCTGTGGATTTTAGGTATGCCTGTGCCGTGGGTCAGAAAACATGGCTCATGAAATCCCACTTGCAAAAAGCACTGACTTCAGTTCACATTTTAATTTTATGTAGAATAATTTTTTAAAAGATTGGAAAGAAAATGTAGATATCTATTTAATACCTGAAATAGATGCATCATTTGACTCCTAAGTGAACATCTGTATATTGAGTCATCCTTTGCTGATGCTCGGAGGGAGAGGAGAGCCTAAGGTCAAAACCAATGGTTTCCTTTTCAGTGGTGGCAGTTCAAGTAAAAATGGAAAGAGTTGCTTGTCCCAGGGCTGACATTTTAAGGCTCTTCCTCTCTTATAAATCAAATATATGTTAAAGAGCAGCTGCCTCAGTGTGTTGTCTTCAGTTGTTCTCTTCTCACTAGTCAAGTCTCTGCATTCTAAGGAAATTACTGGTTTAATGACTCAGATTTATTTTGCTTACCCAGTTAGCAAGAGCAAGTTGCTTCAGGAACTGAGGAACTTGGCAATAGTACCAATCACTTACTATAGTGTGAAACACTAGTTTAAGCGCTATAGCTTATGTTAGATGATTTCATCTTTAGGACAGTCCTCTGAGGTAGGAGTTATTGGTTCCTCTTCCAGGGATGGTAGCTAAGGTACAGAGACATTGAGTGAATTACTCGAAATTCCCCAGCTAGTCACTCTGCTGGCCTGGAGTCCCAGTCTGTGGCCCCGGGTCCGCTAGGCTGACCCCAGGCTTCATGAACTCAGCCCCACCCAGTGCTGTGGGGTTGGGAATAAACCAGCGCAGAGAACCCTGTCCCACTGCGTGGTTTATGTTGTGAAGAATTCCCAGTAGTCCTGGTGTCTGCCTTGGAACCTTATTTCTCTCTAAGGTAGGAATATGTTTATACTGATCTTTATTTAACTTTTACTCAGATTGCACTAGCCTTTTTGAAGGGTCTGATGAAAAGTCATAAAAAATGTCTTTGCAGATACCCTAACTTAGACTTCGGGTGGAAAAAATCTATCGACAGCAAATCTTTCATCTCAATTGCTAACTCCTCTTCAGCTGAAAATGAGAATTACTGTAAGCATAGCACAATTGTCGTCCCTGAAAATGCTGCACATCAAGGTGCTAATAGAACCTCCTCTCTAGAAAATCATGACCAAATGTCTGTGAACTGCAGAACGTTGTTCAGCGAGTCACCTGGTAAGCTCCAAATTGAAGTTTCAACAGATCTGACAGCAATTAATGGTCTTTCTTACAATAAAAGTCTTGCCAATGGCAGTTACGATTTAGCTAACAGAGACTTTTGCCAAGGAAACCATCTGAATTACTACAAGCAGGAAATACCTGTACAACCAACTACCTCATATCCCATTCAGAGTTTATACAATTACGAGAACCAGCCCAAGCCCAGCGATGAATGTACTCTACTGAGTAATAAATACCTTGATGGAAATGCTAACACATCTACCTCAGATGGAAGTCCCGTGACGGCCGCCGTGCCTGGTACTACAGAGACTGGGGAGGCGCCCCCGGACAGGACGGCTTCTGAGCAGAGCCCTTCTCCTGGGTACTCCTCCAGGACGCTTGGCCCCAACCCTGGGCTCATTCTTCAGGCTTTGACCCTTTCGAACGCTAGCGATGGATTTAACCTGGAGCGGCTCGAGATGCTTGGCGACTCCTTCCTGAAGCACGCCATCACCACGTATCTCTTCTGCACTTACCCCGATGCGCACGAGGGCCGCCTTTCCTACATGAGAAGCAAAAAGGTAAGGAGCCGTCCTTTAACCCTTGCGCAGTTAGAGGAATCACTCAGGGTGGCTTCCAGCATCCGTGTTCCAGAGGACTAGCAGAGGCCTGCTGCAGGGGTCCCACACCCGGCGGGGCAGCGGGGGCCTCCAGACACGTGCACGGGAAAAGGAAAGTGCTAGTTCTCAGTCGTGTCCGACTCTGCGACCCCGCGGCCTGGAGCCCACCAGGCTCTTCTGTCCATGGGATTCTCCAGGCAGGAATACCGGAGCAGGCTGCCATCCCCTTCTCCAGGGGATCTTCCCAACCCGGGGATCTTCCCGACCCAGGGATCGAACCTGGGTCTCCTGCATTGTAGGCAGATTCTTTACCAGCTGAGCCACCAGGGAAGCCCCGCACAGAAGTGACACTAAGTGTAGTGTGGAATTAAGATTCAGAGAAGAAAAGTAACAAAGATACAAGAGAGGGGTTACAAGGTGCCAGGTACCTGCTTGGCACATAACACACAAAGCTGCTGAGCACTTGGAAGGAGGGACTGTCAGTTGTGATCAGGGAAGGTGTTAATGAAAGGACGTGCGTTTATAGTGTGTAAACAGGGAACAGATGGCAGAGCGTGTCAGCACTCCGTGAATAAACCGTGGCAGCAGTCAAAAGTGTGGAAATACGTGGCACGGCCTAGACAGTCCGGCTTTAGGGACCTTGCTCTTGACCATTCCACCGACCTCCCCCTGCTGTTGTCCGTGGCACTTGGCGCTGCACAGAGCGGTCCATAGATGTTCTCCATCCAGTCTTCGCAGCGAACCCAAGAGGTAGACGATAACACGGCCCCATCTTGCAGATGAGAAAACTCTTGCCTAGAGAGTTTTGTCGGCTTGTGCAGTTCACCTGGCTGGTCTGGAGCCCAAGCGTTACACTCTTCCCTGCAGCCTCCTTAAGTAAAGAGGGTGCTTGCTGCAGGAGTAACCCCCAGAGCAACCGGGCCCTGAGGGGCCAGTGCAGGGAGGCAGGAATGTCGGAGTCAAAGTGAAGTTTAGGGCTTTCGAACTTCACGGACTTGGCGGTGGAATGTAGGACTTAGATGCGGTCTAGGGGAATCGTCTTTTAAGAGTGCTAATTGAGAGCAAATGAGATTTCCCCAGGGTGGTTGCAGAGGTTGAGAGTGAGTAGAAAGTAACCCATCCTCTTAGGTAGGAAAGAAATTATTTTCCGTTTTGAAAGTCCTTCCATCCCGCTGCTCAGAAAGCTCTGACTGCTTGCTTGCTGCGGAGATCGCTGTCACTGCAGCAGCGGGGAGCTGGAGGCCCTTTGGGCGTGCCCGCCCCAGCCCTGCGGCGGCCAGGCGGCCTCCCCAGCTGTCTTTCCCGGGCCTGCACACACCTGCTGCTGCTACTCCAATGCTCGGCTCTGTCTCCACGGGAACGAGGCCCGCCCCACCTTGCACCTCCCTTGGGCCCTCTCTGAGCTCTTTCTTCCTCTTCCATCCTTCGGACCATTTCCGCTGACTTTGTAATTTCCATCCAAGTACCTGTCGCTCTTTATCCTCTCGTTGGCATCTGTGATGCCATGGTCCCACCGTGTGGAGAGGGAAACCAGAGTCTACTTACGCCATGCGGGCGCCGTGGGAAAGCCCTTGGCTTCAGGGACCACTTCTCTGTCTCACATCCCAGCCAGTGCCTCTCCAGCATGGGTGTTTGTTCAGGGGCATTGAGTTATGTAGGGGAAAGGGACTCATGAAGTACTTACATAAAAAGGAGCCCAGTTTTCTGAAAATGAAATTGACAGTTCTAGACCTTGGTGTTCAGGTAAAAACTAGGCAGAGACACAGCAGTTTGAGTAGATTATGGAGGAGATGAAGGCTGTAGAAAAAATAGACCAGAGGGGAAACCCTAAAGCTGGCTTACTGATATCAGTAAACATGGAATTTCTCTTTATTACCTTTGCTCTGTTTTAAAATAGTTGAAATATCTTGAAATGCCATCCAAAACAAAAGAATGATATTTGGAAAAGCACTGTAGTTGAAATCATATTTATAGTTTAGGTTCAAGGAACTTAAAAAATTATTTTAGTTCAGTTCAGTGCTGGTTTTTATTTTATAGCTAGAGTTTATGGTACCTCCACATTTTATTTCATTGAGAATATTGGGACATTTTGGACTTGGTGGATTTTGATTATTTTCTATTTTGATAGCTCCAATCAGCGTTTGAATTTTCTATCTTCAGATTACATGAAAAACTGTTCAGTCTGTGTAACGGATGACTAGTTATGGAATATGAAGAATCTTTAGCTAAAAATTACATTAATATCTTACATGAGTTTCCACAGCAATCATTTGCGGATAAGTGTTGCATAAATTTTTTTCTGCTGCAGGTCAGCAACTGTAATCTGTATCGGCTTGGAAAAAAGAAGGGGCTGCCCAGCCGCATGGTGGTGTCCATATTTGACCCCCCTGTGAACTGGCTTCCTCCTGGTTACGTAGTGAATCAAGACAAAAGTAACACAGAGAAATGGGAAAAAGATGAAATGGTAAGTTTCTTGTAACTGGGTGGATTTATTTTCTGGTGAGGGGGCAGAATCTTGTTCTATTAATTTTTTGTTTCTTTTCCCCAGTGTGTTTATAATAGAGTAGAAATTCAATATAGTAAATTAATTTCTTTTCATTGAATTTAGAACAGTGTGTAACTGTGATAGAGAACAGTGTCTATTATCTTCCCTTGCCAAAGGCAAAAGAGTATCTGGTGTTGTGATTCAAAAAAAAGGGGGGGGGGTGCTTAACTCTGACATTTCACTTGAATATTGCATATTGCGATTTATCGTAGATCCTTAGCTTTGTTCAGTGAAATCAGTAGCCTATAATCTCCAATTTGTCTGTGAAATGATATCAGTAAAATCTTGCTTTTGCAGCTCAGGGCTTCCTCAGGACTGTTTCTCCTCTTGTGGACCTTAAAAAAATAAAAATACGTAAAGGTTGTAGTTTCCTGGAAATAGTTTAAATCTTGCCAAAAACTTAAGCCTGCGAACGTTAGCTGCTGCTGCTTCGTTTCGTCTCGTCTGGAAGGCCACCAGAGGGCAGCTCGCAGGGCCTGGGAGCCCGGAGCTGTGGAAGCCAGCTGTCCAGGGCTGTTGGCTGGGAGGCCATCTTGCCAGCAGTGTCATTTTTCAGACATTTATTTTGCATTAATGATGAGCTGGTTAATTCTTACTTCATCTCTACTAAAGATCACAATGAGAATGCCGTTTCTTTCACAAGTTATAGTTTCTATATGTATTTTTTTTTTTCTAATCTTCTTTCTAATGTGTATGCCTTAGATAGTCTGTTTTTAAGTATTTCCAGGTAGCATGCTTGGTGACCCTGTTTTGATTTTTTAACCTATTCACTGAGTATATTTTTATACTTGTGCAGTATTTGACTTATTACAGAAATTGGACTTACCTGGCAGAGCATTGAGTATTTTAACGCAAGTTGGGTTAGAAAAATTATATATGTTACTAATTTAGAAATAGAAGCTTAGAGGAAAGTGTATATGATTTTGAGAACTTCAGAGAAAATCTTGCATGTCTATGATAAAAATTCCAGAAACACTTATCCTGCCTTATAAATAGTCATAGTATCATTGGTGCTTTAAAAACTTTTTTTTTTTAGCATAAAGGTGATATTAACATGTCCTTTTAATTAAAAAAAAATTTTTTTTTTAAAGATGCAACATAAAGTTCTTATTTATTTTCCTTAGCATTTCAAATGGCCTGGTACTTTGATTTTTAGATTACATTAAAATACTGTTTATGTTTTTATTTAATAATTTCTGTTTTTTGAAATAGACTGTTAGATGATATTGGGAAGCTTATGCTTAATCCACTCCTATTCTGCCTACTTTGCTGCTCAGCAAGTAGGTTTACATGAAAGCTTTGCATACAGAAGCCAAAGGTGGGAATAGCTTAGGTGGAAAGTGAACTTGAACTGTGAGAGCAAAGAGTTTCTTGCTAGTGTTTTTTTTGTTTTTGTTTATTCTTAAAGAGCTGGAAGTGCTCCTGGAAACCATTTAGTAAGGTAGAATCCCACTATTTTGCAGATAGAAAAACTGAAGCCCAGAGGCATTAAAGAACTTTGCACAAGATCACACAGCTTATTTGTTGATAAAACCCCGGCCTTTTTTGCACTTTGCCAATTTTTGGCTATGGTAGCATCTTACTAAAGAATCCTTACTAAAGGATTTTTTAAATGAAAATATTATTGTCTTTTTTAAATAAAAATTTGGCCTTTTTTCCCACCCCTCTTTACAGACCAGATAGTCAAAAACATCTCATGTTACTCTGGGAAAGTATAAGGTTTTTATTAGGTAATAGTCCCCAGAGGTATCCACCATTATAGCTTTTTTTTCTTTCTTTTTTTCAGTGTTCTTCCTTATTCTTGAAAAGAAATCATAAACTTTTTAATCAAAAAATATAAAGAAAGATAGTTGTAGATATATGGCTTGGTTCATTGCACTTATTTCTTTTCAGACAAATGCACTGTTTGTATCTCTCTTGAAATAAATGCTCCACAGAAAGCTTGAAAACCTTTTTGTCATAATACTCTGCAAAATTGTCACTATCAAAATTGAAGCACACCTTCCTGCCTTTCTCCCCAAGTAAAATCTTGTTTCTTTTTTTTTTTTCACTGCACAACAGAAATTTGGTGTCTTTCTGGCATTGCAGAAAAGGTCTATGGTTACTGAATCCTGGCCCATTATTAAGATTGTCACTCACAAATAAGCTTTTGCCAGAGAAACTGGAATTAGCAAAGACCTTCTGACAGAAATTGGATTGTTGTGTTTCATGTTAGTCTAAATTGTCTTCTATTTTTGTCAGTTATGCTATAATCTGTTACCCTGAAGGGAAAAGCATAATTTCTCAAATTCATAGCTTAGTTCATAGTGATCACTTTTAGTTTCCAAGCAAGGCAGTTTAGTTTTACATTGTAGCAATTGTGCTTGGATTTGAAGTGGCAATAGGGACAAAAACTTCATTTAATGTTACAAAGAAAATAATTTTATCTGTTTATATATTATACTCTTACTGAATTGCAGAAGTTTTGCTTTTTCTACACCTGGCATTTAATTTTGTTAATTTGAAAATCTTAAAAAATTTCTTTTAAAACTTTGTCAGCAAAATCGAAGAGCTCTGTGATCGGCATATGAGAGCTTTCATTGTGTATCTTGCCAGAGTTATAATTCTTAGCTGAAGTTTTGCCTTGTGAGCCTTAATTTTAAACTTTATATCCGTGTATAAATCCTTAACTTAAAGCTTCATTCTAGATAAAGGTCATTTTATAACTTAGAAAATGAACATTCAAAGAACATGTTTTACTTTGTTTATATGATTAAATAACTTATTTTATGTTAATTGAAAACAAATGGCCATGATTTGAAAGTTGCCTTTTAGTATTTGTGGTTGTCATTTGAAATTATCCATAACCCTTGCTTTTATTGAGTCTCAAACCCTTTTAAAAACAGCAGCTATGTCTCCCCTCCTTCCCCATTCCCCCTCTTCCAGACAAAAGACTGCATGTTGGCTAATGGCAAACTGGATGATGACTTTGAGGAGGAGGAAGAGGAGGAGGAGGACCTGATGTGGAGGGCTCCCAAGGAGGACGCCGACGACGAGGACGACTTCCTGGAGTACGATCAGGAGCACATCAAGTTCATAGATAACATGCTGATGGGGTCAGGGGCTTTCGTCAAGAAAATCTCGCTTTCTCCTTTTTCCGCCACCGATTCTGCATACGAGTGGAAAATGCCCAAAAAGTCCTCCCTAGGTAGTCTGCCGTTCTCATCCGATTTTGAGGATTTCGACTACAGCTCGTGGGATGCGATGTGCTATCTGGATCCGAGCAAAGCCGTTGAAGAGGATGACTTTGTGGTGGGGTTCTGGAATCCATCAGAAGAAAACTGTGGTGTCGACACAGGGAAGCAGTCCATCTCTTACGACCTGCACACCGAGCAGTGCATTGCTGACAAAAGCATAGCCGACTGCGTGGAAGCCCTGCTGGGCTGCTATTTAACCAGCTGTGGCGAGCGGGCTGCTCAGCTTTTCCTCTGTTCGCTGGGGCTGAAGGTGCTCCCGGTAATTAAAAGGACTGATCGGGAAAAGGCCATGTGCCCGACCAGGGAGAATTTCACCAGCCAACAAAAGAACCTTTCAGGGAGCCGTGCGGCCGCCTCTGGAGCCGGCTACCGAGCCTCTGTGTTGAAAGACTTGGAGTATGGGTGTTTGAAGATCCCCCCGAGGTGTATGTTTGATCATCCTGATGAGACAGGACACTGCGTCACCTGATCTCGGGTTTTGAAAATTTCGAAAAGAAAATCAACTACAGATTCAAGAATAAGGCTTACCTTCTACAGGCTTTTACACATGCCTCCTACCACTACAATACGATCACGGGTAAGGAGCCCCAGACCACAGCTTGCTGCTCTGAAAATGAGGCCTGGTATTAATTGGATCGACCCGTAAAATAATGTAAAGAGAATAATCTGTGTATGTACAGACTTAGAGCTTAATATGCACGGTGGGGGGAGGAAGCGCAGGAAAATGAAAGCAGTCCTTTTTTCCCTCATCTTTCTGGGCTGTTCCTAAACTTTGATAGTTGGGAGCAGAGCTGTCTTAGCAACCCGTGTCATTTTCTGTGCAGCATAGTTAGATTTCAGCCTTAGGATTGTGATGTGTTTCTGCCGTTTTATCCTGCCCCACTGCCTTTATGGTGTCCGGTCACTGCTGCTTCAGGTTCTTAAATAATTTATTCCTATATCCTGGATGTATCTCCATGTCTTTTTATTGTTCTTCCTGAACAAAAAGGCCCCTCTCTTAAGGTCTTCTAAATTCTAAAGAGGAATTCGATGAAAAGAAACTCAGCACAGGAAGGTTTCATCGCCCTTGCTCTGTTTATCCCGTCGCCTGCTTTGCAGTAAGCTCCATGTTTCTTTCTCTCCTTTATTTAATTGACTCCCAGTCCTTTCGATTAGAAGGGAGAATAGGCGCCTAAAACCAAAACCAGCTTCAGATTGTGAAACAGCGAGAGTCTGTAGTTTTTTTTTTTTTCTCCTCTATGTCAGAGTCATAAGCGCTTGAATTCAGAAAACCAAAGCTGAGTATAACGTTTGTATAAGACAAACAATGTAGGTTAAGATGATCAGAAGAATGTAAAACCAAAAGTGAAAAATTATCTGGCTCTAGACTAGAAACGCTGGTGAAACTGAAGCCTGTTTTTCTTTGTGGAGAAGAAACGAGGCCTGGTTTTCCACCGCACTCTCCTGGAAGGAGCCCTGGGTCCCACCCGTCTCAGCCCTCGCTTCTGAGCTTATTGGGCATGAGGGGGCCGCTCACTTAGTCTGTTCCCACCTGGGTTTCTACAGTTGAACGGCTCCTTTTAAATCTGTGTGAGAAAACAGAAGTGTTGGTTAGGGTTGATAAAGTCTCACATTTTGACATTGATCATTTTTGCTGATGGTCTCTGCTTGCCCCTGCTATTTTCCTTCTTGATTTGTGTCAAATTCACCATTTTTTATTCAGTTTGAGAAGAAGGTCTTCTTGTACTAAGTGTCATCTTATGTAACAAATGTAACCCAGGAGTGGTGAGGTGTGTATCACTCCCACACTTTGCAGAGTGTGAGAGGACAGTGCCCAGTGGTGGTAGCGGAGCGTGGGGAGGGGACGCATGCAGGGTCTGATGTTGCCAGATGCTGATCATGGTGGAGGCTTTAGAAGGATGCCCCAGCACCTGCCTGGCCAGCAAAGAGCCAAAGAAGAAGGCTCAGTGAAATGACGTCACTGGGGAAAAGCCTTTTTCTTAATGAGTGTTAGCCTTTTGGCAACTTAAGGGTTTTATGACCCCAATTTATATATCAGAAATGTGCTTAATTTGCCATTAGAATTTAATTTCCAGAAGCTTCAGTAGGATGTCATTCAGTAATTCTGTCATTGAAGAATATATATGTAAATGGAACCCCCTCTCAATAAAGGTCTTTTCAGTGGGTCTTGGGGGAATCCATCCTTTAACTGAGTTATTATTTGGAAATTGTGTCAGTGATTCTGCCGGCGCTCATGACTTCCCTTTGATTCTTCCTTCAGATTGTTACCAGCGCTTAGAATTCCTGGGAGATGCAATTTTGGACTACCTCATAACCAAGCACCTTTATGAAGACCCACGGCAGCACTCCCCAGGGGTCCTGACTGACCTGCGCTCTGCTCTGGTCAACAACACCATCTTCGCGTCGTTGGCTGTGAAGTATGACTACCACAAGTACTTTAAGGCCGTTTCTCCCGAGCTCTTCCATGTCATCGACGATTTCGTGCAGTTTAGCTCGAGAAGAATGAAATGCAAGGAATGGATTCTGAGGTTAGTGCCGTTTTAAGATATGTTGAGTTCAGTGTTTAAAATAAAGCCTTCCAACTAGGCTTCTCAACACAGCCATCCAAAGAGCCGGCTGAAGGCCAGGGTTGTGGTCCTTAGCATGCTCTGCGTTCTCCAGGAAATCTACGTGGGTCATAGTCTTCAGGCAGCCCTTTTAAACTTGGCCGCAGGTACTGTGGTCATTCTGGGGAGGAGAAGGAGCCAGGGGCTTCCAGCAGCTTCATCCCCAGTCCTTGCTGTGGGCTTCCGGTATTCAGGCACGCCAGAGAGGTGCACCGTGCCCCCTCCCCATCCCCCAGTGTGGGCTTCTGGTATTCAGGCATGCCAGAGAGGTGCAGCCCCCCCCATCCCGGTCCCCCCAAAAGCTTTAACCTTAGTGAGAGCTCGGCATGGTGGATTCTGTCCATTCTGTCTGTTTAAAATAGATCAGAAATATTTGCTCTATCTCAGGTAAGCATCACGAATGTACATCCTGCTTCACTTGAAATGGGGAAATCTCATTTAAAAAGCAAACTTCTAAAATTTTAGGGATTGGAGTTTGATAGACGTCTGTTGTAGGTTCAGCCAAAGGTCCTTTTGGTGATGGATCGAATTCTCGTGTGTATGTGTGTGTGTGACCTGTTTTGAAGTTTTATAAGAACGGATTTTGCTGAGATCTTTCCAGCCTCTGATTCTTCACTAGCATCCATCCACATACCTGGGTACCTGGGAGAGCACTCTCATGTCTTCTTCTCATTCTGACTCCTTTGTTCTTTCCGTAGATTTCTTACGAGAACTCAGGGAATCCATTCATAACTGTGGTAGCCACTGTAATTATTCTTTCTTGACTATGTACCTCCCTGTTGTTAGTTACACAGACTTTGTTAAGGAGGAGTGCACTTCCTATGAGAGAAGTGGGGAGCCTGGGTTTGGAGGTGGAGCCACAGGGCAGAGGACAGGCAGTGAACTGGGTGGCGGGTGTTCTGAAGGGGGCATAGCTGGTACCCTTCCTCCCCTCTCCCTCCTGGTACACTCTTCCAGGATTAGTGGCCTGAGGTGGAGTGCAGCCAGCAGTGAGACCAAGAGTCACAGCCACCTGAGATACATTCAGTACTGCTTCTAGTCTTCTCCTATAGAAATACATAAGCTTAGAAGTTGAGGAACTAGCTAAAACTAAAGTTATCTTTTGATTTCCCTGGAGATTCAGTGGTTAAGACTCTGAGCTTCCAAAGAAGGAGGCACAGGTTCGATTCCCTGCTTGGAGAAATAAGGTCTTTGGTCAAAAAAAACCTTTGATGACAGTTGGACATACTGGCTTTTGCTAGTTTTTGTTCATTCTTTTCCTGCCCTTTGTTTATATAAACATATGTATGGAAGTTACAAAAAAGTGATGGGGAATGTCATGGTCTGGCTTCTCTAACTTACTGTTTGTTCTTAAGAAAGTCTCTTCACCTTTCTGAGGGCCTCAGTTTCCTCATTTGTAACAGAAGAGAATTAAACTTGGTGAAAAAAAGAAAGTGAGGTTGTTCAGTCATGTTCGACTCTTTGCGACCCCGTGGACTGTAGCCCACCAGGCTCCTTCGTCCATGGGATTTTCCAGGCAAGAGTACTGGAGTGGGTTGCCGTTTCCTTCTCCAGGGGATCTTCCCAACCCAGGGATTGAACTGGGGACTCCCACTTTGCAGGCAGATGCTTTTCCGTCTGAGCCACAAGTAGATACTTGTAAACTTAAGTTTTAAAATTCCCATCCACAATAAGTTGTCTTGTTTTTCCAGTAGTCAGCATAATAAATCCACTGTATAGAATTTTGTGTGGCTAGGCAATCCATTTATAAATGGCTTTCCCCTCTTCTTTTTATTTCTCTTTCACAAGTAATTTGTATTTTATAAAATAAAAGAACCAAAATTGTCATTTTGTGATGTTTTGTTGCTAATGTATATAAACATAAACTTGTATAACATACGAAATGAAATTTTATCATGCATGCCCTGTTCTTTTTACTTAATGTGCTGGGGTGATTTTCTCCAATCATTATTAATTGGGATTATGACTTGTAGTAGGCTACATGCTAGTGAATATATGGCTGAAGTGTAATGTGTTCAAGCAGCTCCTTCGTGGCTGGATGGTTAACGTATTTTTAGTTAGGGTTTTAATAAACATGTATGTGATAAATATACATAAATATCCAGCTACCCTCTTAAGATGAACTCCTGGAGATGGAATTGCCACATCAAAGAATTAGGAACTTTTAAAAGGCATTTGCTACCTACCTATGTAAATTTTTATTCTGTTAATTTGAATACCTACTATGTGTCAGGTTCTCTGTCATAGTGATTTATTAAGTGGTTTAATAAAAGGAGAGCTGGGAGGAAAATATCTTCCAAACAGAATTTCCTTGTCAGAAAGTGGCGGTTTACCCTCGCGCAGCAGCGTGCACCCTTGCTGACACTGCATAGATGAGGATCCTGCTGGCTCCTAGCTGAGCTGCCGGCGGGTAGAGCTGTTTCAGCATTCAGTTCTGTGATTGTGCGCGAATTTGACATTGTTTTCATAAAGGTATTGACTATTACAGTTTGTGTTAGGGTTGTCTTTGGTTTTATTTGAAAGTAATCTTTTTTCCCTTGTTGAATACAGAATACTAAATAGAGAAGAGCTTTTTTTTTTCTTAAGTGAAAAACTTCTTTTTAAGATAAGGTAATGTTTGGACTCATTGGGAAAGACCCTGATGCTGGGAAAAACTGAAGGCAAAAGGAGAAGGGGTGGCAGAGGATGAGATGGTTAGACAGCGTCACGGACACAATGGGTATGAATTTGAGGAAACTCTGGGAGCTAGTGGAGGACAGAGGAGCCTGGTGTGCTATAGGCCATGGGGTCTCAGAGTCGGACACAACAACTTTTATGAAGAACCTATTACAGTGTAGTTGGCCTGTCATAAATGTTTGATGCTGTTGCCCTTGTTAAAGAGACGGTAGAGTCACATCCAAGAAAAGAAAAACATCTCTGTAGACTGCCTTTCAAAGAGGCCTTTCTGCTTCGAGTTTCTTTTGTCACTATAATAGCTTAGGAGATCCGAGGAGGATGAAGAGAAAGAAGAGGATATTGAAGTTCCAAAGGCCATGGGGGATATTTTCGAGTCACTTGCGGGCGCCATTTACATGGACAGCGGGATGTCGCTGGAGACGGTCTGGCAGGTGTACTGTCCCATGATGCGGCCGCTGATCGGTACGGCTGGCTCCCCTTCCGAAGAAGCAGGGCCATGATTAAAAGCAACTTAAAACAAAACAAAACAAAACAAAAGGCAGATTAAGCACATTATTCTTTCATTTTGATTACAGAAAAATTTTCTGCAAATGTGCCCCGTTCCCCTGTGCGAGAATTGCTTGAAATGGAACCAGAAACTGCCAAATTCAGGTAAGCAAAAGTGTGCATGGGAGAGCGTTAACTCACCGAAAAACAAGGGGGAAAGTCCTCAGAGATGCTGTCAATTCTCAGTTTTGGAGAAATACTCACCCTGGGACATGCTGTCCTGCAGTTGCTGTTTGCAGCCTGACTGACTGGCTCTTTTTGCTCCTGGGAAGTGAGAAGAAGGTGGCAGCACCATCTGTTGGCAGTGGGAGGCTGTCAGAACGCACGTTTCCTCTGTGCGGTGTCAGCTTCTACAGGGGACTCACTTGGTGCTGATTGACAATAACAATAAATAGTTCTGACTTCTCATTCGAGCTGCTTGGCTCTTTTGCAGCCCAGCTGAGAGAACCTATGATGGCAAGGTCAGAGTCACCGTGGAAGTGGTCGGGAAGGGGAAGTTCAAAGGCGTTGGCCGAAGTTACAGGATTGCCAAGTCTGCAGCAGCAAGAAGAGCCCTGCGAAGCCTCAAAGCTAATCAACCTCAGGTTCCCAACAGCTGAAAACCCCTTTTTAAATTAAAAAAAAAAAAGGAAAGCAGAATTAAGGTGGAAAATATTTAAGTTGAAAAGGATGATTTAAAACTGATAGTGAGTGGAACGAGTTGAAGGCAGAACGTAAAGTTTGTTTGATAACAAGATAGATTACAGAATAAACATTTAACCTATGTATAAAAATTTTGGAACTAACCGTAGTTTTAGTTTTTTGCGCAAACACAATCTTTCTCGTCTTCTTTCCTCACTTCTGCTTTGTTTAAATCACGAGAGTGCTTTACTGATGACATTTTCGCAAGTGTTCAAAGTGATTCTTGACAGTTTTTGTCTTGTTTCATTTTAGTTTAATTTCTGTCGGTTTTGCTTAGAGTTAGGAGGCCAAGGAGCTTAAACCTGAAACAGCAACCCCGCCCCCGACAACGGGTTCTGTTGAGAGCTCTGGGCACCCATCAGCGTGCGTGGCAGAGCCCGCCCTGCGGCGTCGATAAGCCGAGTAGAGGGATGCGGTTTGAGAGAGGAGTGTGCCAGTGCTGTCTCGCTTTCCACGTTGCATCGCGTAAGACGATGCTTCCCGGTCGCTGTTGCACTTACTGGTAAGGGACAGACTGTTGATCAGCATGGGCCGGCATGTTGGCACATCACATCCTAGTCTTCTCATGCCATGCTGTCTTGCATAAAAGAGGTTCTTGCCTTAAAAGTAAAATCCTTGTGGATAGTCTTTCACTTCGGATCTTTCTGGAACAAACTGTTTCACATTCCCTTCATTCTGTTTATTATGCATTAGACCTCGAGACAGCGTGATACTTAATGACTCAGTAGTATAGCTGTAACCTAACTTATGACAGGATTATATGAGAATTTCTGTCAGGTGTACTGAAGACATTTTCAAAATCAGAATATGTAACCTATGGATTTTTTAAAAGATACATCATAAGAATCATCTTTGGCTAAACACCCCACTTTTACTAGAAACCCCCAGCTAGGTAGTTCCACGGATGGAAATTGTCTGTGGCAAATAAACCTTGCCCTGTAGGCTGTTGCTGTAACAAAATAAACTTTATACATATCACACCTAAAATATGCTGCAGATCTTATAATGGATTGGTTACTTACGTAAAGAAGCAGAACAGAGCACCTTACCCTTCGTCTTCTCACACACGTTTCTTACTGTGCTTTCACAGTCTGCACGCATGCTTCACCTACCAAAGCTGCGCTGTTAACGCCATGGAAGTTTAACGTTTGCGATAAACTGCCGTAATTTTGATATGTCTGTGATTTAGGCCATTAATTTAGGTAAACTAGCTCATTGTTTCCATCTTTGGAAGAGGAAGAAAAAAGACACTTAGGCATTTGCCTAAGTTTCTTTAATTAGACTTGTAGGCACTCTTCACTTAAATACCTCAGTTCTTTTCTTTTGCATGCATTTTTTCCCCTCCCCATTTGGTGCTATGTTTATGTATTATGCTTGAAATTTTAATTTTTTTTTTTGCACTGTAACTATAATACCTCTTAATTTACCTTTTTAAAAGCTGTGGGTCAGTCTTGCACTCCCACCAACATACCAGTAGAGTTTTGCTGCAATTGCCCCTTAATTATGCTTGAAATTCAAGAAAGCTGAGCAGAGGCGTCTCGTAATTTCCAGCACATCATTCTGAACGTGGCGCCTCATATAATGCTGCATTGATATTTTGAATTGCAGTCGAATACTGTACTTCTTGCTTTATCTGCGCCACCCACCCCCAGAGAAACACCTCTGCACGCGTGCACCCAGAAACCTGTCCGCTCCGCTTTCTAAGGAGACCTGAGTGAAGGGAGCATTCCGCTTCTCCCACGTGATTTGTCGTCTCCAACCTTAAAACTTCCACTGAGATCTCAGTTACTAAACGAGCTTTAGAGCAAATTTATTTGGATGGACATGTTTTTTAAAAATTTAATTCTGATTCGGAACCTTCGATTTCTATTTGTTTTTTTTTTTAAGACACCTCCATGTAAGATCTCCTGACAATGTAAAACCAAGCGCTTCTTGAATTACATAACTGTAAATGTGTACACTTAACAAGTAAGGCTGGATATGAATTTTCCTTGTGAGGGTGATTCGTGATAAAGCTGTATCACAGATCTCTTGATAATTATAGACTACCTGCTGCCAGGAGTTTAGGGCCTTGCATTGTGTCTAATGCACTAATCCCAGTGTCGAGGCATCCCTGGCCTCCTGGCACCAAAATCAGATTGTTTCACAGTTACAATCCCCGTTGGGAGAAAAATGCCTCAATATATTTTGTAACCTTAAGAAGAGTATTTTTTGTTAATACTAAAAAGTTCAGACTTGGATAAGATTAGGTCACACAGTCTCAGGGGTTCAAATTTCCTGCTATCATTCAAAATGTTTTATCAACAGCAGACTTTAGCTATTGCTTTTTTTTTTTTTTTCTCCTTTTGGTTGGAGGACAGTAGCTGATTTTAGTTTGTGACTCACACTTTGAAGCAATCTCTGATCCCCTGGTTCTTAAGTTGGAAAATCAAAACTCTGATGTAGATATACGAAATGGTTATAAATGCTTTTGTGCTGCTGATTTTTTAATGCTGTAAACTTCCCCCCAGTTTAGCTTACTGAAATGTTTTGCATCCATTTAATTAAGGGACAAAAAACAAAAAATTGCTCTCTGTCGCCCCACTCGACCACCTTGTCTCTCGTCCTTTTGTTCCTGTGATTGCCATGTGAGACCCGGTGTGATCTGGAGTCCCCGCTGGTGGGCAGTGTGGTTGTACGACCAGCACACGCGGGAAGGACTGGGCGGGCACGTTTTGAAAAGCAACTGCAGAAATTCCTTACGATGATTGTGTGGAGGTTAGTTGGCATGAACCTTCATTGTAAATGTTTTTTGTTTTTTTTTTTTTTAAATAATACTTTCAGCAGTCCTGACTATGCTGCGTTTTGTAATAGCTTTTTCCTCCTCTGTTCTGTTCATGTAGCACAGATAAGCATTGCACTCGGTACCATGCTTTACCTCATTTCAAGGAAAATATGCTTAACCGAGAGGAAAAAATGTGGTTTGGCCTCGCTGCTGTTTTGATAAACCGAATTTGAAAAAAAGATAATTATAATGCCTGCAATGTGTCATATACTTGCACAACTTAAATAGGTCATTTTTGTCTGTGGCATTTTTACTGTTTGTGAAAGTATGACAAAGATTTGTTAACTGAACTCTTAATTATGTTTTAAAGAGTTTGTTAACTTTTTCTTTTCTCTTTTACGTTATGTGAAATGATTAAATTTAGAACGACCTCTAACACTCCTGTAATTATCTTTTAAAATGCTAATATTTTTCCTCTCTTCATAATAGCTTGCCCTCAGAAAGATTCAAACTACCCTGCCTACATAGCAAGAGACTGGAGGCCACTCTGGTTCTGCTGGTTCAGTTCATAAGTACAATTTTTCACACGGCAGTCGGCTCTCTGAGTCATCACCTGACGCTGGCCGGTGACTGCAGAGTACAGAGACTAACCGAGATACAGACCCACCACAGTTCAGTCTTCAGGCCCCGTTGATTTAAAACTTTCTATCTTGCTCTGTTAGAGTATCTAATCCTTTTACACAACATTTAAGCCACCAAACTGAGACCTTGATATCTTCATTTCCCACAGCATCTAAAGTTCTGTTAGCGCCCTGAACCAGTTTGTGTTCACTGCGGAACTGAAACTCATGTCTTGTTTATTACCTATATGGTTATTTTAATTACATTTAAATAGGTATATTTTTTCAACCACTGATTGCTTTTCAGGAACTTAATTATTTCCAAATAAATTTCTTTATTTTATATTGTACATGAGAAGTTTTTAAGATATGTTTAAGACCAAGAATATTGAAATGATTTTAAAAGTTGTTGGAATTTGCCAGTAGCAATACCTAGGGAATTTGCATTGAGACTATTGTATTTTCCACTAGAGGTGAAAATGATGTTTTGAAACTAACTTGTAAATATATTTTAATCATTGTGTTTTTGTTTTTTTTCCCCCTCTAGTCCATTTTTATTTGGACATCACCCACCATTTAAATTTTCTAGATGCACTCAGAATTCACTGCAGCAGCAGGTTACATAGCAAAAATGCAAAGGTGAACAGAAGGTGAAATTTCTGGCTTTTCTGCTGTAAATAGAACGAAAGAAAAATGACTAAAATCAAGTAAGACTAACATATATAATTTGATTGACAATAAAATACTTACCATCACATGCTGCAGCTGTTTTTAGGAACATGATGTGATTCATTCATACAGGAATCATGCTGCAGAAATTCGCAGTCTGCACCTTAAGGGTCACGATTACCTTTAGTTGTTTTTCGTTTTTTTTTTTTTGTAATAATTGTAGCCAAGTAAATCTCCAATAAAGTTATGGTCTGTTCACTTTGTGTCCTTTTGATTTTTTATTTTCTTGTTTTGATTCATTGAGTGGATGATAGCACCTAGATAGTTGTAGCAGAAATTATCTTTAAAATGTTTTGATTCCATGGTCACCTGAAAATGTGTCCTTTAAAAGGATAAAATGTTGTTTACCAGGTTCTACTTCATGCGCAGGTAGAGTTCTACTTCATCTGCTGGTAGCATTATCAACTAACACTTGCCTTGTTCTTTTCAGACTTAAATAATGCCAGTGTGATTTTCTGAAATTCTGCCACATTGACTGATGGGTTCCAGGTCCTGGATTATTTATGACACGTTTGGCACATTCCTTAAGTAAATTTAGTTATTCTGAAGTCAAGTGGACAAAATGCTCAAGCTTCTAGATTTTTAGGAGACACTTTTGGTATATTATCGGTTAAGAAAGAATTCTGTTATTTCAAGCTTTGACCTAACCTTTTCGTAACTCAGTAAACCAAGCACTAAAAGGAAAGACTTGGCTGGAGGAAGAAGATGACATGCAAAAGTTTCTTAAAATGAGGGAAAAAAAAAATTCCACTTTCTTTTATAAGGGTTTAAATTAATCTCTTCCTCTTCTCTCCCTTTGACTTCTTTAAACTGAAGGAGAAAATGTACGTGTTTTTTGAAAATTTTATTTATTTTTAATTGAAGGAGAATGGCTTTATAATACTGTGTTGACTTCTGCCATACATCAACATGAATCAGCCGTAGGGATAATATATATGTCCCCTCCCTCTTGAACCTACCTCCCACCCCATCCCCCCCTTTAGGGTGTCACAGAGCCCCCGTTTGAGTTCCCCACGTTGTACAGCAAATTCCCATTGACTATATTTTACAGATGGTAGTATATGTG
>SJXQ01012401.1:253403-267746 GCA_006408695.1 Aepyceros melampus | reverse complement strand
CACGTTCCTCCCTCCCTCCATCCCACCCTCTCCTTCCTGCCCCTGCCTGTGTCCATAAGTGTGTTCTCTATGTCTGCATCTCCCCTGCTGCCCTGCAGATAGGTTCATCAGTGCTGTCTTCCTGGATTCCAGATAATATGCATTGCTGTGTGATATTTGTCTTTCTGTGTAATAGGCTCTAGGTTCATCCACCTTATTAGAACCGACTCAGATGTGTTCCTTTTCATGGCTGAGTAATATTCCATGGTATATATGTACCACAGCTGCTTTATCATTCATCTGTCGGCAGACATCTAGGTTGCTTCCGTGTCCCAGCGATTGTAAATAGCACTGCAATGAACATCGGGGTACATGTGTCTTTTTCAGTTTTGGTTTTCTCAGGGTATTTGCCTAGTAGTGGGCTTGCTGGGTCATATGGTAGTTTTATTCCTAGTTTTTTAAGGACTCTCCATGCTGTCTTGCAATATGTGTGTTTTCCTCCTGAGGACTTTTGCTCAGCGTTGTGTGCTTGCGCATGTGGGTGTTACTGCCTGGGATCCACTGCGTGGTGCAGACCACGCCTGAGACCACAGCCCTCTCCCTCCTGCTGGCCGGCCCCTCCCGTGGCTGGAAGAGGGCACACGGGCAGGCCAGGCAGGTCAGCGTATAGGTCGTGGTGTGGGTGGAAAGGATCCAGATAGAAGTGAACTTTTCTTTTGTGGATCCGTGAGTGTATAACATAAGTGTTGGGGACAATGGCAGATGCTGGTGGTAGCCCCCTGGGGTGGGGACCAAGTTGTGACCCTGCAGAGATACCAGGAGCAAGGGGCGCCTGCATGGCACACAGGCAGCCAGGAGCACTCCTGACCTGTGTGTAAGGCCAGGTGGGAACAGCTTGTAGATCTTGTTTGTTTTTTTTTTCTTTCTGTGGCAAATTACACATAAAAGTCACCATAGAGCCACAAATTCAGAATATATTGACCCTGAGGACATTCACATTCATTGTTCTGCAACCATCAGAACCTGGTTCCAGAACTTTTCTTCATCCCAAACCTGAACCCTGTCCCTATTAAACACTACTCCCATCCCTTCCTTACCCCGGTCTTGGTATCCACCCGTTCTATTACATCAATACTTTCCGTCTCTGAGTCTGTTTTAGGTACTTAAATATAAGTGGAATCAGGCAACATTTGTCCTTCAGCATCTGGCTTGTTTATTAAGGGCCGGCTATGTTGTAATGTGTGTCAGCATTTCCTTGTTTTTAGGCCTGAGTACCATTTCTTTGTATGTTTGTGGAGCATGGCCTCCAAGGTGGCTCAGGGGTAAGGAATCCGCCTGCCAGTGCAGGAGATGTGGGTGCGATCCCTGGCCCAGAAAGATCGCTTGGAGAAGCAAATGGCGACCTACCCCAGTATTCTTGCCTGGGAAATCCCATGGACAGAGGAGCCTGGTGGCCTGCAGTTCATCAGGTTGCAAAGAGTTGGACACAGCTTCACGACTGAACGACAGCATTACAGGGCAGAGTTTGTTTACCCGTCTGTCTGCCGCTGGGCATTTGGGTTGCTTCTGCTTTTCGGTTATTGTGATGATTGCTGCCGTGAACACTGGTGTGCACGTACCTCTTTGAACACCTTTCGGTGCTTTAGCGTGTATCCAGGAGTGGAATTGCTAGCTCATGATAATCCTATGTGGTTTTCCGAGAAGCTGCCATCCTGTTTTCCAGAGCACAGCACCATTTTATACGCTCACCACCAGCACACACGGGTTCCAGCTTCTTCACATCCTCACCAACTCTGGCTCTCATTTCTATTTTTGCTCATAGTTACCCCAGTGACTCTGAGGTGCTATCTTACTGTAGCTCTGTGCTTTTTGCCCATGTGTGTATCTTTGGAGAACTGCCTCTTCAAGCCCTTTCCCCATGTTTGAATTGGGTGGTTTTTTGTTGTTGAGTTTTAAGGAGTTCTTTATGTATTTTAGATATTAAACCTCTATCAAGTTTATAATTTACAAATACATCTTTCCAGTCTGTGCATTGCCTTTTTACTCCCTTGAAAATTCTGAAAAATTCTAAATTGCAAGGTACATTGGCCTCCGGGATTTAGATTAGGGCTCTCAGACCTATACTAGCTAAGATTTATTGAACATGTACTAGGTGCCTGATGTATACTAAATGTTGCACACATTTTATGCCCTTTACTCCTCGCCATGATTACAGAAATGGCCACTTTTGGAGGGAAGTAAAGCATAGACATTCACATGGAGAACACGAGTCAGAATGTCTGGTTTCCAGCACTGTGTGACTTTGGGCAAGTTATTAAACCACTCTGAGCCTGACGTCCTAGCCTTTTCCCTGAGGAAGGGACATTGGGATTCAGTGAGAGTTCATGGAAAATGCTGGGCACGGTGCTCCGCACATCCTAAAGCCCGCAGCAGGTATTCACTCACTGTAACCCTCATTTTACAGATGGGAAAAATGAGGCACAGAGAAGGGAAATAATTTGCCTGAGGTCACAGTAAGACCTTCAACACCTGTTTACTTAAAAGAGAGTGTTGAACCATCATTCAGTAATTCTCTAACTTATGTGGCTCCTTTAAGATAAAGATGGAAATGCATGAATGTATGTGGATGTCACAGGGTTTTCACATTTGAGGAGAAACCCATAACCATGGCTGGTGACTCATAACCAACACGGGCGCCAACCGCAGGATTTGTTTCTTCGTTTTGTATGTAACCCTAGTAGCTCCTGAGAAGAAGATTCATGGTCTTTGTTAGAGAGCCAGGGTTAAAACCCACCATTACCCTGTTACTCAACTCACTTTAGTCTGAAAAACTAGGGACATGCCCAGCGGCCATTTGGGGTCTGTGCGCAAGGTCAGTGGTCTTGGTAGGAGAAGCCATTGGTTCCTAGTTTTAAGTAACGCTCTTCCTGGTCCAGCAAGTAGCAGGCGTTTATTTTAATGTCTTGCTCTTTTTCCCCTCCTGCTTTTGCATTCACTGTATTTTGAAAAGAAAGCACTTTTCCCTCAGTAAAGCCTCTCCCGTTATGCCGTAAGGTGTCCTTGTAACAGAACCAAAGTGTGAGGGAAGCTGGACTTCAGTCCAAAGTGTGTGTTCTCTGTGTTGCACACACACAGCCTTGCAACAGAAGCGTAGCCTGTGATGGGACTTGTGCCCTGCAGAGTGAACAGGATCTTTCCAAAGCTTGGTGGCCCCCTCCCAGCTTTGCGTGTTCGGGAGACTGGGTGTGGTGGGTGGTGCGTGCATGGCCTCTGAGCTCGCCGGGAAGCTTTCAGATGATGAAGCAGTACTTGAGCCCTTTGTGCTCACTCACTGTCGTGGCCAACTCTTTTGTGACTATGGACTGTAGCCCGTCAGGCTCCTCTGTCCGTGGGGATTCTCCAGACAAGAGTACTGGAGTGGGTTGCCATGCCCGCCTCCAGGGAGTCTTCCCAACCCAGGGATCAAACCCAGGTCTCCTGCACTGAAGGCGGATTCTTTACTGACTGAGCCGCCAGGAAATTGAAATTTTTTTCTAACAATTTTGGAGAATAATTTTGGTGAGTTGCTTACTAATGTTGGGTGTTCCTGGGTTTTTTGTTGCTATTCTGAGCATTGCCTTTCAACCATCCCACTTTCCACTCAGTGCCTGACTTGACCCTTGAGTTCAAGACTTAGATTCCAGGGATGATATGGCAAAAAAAAAAAAAAAAGTTTCCATAATTAAGTTTGGGGATGTATGGGTTAAACACAAACAGTGTTCTTTGTAGGACTTCTCAGGTCCTTTATTAAGCTGAAGTGCCTTGGGCCTCTCCTAGAGAGGGCTGTGTTTCCCAAACATATTAGACCACAGATAACCTTCACAGTAAATCTTAGATGCCAGCATGCTGAGCAACACACATGAAGACTTGCCCTGCCAAGGGCCCGTGAGCTTTGGTGAACCACGTCTCTGATGGTGCCCAGAGTGCCAGGGCACTCTGATGGTGCCCCACCTGTGGTCTGTCACGCAAGAAGGTGACAAGGTGCCTGCGGACAGAAAGTGACAAGCAGCCCCTGTGGTTGCTGCACCGGAAGGGACCCTAAGAGTTCTGATCACTGGGTTGCTCTGGCTCCCAGTCATAGGTGAGTCCTGTGGTCCTGAGTACAGTGACTTGCTATGGGCAGTCCCAGTAAAGTCCCACTAGATGTGTTTTCTGGTCCAGAGCTTGTTTACTGACAGTTCCAGAGCAGGACACACTGCAGGATGTTCTCCTCCTCCTGAGGTCTGCACCTTGGCCATCAGCACAGTGGACCTTGACTTCCCGATAATCCCGTCCACAGGGAGGCCGTTCTGTGCTGCTGTGTCCAGCTGCTGAGTCGTGTCTGACTCTTCGCGACCCCATGGACTGCAGCACACCAGGCTTTCCTGTCCTTCACCATCCCCCGGAGTTTGCTCAAACTCATGTCCATCGAGTCAGTGACGCCATCCAGCCATCTCCTCCTCTGTCGTCCCCTTCCTCTGCCTTCACTCTTTCCCTGCATCTGGGGCTTTTCTAATGAGTCAGTTCTTCACATCAGGTGGCCGATTATTAGAGCTTCAGCTTCAGCATCAGTCCTTCCAACGAATATTTAGGACTGATTTCCTTTAGAATGGACTGGCTTGATCTCCTTGCTGTCCAAGGGACTCTCAAGAGTCTTCTCCAACACCACAATTCATAAGAATCAGTTCTTCGGTGCTTAGCCTTATTTTGGTCCAACCCTCATGTCCATACATCACTACTGTAAAAACCATAGCTTTGACTAGGTGGACCTTTGTGTGCTGCTGACTCTGCCTAAAACCAATCCTGGTCCTCCTCCACCTCTTTCCTCATCAACTGCTGCCCTTCCTTGCAGACAGAGCTAGCCTCCAGCCCCCTGGGACATAACTTCCCATACCCAGCCCCACCCCCAGCCTGGGGGTCCACCACAGAACCTTACTCTTCTCACAGCACAGCTCACCCCATCGCCCCCAACCTCTCACTGTCTGTGAGCCTCTGGAATGGAAGGACTGCGTCCTAGGTACACCGGCCACTGGAGAGCCTCAGTGCTGATCTCAGCTCCGTGCTCTGTATCCTCTGTTGGCAGGTGCTGATTCTCAGGAGACAGATGACGGGCAGGGTCAGGAGGGGCTGGGGGTGAGGGGGTAGTAGGTGGAGAGCGGGGAGGATCTCTGCCTTGTCCAGCGTCTTGGCCGAGGGGAACAGGACCTGGTCTTCCTGAACATCGGGTCGTCGCGTTGGGTGGAGAGTGTGTCCTGGCCAGTTGGACACAGCTGCTTCACGTAGACCTGAAAGCCCTGTCGAGAAATGCCTGAGAGAGCCTGTGCTTTTTCCTGAAGATCAGGTTTGCAACTGCTTTTCTTTCCCTTTGTGCTTTGTCGTTCAGTCGCTCAGTCGTGTCTGCCTCTTTGTGACCCCATGGACTGCAGCACGCCTGGCCTCCCTGTCCATCACCAACTCCCAGAGTTTGTTCAAACTCACCATGTCCATTGAGTTGACTGGCAGCTCAGAGCCAGATTTGCAGCAGGCCTGAGAGTCTCGTGTTCACTGAAATATTTGTGGGGCACCATCTCTTCATGGCACTTTCTAGGCACCGGGGTCAGAGCAGCGGGGGTGCAAAGGCCTTCTCATAGGCAGTCTCATGCCAGTGGGGAAGGCAGGCCACGGCCAAACCAACGGGTAGTTAACTTTCTGGGAATAAAACCCTGTGTTTGTATTAGCAGTGGTTCCCCTCACACTCCATCCTGTCCTCTTAAGACATCTCTACAGTCATTGCCATGGATCTTGGGAATAGGATGGGCTGTGACAAGCATATCCATACTCCTCGGTCCAGAATATACGTCTTAAAGCAGCTACTAAATATTCCGTGTGAAGCTGACCAGGTGGGGAAGGTGGTTCTCGAGGAGACAGGTAGCAGCACTGAATCACAGCTTTGAACCTTGTGCTGGTTTGCCTGCAAGGTCCCAGTGGGCCAGCCTGTTAAATGGGTCCAGTGACAATCCACATGCTGTTCCATGAAGACAAGCAAGGCGACAGCCAGCCGTGCTCTCCCCGAAACGGGCATCATGCTCTCTGGGCCTCCCCCACCAATCCCGAGCCCAGGCTCGAATGTGGGCAGACACAGTGGGACACAAGTTGCTTTTATGGGAAAGTGTGTTTAAGCTTTACGTTCCTTAAGAGCCGTGAGGCCACTTTGGCTTTTGTTTAGTGGTTAGTTATTTTTACTTGTATTTACCTATTTTGGAATAAAGGGCTGAATCAGTTCTCTTAACAAGCTAGAATTCCAACTTGAGGTTATGTTTATAAATAGAAAATCGAGGCTTTCCAGAACTAAAGCTCACTAAAACCAAGTTTGTTGACAAAGAGGAGGTCCTGTAAGCTAGTGGTCTGAGTGTTTCGAGGCATCTGGAATTCCTGAGTCCCAGACACGCCCCCATGTAGCTTTAACCCTCCTGTACCAAGGATGCTGCAAGAAGCCAGTCAGCCTATACCCGGGAGCCTGCACCTCGGCCAAGTCGTTCATCTCCACAGCATCTCCCTCCTCTCTATATGCTAAAGGAGTTGGCAGAGGGTCTAACGGCTGATAATACTCAAAGCCACAGAACTTGAACTTGTGAAGGCAGAAGTAATAGAGATCTGAGTCATGGCTGGTCAAGACCATGAATTCCTAGAAGCCAGGGTCATGATCTTGTTGTTTCACTCGACTCATCAGCTACGAATCCGTCCACAAATGTCACTTCACAATCCACTATGGTCAACCCTGTCTGGGCTCCTAGAGTCAGTGGGATTGGGAGTCATTTAGCTCTCACTTTCACAGAAGCTTACATTCCAGTGGAAGGTCATGGGAGTGGGAGGGGAGACAGATCTTAAAGCAACTTGATAGTTTTGGAGGCTAATTGCCTGGAAGACAATTAAACAAGGTAATATAATCAAGTGGCAGGTGGAGTGATGTGGCCACAGATTACAATGATCAATAACGTTTAGTGAGTGCTTACTGTTCTAAGCACTGTCCTTGTGTTTCAAACAAGGGTAGGTAAAGATTTACAGATGGCTAAAGACATAGAGGGGCTTCCCTGGTGACTCAGAATATGCCCGCAGCACAAGAGACCCAGGTTCAATCTCTGGATTGGGAAGGTTCCCTGGAGAAGGGAATGGCTACCCATTCCAGTATTCTTGCCTGGAGAATCCAATGGACGGGGAGCCTGGCAGGCTACAGTCCCTGGGGCCGCAAAGAGCTGGACGTGACGGAATGACTAACACACACAACACAAGGATATGCAGAAATGCTGCTGCCGTCCTTGAAAATAAAACACAGACCCTACATTCAGGGCTCAAATTATGGTGGGGAAAATTGTGTATGACCAAATAGTTTCAATCCAGTGATGCCTGCGATAAAGGGCTGGCCAGGGCAGCAAGGAAGAAAACTGGAGAATTAATGGAACATTTATGGAAGAGGACATTTGAGCTGGGTTTTGAGGGATGAGTAGAAGTTTTGCACAGAATGTCTCACTGTCTGCCGGTCCATGGTTCCACTGACATTTGTAGGCTCCTTAACAGACCGTGTAGTTCTTCTGCGTGATTGATCCAGGGAGCCTCCTGAGATATGGGTCATGTTATATGGCCATTTCAGGGAAGAGATCACTATAAATCTTCAAAATTAACTCACACATTTTAACCCAGATTTAAATGTTAATGTAGATAATGACATCCTTGCAAGCATACTCAGAGCAGGCTATATTTTTCTGCCTTGTAGCTTTAAACCTGTGTTTCCTTAAGCAAATCTCACAGAGTCTTGGGTTCCTCAGGTTCCTCACACACTGTAGGGGCTCAGCCACACCAGTGAATCTGAGTTAGCATCACTGAAATCAGAATGTCTGGGGTGAGGCCCAGGAATCTGCGTTTTAAAAAACATGTTGCCCAGATGATCGCAATGTGTAGCCAAGGTGAGGGGCCATGGGAGTAGAAACAGGGTCTCCCCTGTGCCCTGCAGAAGGCAGAGCCATTCCAATAGTATCTGTTCTGTTTACTGAGCTTTCTTACAATGGAGCGTGGGAAGAAAGGGCCCTACTGCCAAAATTAATGTTTGAAAACCAATGAGCCAGAAGCTGGCTTGGACCCTCTGACTTTACATCTGTGGTTCTCTGCAGGGTTTTTCCCTGAGGCCTGCATCTTGGTACCACTTCTGTGCTCTGTAAAGCAGCTGCCTTCTCTCCCAGCCTGGCTACTTTTCCTTGATAGGTGAGCTAATCCCCGAATGTGACGGCGGCAGCCTTACAATGAGGGTTTTGATTACCTCGTTATGAATTACGGCACAGTGCCCTGGTGAAGGGTCGAAGGTATTTGAGATCCTTTGGGATCAAATGCGAGATATTACTAAAACGAGACTCCATTTAATAGGTGATAAATCTTGATATTGTAAGTTTAATATAGTTTGATGGTTGTAAATCCAGTGAATCTACAGTAGGAATTTGGTGTGCTTTGCATTTATGAAATATTTAGTCAGGTGTTTTTAAAGGTATGATTTTTCTCATAAGGTACTAATTTTTATGGGCTTAACAAGCAAATTTCATATTGGTGTCAAACATGCTGCTGTTCACAGGCCTTTGAAATGAAAAAAAGAGAAGGTATTGTAGTCTTTTTTTTTTTTTTTTATAAGAAAGCTCTTAGATAATATTCTCTTTGCAACCCCATAGATGTAGCCCTCCAGTCTTCTCTGTTCGTGGAATTCCCCAGGCAAGAATACTGGAGTGGGTTGTCATTTCCTTCTCTAGGGGATCTTTCCAACCCAGGGATCAAACCTAGGTCTCCTGCATTGCAGGCAGATTCTTTACCATCTGAGCCACAGAGGAGAAGGGGACGACAGAGGATGAGATGGTTGAATGGCATCACCGACTCAATGGACATGGGTTTGAGTGGACTCCAGGCATTGGTGATGGACAGGGAGGCCTGGCGTGCTGCAGTTCATGAGGTTGCAGAGTCAGACACGACCGAGCGACAGAACTGAACTGAACTGAACCACTGGGGAAGCCCTGATAATATTCACAGCAGTAGCCAAATCAAGAAGTGGATTTTAGGGTATTTCAGAGTATATTTTAGGGTGAGAAAATGATTGAATAAGAGCAACTTAAAAATAAGCTTATATTTGATGTGTAGACTGTGAATATGAGGAAGGGGTACATATATGGGGTTGAAATATGACCACAGTGTGAATTTGGGGCAAGTTTACCAGGCTGGTGACAAACTTGAGTTCATTACTAGAAGGCATGATGGTTTCTACTGCTGCAAATAACCATGCCTTTGATGGGTCAAGACAACATGAATTAGTTATCAGTTTCCATGGGTCAGAAGTCTGGACACCAGCTTAGGTGGGTCTTCTGCTCAGGTCTCATGAGGCTGCAATAGAGGTGTTATCTGGGCTCAGGATGCTCCCAGGCTCACATGGTTGTTGGCAACATTCATTTTTTCGCTGATGCTAAGCTCCTGGCAGCTTACATCTTCAAGGCCAGCAGGAGAACTCTCCCACTTAGATCCTTCTTTTCAGGGAAGGCTGTGACTCACCTAGGATAATACACCTGACTCAGAGTCAACTGATTAGAGACCTTAATTACATCTGCAAAATCCTTGCACATTTGCCACGTAACATAACCTGACCACAACAGTGACGTCTCATCGTGTTCCCTGGTCTTGTCCATACTCAAGACGAGAAATACACAAGGTATTCCTACCAAGGGGTGGGAATCCTGGGGGCATCTTAGAATCCTGACTGCCACCCCATAGGTGTGACCCCACAGCTTTCCTTTAGATCACTGTCACAGGGGAATGGTAATTCCACCTGTCTTGGAGGATTGTTGGTGGCCTCAATGAGATAATGTGTAGGAAATCTGGGAGTAAGGTGGGCAGTGCCCAGGCAGTTTGCTGCATGCCTTTGCCAAGTGGCAGTGCCTAGTGGAAGAGTAAGATGCAAGGAGCATTACCTGCTTTGGGCTGCAGGTACCACTGAATACGTTGAATGGATGGGAAACCGCAGGCCGCACGGACACATCTTCGGTTCCGTTTCGTCTGCTCAGCGGCCTGGACTGAGCACTGGAAGGCTTGTTGTTCACTTTTCAACGTCGTTGCTTTTCCAATCCTCACGCTCCCACAATAATGACCATGACCTCTTTTCTGGATTAGGAATGGTTGCAGTGTCCAGTTCTTTAACTCCCTAACCTCCTCGCAGCGATTCGTCAAATTCAGAAAGATACCATGATCAACAGCCTTTTGATCTGCCAAATGAGGGGCATTCAATGGGACACGTCTGCTCCCCCTTACCCCCACCTACCCTCTGGCTTCCCAATACTCCTCCCGCCAATAGTCCCAGTCCATCACTTTCCATTTCACAACTAATGCAGAACCCAATTGGAGACAGGGACAAACGAATTTTTACACAATTGCTGTGGGTCACTGGTTAAGTTATTGGTCAAATCATATTTGGCGTCCAGATAGCTGCTTTTGCCATCGCAGCCCAGCTCTGCACAGCCGTAATTACAAACGCAGGGAAATGGAGGGAAAATCCATCTTATTTAAAAGTGTTTTAGTGTCAGCAAACACACTGCGATGCCATTAAGAAAGTTTTTGTTAAGGACACGCTCGACTTGAGGTTTTTAATTTGTTTGAAGTATTTTGCTAAAACAGAATTATGTTGGAGTTTACATAAAAGTAGAGAATGACATGAAAAGTTTTAACTTAAGCAGCAAAATATAAAGGCTAATCTTATTTAAAAGTAATATGTATGTCTTGATTGAGTGCCCAGATACGCTCAACTGGGACTTTTTAGTGGAATAGGGTCTAGGCAGTTACACTGAGTTATACGGAGAAGGCTTCCCTGAGCTTATATTGCCAGACCTGAAATACTCTTGTGGCTGCATTTAATAAAGAAACGAAAGTCTTGAGTAAGGGGATATGATTTTTTATGACAGAAGGAATGCAAATAACTTTTAGTCTCATTGCCTTGACCGGGTTTGGTTTGATTTGATGGAGTTTAATAATGACTTATAACCTGTGCTGACAATATGCAGGCCCGCACAACGTCATTTAACTCATTTATTCTGCTTGCTGTAAAAACAAAGAGATGGCAAATAAATATATGGAACGTACATTGTTTGTCAGAGGGCCCAAGCCAAGAGTTTTCAGTGACCTTTTAAAATATGGTCCCAGGCTAGTACTAAAATGTCTGTCACTCAACACACACACTTGCATGCTTTGGCCTTTTAACCCATGCATCTTGTGCTTTTCTCTTTCAAAGGCTGTATGAATTTCCAATCAGCTGCGGCGATGTAGGCTTTTGCATCGGAGGATTACTGTAAATTGCAGCCTGACAATTACAATAGGCAGGGCACCGGCGAGTTATTAATGGGCTCGCCTACTGACGGCCTTTCAGCACAGCCTCGGACCTGCTGAACCTCAGCCTAATTAGATCCAGGGGTAGAGGCCCCGGCGGATGAGGCCAGCGGGGAGGGGGCTCCTCGAGACCCCGCCTCCAGCGGAGGAAGATATCAATTGATTATGGATGGCTCCTGTCCGCCATGTCGGATCTCTAATTCACCTCCTCCTTAATGACTTGTATTGGCTTAAGGAGCTCTGCCTGATTTGACAGCGTCAAGCTCAGCTGACAAAGACCAGCAGGTGACTTTAATTGAAGACTTCTATGGCCAGAGATTTTATGCAAGACAGAGCAACAGTTCAACAGACACAAAAGAGGCCTGTAAAAAAAAAAGTCTGCAGCAGTTTTGCAAGGAGACCAGGCCCAGACCTGGAGTTAGCTACTTGCTTGCGTTTGGTTTACACTTTTTTCACCCCTCCACTGGTGGGATCAGGAAGGGAGACCCCCTCGCCTACCCCCGGCCCCTGGAAATTCTGCAGCCGTCTCTCCTCTCTTGGGTTTCAATATTTATCTTTAGGGATGAATTATGTCCAGGCATAAATTATGTTTGACACATCTCGATGCTGAGGGAAAAAATTAAATTTTTCACCGCTCAGGAAAAACATTCCCCAGAACCTATCACACTCCGATTGCGTCCTGAAAGAACTCAGCATGCTGTTTAGTTTTACAAAATTAAATGGACGGCCTGTCTGAAGCGTCGCAAGGGTGGAGGATAATGATCAGTGAATGAATTAAAAAAAAAAAAAGAGGGCTGATAGAATCCCAGACTTGGAGCCCCAGGAAAGGAGGGGCGGAGGAGGCTAAGGAGGGTCCAGCCAGAACTCTCCTCCCTGGTAAGGTCAGTTAGAAAATGCCTTAAGAGATGCCTTGGTGTTTTGGAGGGTGAGACAGCTAAAGATATCGGGCCATTCGGGTGATCTCAGGACCAGCATCTGCTGATGGAGAAGGCAGTGGCACCCCACTCCAGTACTCTTGCCTGGAAAATCCCATGGATGGAGGAGCCTAGTGGGCTACAGTCCATGGGGTCGCTAAGAGTTGGATACGACTGAGTGACTTCACTTTCACTTTTCACTCTCATGCATTGGAGAAGGAAATGGCAATCCACTCCATTGTTCTTGCCTTGAGAATCCCAGGGACGGGGGAGCCTGGTGGGCTGCCGTCTCTGGGGTCGCACAGAGTCGGACACGACTGAAGCGACTTAGCAGCAGTAGCAGCAGCAGCATCTGCTGGAGGGCCTCTGATGCGGCTGCCTTCTTGGAGACTATGGGGGCAGTTCATCTGATCCAGCCTTTTACCAGTATCCGAACAGGTCTAGAATTCCCCAGCCTCCACCCTTTACTTGTGCTACTTTCTCTTACTGAATTTCCTTTCCTCCTCCCTCTGTCTTCATCTTGCAGACTCCTATTCCCCCTTCAAGACATAGTTTGGTCACCTCCTCCAGGAAGCTTTCCAGCTCCTTTCTTGCCCTCCTGCTGGAGTACTCTGACTCCAGAGACCGCCCTCTCATCCACTATGCTGTGCTCCCTCCTACAAAGGGGTGAAGGAATATTTGAATATCCAACTGACCAGCCAGAACACAATTCACACCTCAAGGGAGGTACCAAAGGAGTCCCAAAGTTAGAAGAGTGTGGTGGACTTTGGGGAAGGTGGATGGAGGTGGACTCAGTGCAGGGGGTGGTTCCTGGGAAGAGGGATGGATGCTGGCAGGACTCTGGGGTGGTGGTAGGGAGCAGGTTTTCCAGGCAGAGCTCAGACTCCGGAAGTCAGTTGGGCACCAGTGCCAGACAGTTTAAGGGCTGGGAATGTTGCCCAGAAGAACTGATTTGGAATGATGATGTGATTAGAAAGCTCCGGAATCCAATAAGACTGATTGCGTAGCTTGGTCCTTACATTAGGAACTGGTTGCAGATACCCCAAACCTCCCAAACAAGCAAATCCATACTCTTCAGCCTCCCCATACATACCCAGGGTTATGGCCTCAATCTCCCAGCTTCTGCTCTGCAGAACAAACCTCTCTCCACGTGGCTGGCCCCACCCAGCTCTCAAGGAAGCCCCTTCCTGGGGGAGGCCCCACCACTGGGAAGGTTTCCTGGATTCCTGCTCTTGGTGGAGCCATTCCTTAGGTACGCCTGCCACACACGTCTATCACATGTTATCAGTCTTCCTCTGCATTCCTGGATCCCCCTGGCAGCCACTTGGGGGCAGATTCATCTCTGTATCTGTACCCAGGGGGGCCGCTGTCATTGAACGAATGTGAAAACAAAACGGAGGAGCTGATCCCAAAGAGTTACCTTCAGCCACAAATGTGGGGAGTTACGTTGCTTAAAAAAAAACCAACTTGAAACAGTTTAATGGTTATTTGTCAGTGGGGAACTTTATTAGCTAACAAAGAAGCATAGTAATCAAGATTATTTTATTTGGTTGCTAAGCATCTATTGCATAATGGGCCCTGTGTATATGTGTGTGTGTTTGTGTGTGTGTGTGTGTGTGTGTGTGTGGTGAGGGCGGCTTCTGTCACACCAGTCCAGGTGGGGAGGTGATACACACAGGCAACCAGATAGACATCCAGCGAAGAGAAATCCACACCCAGACCTACCTGAGGGATGGAAGTGTATGGAGATGGAGGTGGGTGGAGATGGCGTTGGAACAGAGATGAGGGTGATGGAGATGGGGGATGGCTGGGGACAGGGTGATGGAGATGGGGTGGAGGGTGATGGGGCAGATGGAGGCGGCCAGAGATGGGAGTGGGTAGGGATGGGGGATGGATGGAGATGAGGATGAAGGAGATGGAGGTGGATGGAGACCAGGGTGTCTAGAGATAGGAGATGGAGATGGGGGTAGTGAGAAATGGGGTGTTGGAGACAGGGATGGCTGGAGAAGGGGGTGGTGGAGGGGGGAATGTAGATGAAGGTGGGGGTGATGGAGCA
>SJXQ01012401.1:188451-253263 GCA_006408695.1 Aepyceros melampus | reverse complement strand
TGAAGGTGGGGGTGATGGAGCATGAATAGAGATAGGAGTGGGTGGAGATGGGGGAGGATGGACATGGGATAATGGATATGAGGGGCATGGATGGGGTGCTGGAGCTGGACTGAGGCCAGGGGGTTGAGATGAGGGCATCCTGGGGCTTGTCTCGGAGAGAGTGAGGACTCTGAGCTGTCATCCCTGGTGATGGGGAGTCTGAGCTCATCAGTACGATGACCGAAAGTCATCTTTGTCTCCCTCTGCATCTAGTCCAGAGCCTGAAATAGGAGGCTTTCAGTACGTATTTCCTGAATGGAGGAATGAATGTTGAATGTGCAGAGTGGATCCTAAGTCCACATTCCAGCCCTAATGTTTAGCCCTGGGTTGGTTTGCCCAATGTCTACCCAGCTTTCTTTGAACCCAGCCCCTGCCCAGATGACCCATTTGTTCCCTGCTTTTCTTTGCTGGGTTGATGGGCCTGCTTTTCTCCACCTCCAGAAACACCAGGCCACCTTCCCCCGCACCTGTCCTCACTTCTGCCTGAGAAATGCCTCCCCTCGCCATCCCTCCACCACCATTCCAGGCTCAGCCCTCCTCTGGAGCCCACCTGGACCTTCCTCACTGTTCCCAAGCCTCAGCCCCATCCTCAGCCTTCCTCTCCTGCCAGCCCTGTCCTATGCAACTGGCAGAATTATTGCACAAAAACAGCTCAGATCATGCCCAACTCTCCTCAAACAGTGCCCCCCTCATTTCCCTTCTTCCCGGTCCATCCCTGCCCACCCCACCCACTCCATCCCTTGGCCTTAGCAGGGTCGTCTCCACTGTCATCTGGATCCAGCCGCCTCTTCCTCCTTCCCCTCCTCTTCCTTCACCCACTTTCACGTGAGCCATGCAGGGACTTGGCTCCATCCATTTGCTGAGTGATCCAGGGAAGGCATTTAGCCCCCCTGACCTTGGTCCTTATGTTGCTGGGATGTGTGGGTTGGTTGGAGCAGGTGGTCGGAGATGGGGATGACATGACATTACAGGGAGAAGCATAGTTTTAGACGCAGGCAGTGCTGGGTACGGCCATTTAGCAGCTGTCTGACCTCCCCGCACGAAAATGACCATGATTGAACCGTAACAGAACCGCTAGGGCCCAGGGCAGAGCCTGAAACAGCGTGTGTGCAATAAATGTGCCTGTTTTTATTGAAATCCCATCTGTATCTGCAAGATGACTGTGCCTCCCTTTCTGTCACTCCCAAGGTGCTCTTAACTGCACCCCCTTTTATTTGGGGGCCACCTGACATTCTTTTTTCTGAAAGGGCACAGCTCTTGGGAACCATGAACGCTGGAGCAGTTCAGAGCTGCCAGGCTGAGCTGCAATGGATTGCCGGACCGAGGCACAGCGAGTCAGCTGCTCCAGGACTGAGCTGGTCCCCTGACGTCCTGGTGCCCTTGGCCTCCTCTCCTTGCAGCCATTCCCTGGAAGCGCCTCATTAGGCAGCTTCGGGGAAGGCGGCTGTGCCGGCCTGTCAGACTTGTTCTGCCCAGCATAACTCAGACCTTGGCTGGGCCCCTTGCCCTGGGCTCAAGGGGGCCCCTGGGCAGCTTGAAGTCATCTGTCCCTTCGCTCATCACTCTGGGGAGGGGAACGGAGCCGCTCTCCTCCCTGCTGGAAGCCTCCTGGAGGAGGGTTTGTGAGTTTCATTCTCCTTCCAAAGTTGTGGCTGTGATGGATGCGTATTTTCTGGCCAAATCCAGCTGAAGTTGGACCTTGCATTTTGAAGTGTCAGGCTGCAAAGAGCAAGGCAGGGAGGGTGGAGGGTGGGGAAGAGGACGTGGCAGGAACAGGGGCAGGAAGAGGGCAGGCTGATGTCTGCACTTAGGAGCTTGCCCAGGAGGGCACAGCCTGGAGGGTGGCCCTGCAGAGACCAGGGCACTGACGGTTCTGTGCATGAGCCCCCCGGGGCTCGTGTAAGGAGGCTCAGTGAGAGGCATCCAGGAAAAGGAAAATGACCTGTCAGGAGAACTGGCAGTTGAAACGCTAATCCCCCAGGGGGGTGTGGAGATGCAGCCAGATTTTAGAGGCTGGGGGGCTGTGTGACCATTTCCTCTGCCCTCTTCAAGGAACACCTGGACTGGGGGCCCCCCTCCCGCCTCCCTCCTTCTCATGCTCTTGGAATAGTGCAATGTGAGAACTGTATGGGGCTTTCAGATCTCCCAGCATAATCCTTCCTTCTCTCTCCTTGGCCGTTCTCTAAACGAGGAGCCCAAGGTGCAGAGAAGGGGAGTATTTCGTCCTGTGTCCCCACCTACCTGGCTGTAGAGCTGAAGCAGCAGCTTGCCCAGGCCCCTTTCACTCTTCATCATAGGCCAGTTTCTTCATTTCGACTCCCAGCCCCCATCCTGCATGTTTTATGTTTCTTTTCCAGGACCCTTCTGTTTCAGCATCTCTGAAATTTTATTTCAGAGATGCTGAAAGTAGAGACAGACGGGGATTTGAAAAGAAGTGCCTGCGTGAAGAACTGGAAAGGGGCAGGGGAACAGGAGAGCAGCCCCCGGATGACAGAAGCCGTCTCCTGGTGTGGGGAAGGGAGGCTGGGGAGGGAAGAGGTGGTGTGAGAGCTGCAGAAAGAGAGGGGGATAAGACGGGGGAAGGAGGACCCCCGAGGAAGGAGTTTGTAAACCCAAGACTGTGGTAGCTGAGGTGCCCTAGATTGTTTTTGAAATAATGTTGGGTATGAACAAATAAATGACAGTGATGGTGCTGACGGTGGTGAAACTGCGATAAGATGGTGGTGGTGGTGGTGGAGGTGAAGATGAAGATGGTGGTGGTGATGCTGAATCATGGTGATGCCGGTGGTGGCGTTGGAAGTGCTGGTGATGGTGATAGGGATGATGAGATGATGCTGCTGATGGCGGGGGCGGCAGAGGTGGGAATGAGGACGGTGGTGGTGATGATGGATGGTGATGCTGATGACAATGGGGAGGATGATGGTAGTGGCAACATTATGATCGTATTAAGTCTCTGTATGACCTCGGGTAAGCCCTTTGTCCTCACTGAGACTCGGTGTCTCCATTTATAAAACAGAGGGGTTGAACTTCCACCTCTTTCTTCCTCTGGGATTCTGTGAGCCAAAGAAAGGATCCGCAAATGTAGGACAATCATTTAGGAAAGAAAGAAAAGGGTTGAGGGAAAGCAGGCAAGTGGGGGCCAAACAAACATACAGAAGGGGAAACATTTGTGCAGTCCTGACACAGAAGAGTCCCCTCTCCTGAACGTCTCTCCCATCCCTGGATGGGGAAGGGGGTACCGCGCTTCTGGGAGATGGAGACTTGTTGTGGCTGGAGGGGACCTGGGTTAGTGGCACAGCCCACCGCGTGCCGCCAGAGCCTGGTTTCCCAGCCCAGTGAGTCCTCACCTGCTAATTACATCTGCAAGGCCTGCCTCCACCATCACCGCACCCCCAAAGGGTCTGGAGCAAATCATTAAAATATCAGGTTTCCCGCCCCTGGGGGATGAGTAGGTGCTAAAATGAGGCCAAGCTGGATTTGTCAAAAACCAATCAGCTCTCACGCACCAAATATCCCCACTTGGTGCAAGCAACCGGCTTGGTGTTTAGGGGTGTGAGAGGTGGCGGGAGGCAAGGCAGACAGAGGCTCTGGGAAAGCGCTTAACCCCAGGGCACCAATTAGCTGCCCTCAGGGCCAGACGGAGCCACAGGGAGGCAGGGAAGGGCCCAAGTGTCCAGCAGGATGAAGGCAGGAGAAATTAGGTTGTGAAGCGCCTCCAAGTTCAGTTCTCCACCAATTGTGGAAGGTTTTGAAGCCTCGGGGTCAGTCTTGCCTGCAACCTCCTCCAAGGGTCACATGGGCCCAGGGCTATGGCAGACTTTGTGAGCCACAAACCACTAAGGAAATGCAATTCGTTCATGCACCTTTTCAATCAAAAAAGTCGTCTTACAAAGACAAATACTGTATGAGATCACTTGTACGTGGAACCCCCAAAATATAACAAACTAGTGAATAAGCAAAAAAGCAGATTCACGGATACAGAGAGCAAACTAGTGGTCACCAGGGGAGAGGGAAGAGGGAAGGGCACAATAGCAGTAAGGGGATGAAAGTGTTATTGAGAATCCAGCTGCGACGCAGGAGACCTGGGTTCGGTCCCTGGGTCGGGAAGATCCCCTGGAGGAAGGCATGGCAACCCACTCCAGTATTTTTGCTGGGAGAATCCCATGGGCGGAGGAGCCTGGCGGGCTACAGGCCATGAGGTTGCAAAGAGTTGGACACGACTAAGTAACTGAGCACAGCACAGCAAATGGAATATATGAAACCAAGTGTGTGAAGCTCTTGAAGACTATAAAGCACCACAGAATTTAAACAATTTTTCATAAAAGAAAAGAAGTCATCTTAGAGCAAGAATGCATGCCAGCCCCAGGGAGCCTCTGGGGACCCTAACATTCTGCCCTCAGCCACTTCGTCCTATCTTTTTAAAATATTTATAGTCTAACTGGATATTGGGTGAGAGGCTCAAGAGGGAGGGGATATGCGTATACATAGAGCTGATTCATATTGTTGTATAGCAGAAACTAGCACCTGCCATTTTTGATCAAGGTTCTCCCTCGGCCACTGTGACCACACTTAGCCATCTACTCTGGCTCATCCTGTGCTTGACCTTGGATGTGGGGCTCCTCTGCTCTGGGCTCTGCTCGCACCCTCTCTGGTCTCTACTCCCATAGGTGTAATTACTCTCAGTGGCAGGGGGTCCCCCAGGTCTGCGTCCCCAGTCCTAGCAGCCTTCCCGCTTCCAGACCCATCTGTCTGTCCATCTCCTGGACTCCCTCCTTGGATGGCCCTCAGTGTCAACTCAGGAAGAAACAGCCAGCTTGTCAGTGCCCCCAAAGCTATTCCTACCAACAGCACCACTGAGAAAATCACTGTGACAACAATAAAAGTAGCTGCTGATTAGCAGGCTCCCAGTTTCCATGCATGGTCTTCAACTAATCTCCCATTTAAAGGCTTCCTTGGTGGCTCAGATGGTAAAGAATCGCCTGCCATGCAGGAGACCTGGGTTCGATCCCTGGGTCGGGAAGATCCCCTGGAGGAGGGCATGGCAACCCACTCCAGTATTCTTGCCTGGAGAATTCCACGGACAGAGGAGCCTGGCAGGCTATATAGTCCATGATGTCACAAAGAGTTGGACATGACTGAGCGACAAACACTGGCAATCTCTCGTTTCCCTACAGTAGGTACTATTTACAGATGACGGTGCTGAGACTTAGCTCACATGCTTACTAGAGGCCTCACAGTCCCTGAGAGCAGAGCTGGGATTCTGGTTTTCACAGAGTCAGGAGCCCATGTTCTATCCTGGAGGCAAAGAGCCACTTTGACCAGAGCCCTTGGTGGAATCATCTGGGAGTTTGTTGTCAGGGAGAACACTGTCAGTTGTAATTCAAGAGGTCTCTACATGGATTCAGGGTGTGCCCGCAGCTGCTGAGAAGGGGTCCTGCTAGTCCAGGAAACCTCTCAGCCCATCATCCCATCCCACCACACTTGGAAACACTGCCCTTTTTTTTTTTTTCTTATTGAAGTATAGTTGATCTACAGTATTGTATTAGTTTTAGGTGTAGAGCAAAGGGATTCAGGTATACACATATTTGTATGTCTCTATATTCTTTTTTAAATTCTTTGCCAGTATAGATTACTCAGTTCAGTTCAGTCACTCAGTCGTATCCGACTCTTTGGGACCCCATGAATCGGAGCATGCCAGGCCTCCCTGTCCATCACCAATGCCCAGAGTTTACCCAACTCATGTCCATCGAGTTGGTGATGCCATCCAACCATCTCATCCTCTGTTGTCCCCTTCTCCTGCCCCCAATCCCTCCCAGCATCAGAGTCTTTTCCAATGAGTCAACTCTTCGCATGAGGTGGCCAAAGTACTGGAGTTTCAGCTTCAGCATCAGTCCTTCCAGTGAACACTCAGGACTGATCTCCTTTAGGATGGACTGGTTGGATCTCCTTGCAGTCCAAGGGACCATCAAGAGTCTTCTCCAAAACCACAGTTCAAAAGCTCAATTCTTCAGTGCTCAGCTTTCTTTACAGTCCAACTCTCACATCCATACATTAACACTGGGAAAACCATAGCCTTGACTAGACGGACATTTGTTGGCAAAGTAATGTCTTTGATTTTTAATATGCTATCTAGGTTGGTCACAACTTTAATTTCATGGCTGCAATCACCATCTGCAGTGATTTTGGAGCCTCCCAAAACAAAGTCTGACACTGTTTTCACTGTTTCCCCATCTATTTCCCATGAAGTGATGGGACCAGATGCCATGATCTTCATTTTCTGAATGTTGAGCTTTAAGCCAAATTTTTCACTCTCCTCTTTCACTTTCATCAAGAGGCTTTTCAGTTCCTCCTCACTTTCTGCCATAAGGGTGATGTCATCTGCATATCTGAGGTTATTGATATTTCTCCCGGCAATCTTGATTCCAGCTTGTGCTTCTTCCAGCCCAGCATTTCTCATGATGTACTCTGCAAAGAAGTTAAATGAGCAGGGTAACAATATACAGCATTGACGTACTCCTTTTCCTATTTGGAACCAGTCTTGTTCCATGCCCAGTTCTAACTGTTGCTTCCTGACCTGCATACAGGTTTCTCAAGAGGCAGGTCAGGTGGTCTGGTATTCCCATCTCTTTCAGAATTTTCTACAGTTTATTGTGATCCACATAGTCAAAGGCTTTAGCATAGTCAATAAAGCAGAAATAGATGTTTTTCTGGGACTCTCTTGCTTTTTCAATGATCCAGCGGATGTTGGCAATTTGATCTCTGGTTCCTCCGCCTTTTCTAAAACTAGCTTGAACATCTGGAAGTTCACAGTTCATGTATTGCTGAAGCCTGGCTTGGAGAATTTTGAGCATTACTTTACTAGCGTGTGAGATGAGTGCAATTGTGATTACAAGATATTAAATATAGTTCCCTGTACATTAGGTCCTTGCTGTTTATCTATTTTCTATCCAGTAGTCTGTACTTCTCCCACTCTCCCCTTTAGTAACAGCAAGTTTGTTTTCTATGCCTGTGAGTCTGTTTCCTTTGGTAAATGAGTTCATTTGTATCATATTTTAGATTCCACAGATAAGTGAGATCACATGGTATTGGTCTTTCTCTGCCTGACTTACTTCACTTAGAATCTCTAGGTTCATCCACATCACTGCAAATGGCATTATTTCATTCTTTTTATGGCTGAGTGGCAGCCCAGTGGATACATATATCACATCTTCTTTATCCATTCATCGATTGATGGACATTTAGGTTGCTTCCATGTCTTGGCTATTTGAACTAGTGTTTCTATGAACACAGAGGGGCACGTATATTTTCTACTTAGAGCTTTTCTCCTTTCTGGATTGTATGCCCAGGCAGAAACGTTGCCTTTCTAACTGATGTCTCCCTTTCCCATTTGATAGAGACACAAGATCCATCTCACTGTCTTCTCAGCTTGCTGGAAGGAAACCCCAGCAGAAGCCCTAGAAGGATGCTAGGGACCTTCCAGGAGGTGATATTGGCTCCGCTTGGCCAGGTGGGATCTTTTTCGGAAAACTCAAAAATCCAGATTTCCATATGAAATTTCCCCCCTTTAAAATGTTGGCCAGTACCTAAAGACACTTAAAAATCACTCTGCAGTGTCCCAGTTAATCCCATGTGCAGGGCTGAATTTTGCCCAGGGCCCACCAGTGAGTGACCCTTGCTGAGACCTGCCACCAGCCCAGACATACAAGGGTAATGGGAGTCTGTGTTACCCGTGGCAAACCGAGGTCCCTCCCTTCTGTCATAGAGAAGGGAGGGACCCATTCCTGCACCAGCCACCTGAGGGATGAAGCCTTTTGCTGGTACCCGATGTGGGCGGGACCAGACCTCCCAGAGTTGCCCAGGAAGCCAAGGCCAGCAGGGCAAGGAGGTGCAGAGTTCTTGTCAGCTGAGTTAGAGGAGAGCCCGCTGCCCCTGCTCTCCTTGGTGGCGTCTCCGTGGCTGGTTTGGCTCCAGCAGGACCATGGGAGGTGCTCGGGTTTGGGCAGCCGCTGCGGGCGCCCCCTTGCTGGCCTCTGTGGGCGGCTGGCACGTCGGTTAGTTTTCAGGGTCTGGGGAGATGGAGTTTGCTGACAACTGCCAAAGCCCCGATGAACGGTGAGCCACCAGACTTTGGGGACTGTGGCTGTTTATTTAAAGCCTTGCAGACAGTTTACAGCCAGTGGGGCAGAGTTCACAGGCCAGGACTTCCCTGCGCGGCGGCCCTGAGGGGCTGCAGAGAAGGCAGACATCAGGCTGGTGCTCACACGCTGGGGATGTGCTTGCTGGTTGGGCCACTGGGCTGGGTGGCACTGGGAGGGCCCTGGTCCCCACCTGGCCTCACACACTCTCTGGGTGCCCCCCCCCCGACACTCCGAGATGGGCTGAATGGTGATCCTTCAAAAATACTTGCAAATCCTTCTGTCAGGTATTGATACTGTGACCTCAGTGTGACATTGTTTGGGGATAGGATTTTTTTTTTCCTTTCCAAGCATTTTTTAAAATTGGAAGGTAATTGCTTTACAATGTTGTGTGGCTTTCTGCTGTACAACCGTGTAGATCAGTCATAGATATATATGTGCGTGTGTGTGTATATGTGTGTGTGTGTGTGTGTGTGTGTGTGTATCCCCTCCCTCCCGTCTCCCCATTGCATCCCTCTAGATTGTCACAGAGCACCAGGCTGGGCTCCCTGTGTTATCCAGCAGCTTCTTGCCAGCTGTCGATGTTGCACACGGTAGTGTATGAAAGTCAGTGCTGCTTTCTCAGTTCATCTCATCCTCTCCTTCCCCCGCTGTGCCCACAGGTCCATTCTTTATGTCTGCATTGAGATGGAAGCTGTGCAGATGTAGCTGAGTTAGAGCAGGGTCACACTGCCTCAAGTCCCGTGACTGACGTCCTGATGAGACGGCTGGGCCGAGACGCACAGACACAGGGAGGAGAGAGCTGTGTGGAGGTGGCGGCCCACGTCAGAGTTGAGCTCCCACAAGCCAAAGATGACTATGGGCTTCCAGGAGCCACCAGGAGATGGGGGAGGTGAGGAAAGACTCCTCCCTCGAGGCTTCAGAGAGAGCTGGCAGGGCCCGCACCTCAGTGTCAAGCTTCTGGCCTCCAGAACTGAGAGAGAAGACACTGTGGCAGTGTGAAGTCTCCCAGCATGTGGTTCGTTGTTGTGGCCGCCCTAGGAAACTGATGCTCGAGTCCCTTCGTGGCTCACTCTCCTCCTACCTTAGTGCCACTCAGCCGGCTCTACCTGGATGCTCCTCAGGGCCCACAGATTCCCACCGCTGTTTGGTGGTGGTTCCTGTGCTCCTGGTCCTCCCAGGCAGGATCGGCAAGCCTGACACTCAGCCGGGCAGGGCCTGCAAACCCCTTGCCACTGGGCGTGGTCACTGGCCAACAGCAGCGGCCTGCGGGACCGCAGGTTCTTGGGCTCAGCCCAGATCTACCTAATGAGAGCCTGCATTTGACCATGATGCCCGGTGACTCGCAGGCACATGATGTTGCAGAAGCTCCAGGGCTGGGGCTGGGAGGGTACTAGGGTGGCTGGACTTGCTTCTCCAGCACCTTTGGCTCAGCTGTGTTTTTCCACAGCAACTGGGGTGACTAGTCCAAACTGGGATGCCCAAGGGTTGATGTCGAGAAGAGATGAGAACATTCTGGACTTTGGGGACCCCAAACTTGTCTTCCTCCACTGTTTCCACCCAGTGCTTCAGGGAGAAACCTGTCCATCACCCAGAAGCCTTCCTTCTTTTGAGCTTCCACCCTGTCTGGTCACTGAGCCCTGGGCTGTACCTCCTAGGAAGGGAGGAGGTCTGTCCTCTGTCCATACTCATGATCAGTCTCTCCTTCTTGCCTGGATGACTCTTATAGGCCCTAAAGTTCTTGTGTCTCCTGCAGACCTGCCTCTGAGCCACTTTCCACCTAGCGTGCAGAATGACGAAAAACTCCAACTCTTGCCACGTCAGGCTCCTACTTAAACCTCGGAACCCCAGCCTATTGGCCCATGTTCACAGAAAGACCCAAATTCTTGACAGGGCCTGGGCTCCTGGCCCGAGTTGGCCCTGCCTCACATTGTGCCGCTCTCCTCCCACTTTTGCTTGGCAGGCATCAGTCTCCTCTCACCTGCTGATGCTCCAAGCTCGCCCCTTTGCCACATGTGGCCTTTGTCCACTTGGGTCCTTGGCCTGGTGCACCTTCTCCTCCCCTCCTTTTCCTCTGGTCAATTGCTATCTCGTCTTTGAGCTGCCATTTCCTCTGGGAGGCCTTCCTGTGCCCCAGATAGTACCAGGACTTCCTGACCTTGGCTTCCTGCACCCCATGCTTTGCCCCTGGGCACTTGTCACGGTGCTGATTCTGGGGTTGTGCTGTGGGCACCTGCTGAGGGCTGGTGAGCACCAAAAGTGCCTTCCTCCCGCATCCCCTGCCTGGTACCATCAGCACTGCAGGCTCCCCTCTGGGAACCCCTCTCCACTGGCACTGGAGTGATTTGGAAGAAGTGCCAGCCCTCTTGTTCCGTGCTGGCACGAAATTCCCTGGCAGAGCCCAAAGTCACTGAGTGGATGAATGAATGACTGAATCATGAAGGAATCTACATGGGAAAAAAGCATGCAGTTTCCAAATAGTGATTAAGACAGTAAATAAAAGGGGAGTAGTGTTTGTCTTCTCCCGCTCAGCACATCAGCCCTGCCACTGACCTCCATGCGAGAGGTGCTTCTGTCACCATCATTTTATTCTAGCTATTTGTGTTGGGGCCTGATTTACTCGTGTTAAAGTGCAGGAACCATCAGGGCTGAACTGGATGCATGTTACACCTGTATCCACCAGGTAACCAGCACTCAAACTCAGATGCAGGATGTTTCCGGCCCCTGAGGGTCCCCTCCCGGCACCTGCCCCACCCCAGAGGCAACCACTGTTTTGGCCTCTGTCACCTCAGGAGTTTTGTCTGTTCTGGAACTTTACATCAATGGAGCGATCTTTATGCCTGGCCTTTTTTAGTCCAACGACTTCTGTGAGATTCAGCAAGTTGAGTGTGTGTGTGTTTCATTCTTTTTCCTTGCTGCGTAGTATTCCACAGCACAAATCTGTCACTGCTTGCTGTCTGTGCCTGGCATCTTAAAGGGGCAAAGGTGGAGCATACGGGGCACTTGCTAGCGTGTCTGTGGCCACACATTTAGTAAATTCTGTTTTCTGTCAGGACTTGTGCTTATTCTCGACCTTCCCACCATCTTTCTGGACAAAGTAGTTGATTGGGAAGCAGTTATCCAGGGCAGGGCAGAGGCTTCCCAGGAGCAGAGAGAAAGAAGGAAGCGCAAGCCCTGGACATGATGACCTTGGCCACATCAGATCATCTCCCCAAACCGCATCCCTCTCCCTACACGGATGGGAATGGCCCCCTTAAAAAAATCGGTGTGTGAAAAACTAATTCGAAAAGATACATACTCCTTTATGTGAATGTGCTGCGCTGTTGCTTGGTCGGTCAGTCATGTCCAACTCTTTGTAATCCCATGGACTGCAGCCCAGGCTCCTCTGTCCACGGGGATTCTCCGACAAGAATACTGGAGTGGGTTGCCATGCCCTTCTCCAGGGGATCTTCCCAACACAGGGATTGAACCCATATCTCCCACACTGCAGGCAGATTCTTTACCAGCTGAGCCACCAGGGAAGCCTTCTATGTTCATAGCAACACTATTCTCAATAGCCAGGACATTAGAAGCAACCTAAATGCCCATCAACAGATGAATGGATAAAGAAGACGTGGCACATATACACAATGGAATATTACTTAGCCATAAAAAAAGAGCGAAGCCACGCCATTTGCGGCAACGTGGATGGACCTGAGAAGATCGTACGAAGTAAAGTATGAGGATCATGGCATCCGGTCCCATCACTTCATGGGAAATAGACGGGGAAACAGTGGAAACAGTGTCAGAGTTTATTTTGGGGGCTCCAAAATCACTGCAGATGGTGACTGCAGCCATAAAATTAAAAGACGCTTACTCCTTGGAAGAAAAGTTATGAGCAACCTAGATAGTATATTCAAAAGCAGAGACATTACTTTGCCGACTAAGGTCCGTCTAGTCAAGGCTATGGTTTTTCCTGTGGTCATGTATGGATGTGAGAGTTGGACTGTGAAGAAGTCACAAGCTGGAATCAAGATTGCAGGGAGAAATATCAATAACCTCAGATATGCAGATGACACCACCCTTATGGCAGAAAGTGAAGAGGAACTAAAGAGCCTCTTGATGAAAGTGAAAAAGGAGAGCGAAAAAGTTGGCTTAAAGCTCAACATTCAGAAAACAAAGATCATGGCATCTGGACCCATCACTTCATGGGAAATAGATGGGGAAACAGTGGAAACAATGTCAAACTTTTTTTGGGGGGGCTCCCAAATCACTGTAGATGGTGACTGCAGCCATGAAATTAAAAGGCGCTTACTCCTTGGAAGAAAAGTTATGACCAACCTAGATAGTATATTCAAAAGCAGAGACATGACTTTGCCGACTAAGGTCCGTCTAGTCAAGGCTATGGTTTTTCCTGTGGTCATGTATGGATGTGAGAGTTGGACTGTGAAGAAGGCTGAGTGCCAAAGAATTGATGCTTTTGAACTGTGGTGTTGGAGAAGACTCTTGAGAGTCCCTTGGACTGCAAGGAGATCCAACCAGTCCATTCTGAAGGAGATCAGCCCTGGGTGTTCTTTGGAAGGAATGATGCTAAAGCTGAAACTCCAGTACTTTGGCCACCTCATGTGAAGAGTTGACTCATTGGAAAAGACTCTGATGCTGGGTGGGATTGGGGGCAGGAGGAGAAGGGGAGGGCTGAGGATGAGATGGCTGGATGGCATCATAGACTCAATAGATGTGAGTCTGAGTGAACTCCGGGAGATGTTGATGGACAGGGAGGCCTGGCGTGCTGGGATTCATGGGGTCGCAAAGAGTTGGACATGACCGAGCGACTGAACTGAACTGAACTGAACTCTGCATAGAAGCTAAATAAGCAAGGTGCCAATATACAGCCTTGACGTACTCCTTTCCTGATTTGGAACCAGTCTGCTGTTCCATGTCCAGTTCCAACTGTTGCTTCTTGACCTGCATACAGATTTCTCAGGAGGCAAGTAAAGTGATCTGGTATTCCCATCTCTTGAAGAATTTTGCACAGTTTGTGTGATCCACACACTCATAGGCTTTAGTGTAGTCAATGAAGCAGAAGTAGGTGTTTTTCTGAAATTTTCTTGGTTTTTCTAGGACCCAACAGATATTGGCAATTTGATCTCTGGTTCCTCTGCTATATAGCATAAACATTTTAAATCTTAGAGGACTGTTTTCCATGGGCAATCTGAAATGTGGAATTTCCTGCACTTCAAGGAATGGCGTTGTTGGGCTGGCATGAGGTGAAAAGCCCGGGGCTTCTTCCTGACCATCCACTTGCTCAGCAGAGTTTGCTCCCTGTGTGGGCAAGGCGGAAACCATGTGAACCCCGGCACTCACTGGGTGGCTCTGTGGACATGGGGCAAAGCCCGGCCTCATCAACACCACTCGGCGTGCAGACCCCACACCCGCAAGCAGGGAGGACACAGGGCTTGGGGCTCTGCACACAGTCAGGGGCTATTGATCACCAGTGATTCGGCACAGAGGCGAGGGGCCACCCCTGATGTGATGGCTTCCTGGCACAGCCCCTGCAAATATCATGGCCATGAAGAACCCCCATGTGTTTCAGGCTGCCCTCTCCCCAAGCCAACCCCAGGATGTGGAGGCCTGCATCAGAAGTGCCTCTGGGACATCCTGGTGAGGGGGCCGGACCTGCGCAGGGAGGGCCACTCAAGATGGGGGGGTGTTCAACAAGTCCCACAGGAGCCCCTGGGGGACGCCCAGGAGCTCTGGGGGCTGCAGAGTTGTCCGTGGGGTGAGAGTGGAGATGGGAGGGGTCACATGGACACCCATCCCCCCAAGACTGGTTAAGCGTCATCCTAGGATGAGTCCTTGTCAGTCTCCAGGCAAAGCAGGCTCTGGGTGGCTCAGGAGCCTCTGAAGGTGACTCGGGGTGGGCTGCTTGGTGAAAAGACAAACTGGGGCTGGGATGGTCCTGAAGATGGTGATGGGTTGGAGGGGAGGTGGGAGCCCCCAGACAGCTGCCACCAGAAGACATTCTTTTACCAGCATGGCTAATTTTATCCAAAAATGAAACTAAGTTGTAATTAAAAATACTCATTAAATGGGATTATTTAAAATGTTTCAGTTCAGTTCAGTTCAGTCGCGCAGTCATGTCGGACTCTTTGTGACCCCATGAATCGCAGTACGCCAGGCCTCCCTGTCCATCATGAACTCCCAGAGTGCACTCAGACTCACGTCCATTGAGTCCATGATGCCATCCAGCCATCTCATCCTCGGTCGTCCCTTTCTCCTCCTGCCCCCAATCCCTCCCAGCATCAGGGTCTTTTCCAATGAGTCAACTCTTCGCATAAGGTGGCCAAAGTACTGGAGCTTCAGTTTTAGCATCATTCCTTCCAAAGAAATCCCAGGGTTGATCTCCCTCAGAATGGACTGGTTGGATCTCCTTGCAGTCCAAGGGACTCTCAAGAGTCTTCTCCAACACCACAGTTCAAAAGCATCAATTCTTCGGCGCTCAGCCTTCTTCACAGTCCAACTCTCACATCCATACATGACCACAGGAAAAACCATAGCCTTGACTAGACGGACCTTAGTCGGCAAAGTAATGTCTCTGCTTTTGAATATACTATCTAGGTTTGGAGGCCTGGCGTGCTGTAATTTGTGGGGTCACAAAGAGTCGGACACGACTGAGTGACTGAACTGAACTGAACTGAAAGTAAGACAGAAACAGATGCCGTATGATATCACTTATATGTAGAATCTAAGAAATAGTACGAATGAGCTTGCCTGCAAAACAGAAATAAACTCAGCTATATAGAAAACGAACTTATGGTTAACCAAAGGGGAAATGGAAGGGGAGGGGTAAATTGGGAGTAGGAGATTAGCAGATGTGTTTGTGTGTGTGTGCGTGTGTGTGTGTTCAGTCATGTCTGACTCTTTGTGACCTCACGGCCCTGCCAGGCTCCTCTGTCCGTGGAATTTTCCAGGCAACAATCCTGGACTGGGTTGTCAGTTCCTGCTTCAGGGGATCTTCCCTACACAGGGATCAAACCTGCATCTCTGTATCTCCAGCACTGGCAGGCCGATTCTTTACCATTGTGCCACCTGGGAAGCCAGGATTAGCAGATACGCACCACTTTATATATAAAGTAGAGAAAAAACAAGGTCCTACTGTATAGCACAGGAAACTGTATTCAATGTCTTGTTACAAACTGTAATGGAAAAGAATCTGAAAAGGTGTATATATATATATGTATATGTATATATATATATATATCTGAATCACTTTGCTATATGCTTAAAACATTATAAATCAACTATACGTCAATCAAAATACATTAGTTAACAGAAAAGAATCAGTGTGTCTTCAGTAACATCAAATCTCCAAACAAGTGAACACATGCCCCGTCTCGCTGTGTGATCTCGGGCGGTCCCCTCCCTGCTCTGGCCTCTCCGGTCACCTCCTCTGAGAAGCCGGAGGTGGGCTCTCCCCCGGGCCCCACCGCCCTCAGTCTGTGAGGCTCTGTGTCTGGGGCCTCTTGGGTCAGGTGATTTGGTCTGAGACTCCGCTGCTCTGCTGGGCCAGGCGGGGGCCACGCCGGGGCAGCGAGGGCCATGTTTGTTTGACTTGAGTCCATCCCCTGGTGTCGGTGAATTCACTTTTGTTTATTTTCCCGAGAAGCTACACAAGCCAGTGAGACTAAGCAGTCCACGCCAGACGTGCGTTTTCACTGTAAAAATATTTTTGCGGGTCAGAAAATTGCACCAAAATGTTTTTACAGGCAAAACGCTGCCGTGTGCTGCTCGGCCCTCTGCCTGGCTGGCTGCAGCGGATTGGGCTTCGTATGTAAAATGTGTCTGGGACTACATTTCAATAATAATAATAACAACAAACATGTAGGAAGTACTTATTATTTATCTGTTAGTTTGCCAGTAAGTGCTGGTGTGACGCTTTCGCCCTCACCTCTCTCTCTGTGGTCAGTGTGACTGTCATCACTTCCATGTCACAGGTGAAGGACATGAGGCCCAGCGAGGCTGAGTGACTTCTCTAAGATCACACAGCCTGCAAGGAGCAGAGCCAGGATTAGATGCCAGGCCTGTCTGACCTCAGAGGCTGGGTTCTTACTCACCATAGTGCACTTCTGAGGCCCTAATTTATGCCTGGGACAAACACTGGATTCTTCCATCAATGTATTTTGTGTCACCAGTGTTTCCAGCAGTTTTCTAGGATGGGAGTGAAAGTGAAGTTACTCAGTCATCTCCGACTCTTTGCGACCCCATGGACTATAGCCTACCAGGCTCCTCCGTCCATGGGATTTTCCAAGCAAGAATACTGGAGTGGGTTGCCATTGCGTTCTCCAGGGGATTGTCCTGACCTAGGAATTGAACCCGGGTCTCCTGCACTGTAGGCAGATGCTTTACCATCTGAGCCACCAGGGAAGTTATCTGTAAAAGCTTCATAAATGCCAACTTGCTGCCAGCCTAGAGAGAGCTCAGAACATTGCCTGTGTCAGGACTATTAGAGCCACAGAGGCTTTGAAGATCACATCCTATAACCCGAGGGAGTTTGGTGACTAACCTCCTCCCTGAGGACAGGGCCACCGTGATCCATCCCAGTGTCCCTGGGCCTGGTACAGATTCACTGCTCAGGGATGCTTGGTCATAGATGATGTGGAGTTAGGGTCCTGCTGCCTCGGAGTGATGGCCCCCTGCTCTGGCTCTGCAGAGAAGCACCCCTGGGGCGGGGGCGGTCGAAGACCAGCTGTGGAGCCCACGATCCAGCAACAGGGAGGGCGGCACAGCCCTGGGGCCTGTCCAAGGGTTAGCTCACGGCTGGGACCACGACATCCTCTGGTGGAAGCTTTCAGAGGGGTCAGTCAGGCCCCCGAGACACGTGTTACGCTCAGTCACTGTGGTGGAGGAAAGTACCTTGGCCGTCGGTCCCTTTTCTGTGCCAAGTGTCCGTCTGCCCCAGGCCACATTGTCCCTGAAAGTAACATCACGATGCCAAGAAATTATGTCACACGCTCTCACTGTTGTGTCTGTACACCCAGAATGCCACACTGGCCTGGACACAGCGGAGGCCTCTGTAAACATTTTTGAACAAAACTGTACAATATTTAAAACTACTTAGTCCATAATGACAGCCCTCTAAGAGGGCTGGATGTGACTGGCTCACATGACAGCCTGGAGATAAAAGGGGATTTTATACACCAAGCACTTTCTTTCAGAAATCAGGAGAGCTGTCCAATCCTGGAGTGTGTGTGTGCGTGTGTGAGTGTGCTGGCGTATTCATGTATATGTGTGTGTTGGGTGGTGCGCGCATGCGTGTGTTTGCATGCCTCTGTGTCTGCATTATATGTGTGTATGTGTTGGGTTCATGTGTGTGGTGGGGAAACGGGGTCAGCTCCAAGGTGGGTGGTGCTGGTGGCCACGTGGTCGGATATCAGGGAGGGGTCCAAAGGGCTTGGCTGAAGCAGAGGCTAGTGATTGATGAAGCAAATGGACTGGGTCATTGGCAGTGATGGATCTGCCCCAAGGAGGAGGGCTGGGGATTGAGCTAACGACTCAGCAAAGGTCAGGAGTGAGACAGATGCAGAGAGGACCAGTAGATGAGGAACAGGGGAGTGGAGGGTGGAGGGCAGGCCCTTAGCTCAGCAGCCAATAAGGTTGTGCTGCTTCTGCTGAGTGTTGGTGTTTCCTGGGCATCCCATATGCTGGCCACCCCGACAAGCCCTTACTAACACTTTCCCCTGCAATCCATGTCCCAGCCTCAAGGTGCAAGGCTCTTGCACCCATCCTTAAAGGTGCAGGGCACCTTAAGGTGCCTCCATCATCAGTGCAGGGCATGACCCGGACACATAAGCTGACTTGTCCAGGGTCCCACAGCGGGTGAGTGGTGATGTTGGGGGCAGACCCTGAGCTCAAGCTGCTGCGTTGTGTGAGGAACAGCTGCTTGTTGCAGGGATGTTTGTACCTGCTGTGATGGTTATTCCAAGTGTCCACTTGGCTGGATATGTCTAGATATGTGGCTAAACATTATTCTAGATGCTTCTGTGAGGGTGTTCGGGGATGAGATTAACATTTAAATTGCCAAACTTTGAGTAGAACAGGTTGTCCTTCCTAATGTGGGTGGGACTCATCCGATCAGTTGAAGTCCTGCTTAGAACTGAATACTGACTTCCCCCAGGAAGAGGGAACTCTGTACAATACTGGCACTGGACTTAAGTCACAGCACCGTCATCCTCTTGGATTCTCCAACTTGCTAGCCCACCCTCCATATGCTCGATTTGCTAGTCTCCATAATCATGCAAGCTGCAATTATGTGTGTATTTTGTTGTTAGTTACTAAGTCAAGTCTGACTCTTTTGTGACCCCATGGGCTGTAGCCTGCCAGGTTCCTCTGTCCATGAGATTTTTCAGGCAAGCATACTGGACTGGGTTGACATTTCCTCTTCCAGGGGATCTTCTCAACCTAGGGACTGAACTCTCATCTCCTGAATTTGGTAGGAGGATTCTTTACCAGGATGCCAGCAGAAAAGCCTACACAGGTAAAAATTCAGAAGAGAAGTGAGTTCGATCCCTGGATGGGAAAGATACCCTGGAGAAAGAAATGGCAACCCACTCCAGTACTCTTGCCTGAAAAATCTCACGGACAGAGGAACCTGGCAGGCTACAGTCCATGAGGTCACAAAAGAGATGGACACGACTAAACACCTGAGCACATACATACATATACACATAATACGTGTGTGTATCTTACGGGCTCTTTTTGTCTAAAAAAGTCCTAAGACACCTTCCCGAGAGTGGAAGTCACGGTAGGAGTAAGAGCCTAGGACTGGGCCACCTGAAATTGACTCTCGTGGAGGCGTCCTGGAATCCAGCACGGCCCAAGAAGGAGATCCAGCCAGGGAGCTGTGAATGGTGAGAAGCTTCCAGGGGGTGGGGGGCTAGGAACAGAGCGGGCCAGTGTGAGGGGGACAGGCAGCAGGGGTGACTGGCAGGAGAGGAGGCCAGATGAGCTGGAGCCTGAGGGGCTGTCTGTCCACCCTGAGGCCATCTCAGTGTCTGGGAGTCAGACTCCCTGACCCCCAGGTACTGATTGTTAGGATCCAATTTACATATCACAAGTGTGATGTGCGGGCTGCTCAGTGCGAGAGAGATACTGCGAAGGGGGCAAAAATAGAAGCAGAGTCCATGGAAAGCCACATGCCAGCCTAGGCGGGTAGAGTCAGGGAGAGAGAGAGATTAGAACCTACCCTTTCCGGGTCTTGAAGATGGAGGAAGGGGCTGCAAGCCAAGGAAATCGAGTGGTCCCTGGAAGCTGGAAAAGGCAGACAGTGGATTCCCCCAGCCCCACCCCACCCTCCGGCACAAGCCAGCCCTGCTTATTCCCGGGTCCGAGCCCTGTAAGACCCATCATGGACTTCTGACCTCCAGGATAGTAAGAGGATAAACGTGTGGTGTTTTAAAGCCCTAACTTGTTAGAGCAGCTGATTGGTTTCCTGTGAGGCCTCTCTCCTTGGCTTGTGGAGGCCTGTCTTCCTGTGTCCTCACCTGTTCTTTCCCCTGTGCGTGCTGTGTCTTCTTTTCTCTCTCTTTTTTTCTTTTGGCCCCACCATGTGGCAAGTGAGATCTTAGTTCCCTGACCAGGGATCGAACATAAGGCCCCTGCCATGGAAGCGTGGAGTCTTAACCACTGGACCAGCAGGGAATTCCCTGTGTCCTCTACTTTTAAGACACCAGTCAGACTGGATGAAGGCCCACCGGGATGGCCTCATTTTAACTTAACCACCTCTTCAAGGCCCTGTCTTCAAACACAGTTGCCTTTGGAGGGGCTGGCAGTTGGGGCTTCAGCATATGAATTTGGGGGACATAATTCAGTCGATCACACCATGCTGGAGAAGGAAATGGCAACCCACTCCAATATTCTTGCCTGGAAAATGCCATGGACAGAGGAAGCTGGCAGGCTGCAGTCCATGGGGTCTCCAAGAGTCGGACACGACTAGTGACTGAGCACACGCTTGGTAAGGTACAGGCTGGTTTCCCGGCTTATTACCTGGGAAACTGACTCTGCAAGTAACAAATGACCTGGCCCCAGCTTGTGGCTGGCACATGGTGGGGCCGCGTCCCATCCATCTCAGGCCAAAGCTCCCCTCGCCGCCAGTCACTCGGCCTGGAAAACGGACTGTCTCATTTTCCGCACTGCGGGATCCCACCCACACCCCCGCCCCAACCAGGCACACCTCATCAGCATCGGGGGCCTGGTGAGAGTGGGGCCCTGGTCTTGCCGCACAACCTCACACCGCATCAGGCACCATCCCCTTGGCTGTGGGCACGGGGTAATCAAACAGCCCTGAGTCAGATGTTGCGGAATTAACAATCCTCCACATGGTATAAACAGAGCCTAAGTCAAATGCCAGAGAAAGGATATTGCCTTTTAAATAGGTCCTGACAGCTGTGGAAAATAGCATGCCCGAGTCGAACCCCTCCATACAACAGACGTTAATTCTTCAAGGACTCCTCGACGGGTCCTCTGGATCGTTTGTAAGATTTTATTTTATTATGGATTGGATGTATTGAAGTAAGACTATAATCTTTTGTGCTCTGACCTCTGTTTTTATAGCTCTGTATAAACAGCAGTTACCGTATTAGATGGAGAGATGTTTACAGATGGAGAAATAAAAACACGCCGATTTACTGTGTTGTAGAAACCTGAAACCAGCCTGAGGCAGGGCCTGGGTTTTGTTTGTCAGGGGCCCGGTCCTGATGGGAGTCGACAGCTTTGACGGGCAAGAACACATAGCAGGGCGCCGGCCCTGGGCTCCTTTCCATGGGAGGATGCAAGCTCGTGGCTCCAGACTGTCAGGGCTTTGCCACAGGCTTCTCTCTGAAGGCTCTGAGATCCCGACCGTTTGGATCCCCGGGTTGGATGTGGATGGAAGAAGGCTTCACGGTCGAAAAGCTTTGGTTTCTGTTCTCCACGTTCATCGCTTCCCCGGTGCAGAGGCTGTGCAGAGGCAGGACCCGGGCTTCAGAGCTGGGCTGACCTGGGCTTGGTCCAGACTCTGTGTTTAATGATTCTCTGACCTTGAGCTTTAACTCTCCCAGTCTTGGATTTCACCTGCAAACTGTGGGACTGAAAACAACTGTGTCACAGGTAATTAAAAATTTTTTTTTAATTTTATACCGGAGTATAGACCATTAACAATGTTGTGACAGTTTGAGGTATACAGTCATGCACACACATGTATCCATTCTCCCCCAAACTGCCCTCCCATCCAGGCCGCCACAGAACACTGAGCAGAGTTCCCTGTGTTATGTAATAGGACTCTGCTGGTTACGCATTTTAAACCTAGCAGTACATACATGTCCACCCCAAACTTTGCTAAGTCTGTGGGTCTGTTTCTGTTTTGTAAATAAGTTCGTTTGTATCCCTTCTTTTTAGATTCTGCCTGTAAGGGATGTCATAGGATACTTCTTCTTCTCTGTCTGACTTACTTCACTCAGTATCTAGTTCTGTCCATGTTGCTGCAAATAGCATCATTTCATCCTCTTTTTTTAAATAGCTGTGTAATATTCCACAAGGAATGAAAAGGACACGATGGAAGGCTGGGCCTTCGGAAAGTTCCTTTCCTTTGCCCTCCGCGTTCCTTTTAAAATCCTGTTCCACGTTTGTGAGGGAGGACCCGGCAGTCCTTGGTGAGTGGTTTTCTCCTGGTGGCCTTGGGCCACTTTCTGGCACTCACTTGGCTCCCCAGAGAATGACCTCACCCTCGGTTTATTCCTTCTTGACTCGTCGTGTGTGGAAGGTCAGCTGGGGACACGTGCAGGGAGAAAGCAAGGCAGAGGGTGTGAGAGTGTCGGGACGGGTGAAAGAAAGCTTGTTGTTGTTGTTCAGTTGCTCAGTCGTGTCTGACTCTTTGCAACCCTAAGGACTGCAGCACACCGGGCTTCCCTGTCCTTCACTACCTCCTGGAGTTGGCTCAAACTTGTGTCCACCTGATGCGAAGAGCTGACTCACTGGAAAAGAAAGTTTAACGGGCAAGTTAACCTTGAGTGAAAGCTCAATGAGTTTCCCATGTAAAGACGCATGTACACACTCGGGAGAAGAGGACCCCAGGCAGGGGGAGCAGCAGATGCAGACAGAGGTGGGATGAGGGACAAGGATGTGGATGAGGTTAGGGACATGGTGGGGCCAGATGTCCAGATCTTGTCACACAAATGGGTGTCCACCTGCTGGACACCATGGTCCCAGCGTCTCTCAATGTGGCAGGCCACTGGGAGGGTTTGGGGGTGTTATAAACAGAACGTGTCCCCGCAAATTGGTATACTGAAGCCCTAACCCCAATGTGATGGTGTTAAGAGGTAGGGCTTTTCAGGGGTGATCAGGTTTAGATATACTCATGAGGTTGGAGCCCCCATGGCGGGATTAGTGCCCTTTTAAGAAGAGTTACCAAAGCTCCACCTCTGCTCACATGCCGAGAGGCCTGTCTGCACACAATGTACACGAGTATCCAAGCCAGGAAGAGAGGCCTCACCAGGAGCGAAGTCTGCCAGCATCTCGGACTTCCAGCCTCCAGAGCTTTGTGAAATAAGTGAATACTGCATGAAATTCACCACCCAGTCCAGGGTATTTCATGAAGCAGTCAGGGCTCACTAGGAGGGGAGCATTCCCTGTGTCAAATCATGGCTTGGATGGGGCTGTCGACAATTTAGTTCATAACAGCCAGGTCAAGGGATTGCCCAACAATTGTTAAAATCAACTGTCCACTTTTATGATAAACCATAATGGAAAATAATATTAGAAAGGAATCTATGGGGTTGTCCAAAAAGTCCAATAAGATGTTATAGAAAAACCCAAATGGTCTTTATGGCCAACTAATAAAACATTATAAATCAACTATATTTCAATAAAAGAATTAAAAGAATCAACCATCAATTGAATAATTGTTAGAATGCTTTTTTGAACCATTCTTACTATGATTAATATCATCCATTTTTTATATACACATACATTTATTAAAATATATTAAATGCTTTTCAAAGTTGTATTTATACATCAATTCATGTCCTGATTTGTGTTGCCGTAGTAGTTAACAAACATATTATCCCCTCTGCATAAGGAGCCTCTACGTTTGCTGCCAACCCTAGCATTCTATGCCTTCTCCTTCCGCCTCTGTGTGTCTCAAGCCCCAAGCACTAATGTTCTAAATGTTACCCTGTTCACCCCAGTCCACACACTATGCCAGCCACTGGGCTCTTTAAGCTTCAGGCTACATCCTTCATCTTCACTTGGCCGCCTTCCACTGGCCATTCCCCCAGTGAAGACTCGCCCAGTGTCTCTGCATTCATGTAGCAAGAGTGTATGACCCGTCTACTCGTGTTACTGGAGAGATGGCTGCGAGCAAGGCAGAGACTCCACCTCATGGAGCTGACATTGAAGGAGGAATGAGATACAGAAATATGACCTGCTCTCCCTGCCAGGGAACAGTGAGTGCCAAGGGGAAAGATGGAGCAAGGAGAGAGGACGGAGTTCAGGCTGGGAGTGCTCAAGGAGAACCCTGCTAATAAGACTTTGTTCCTGCTGACATACAGGACTCTCCAAGCCACCCATACTAGGTAGCTTGTGACTATTTCTTATCCCAAATCAGGGCATTTTAGATCAGGAGCCCTGAAAGAACTGTACCTATTTATACACTGATTTTGGTTTATTCTTATTTCTAGGGCTTCACATGAGCCCATGTGGAGGGCAGGGCAAATGATGGACACTGTACCCAGGGAGGCTGTTAGTGGCCTACCGGGGTCAGGTGTTAATCTAGCAAATCCATCACATTCAGTTCAGTTCAGTCACTCAGTTGTGTCCAACTCTTTGCAACCCCATGGACTGCAGCACGCCAGGCCTCCCTGTCCATCACCAACTTCTGGAGTTTACCCAAACTCATGTCCATCGAGTTGGTGATGCCATGCAACCATCTCATCCTCTGTTGTCTCCTTGTTCTCCTGCCTTCAATCTTTTCCAGCATCAGGGTCTTTTCCAATGAGTCAGCTCTTCACATCAGGTGGCCTAAGTACTGGAGTTTCAGCTTCAGCATCAGTCCTTCCAGTGAACACTCAGGACTGATCTCCTTTAGGATGGACTGGTTGGATCTCCTTGTAGTCTAAGGGACTCTCAAGAGTCTTCTGCAATACCACAGTTCAAAAGCATCAATTCGTCGGTGCTCAGCTTTCTTTACCGTCCAACTCTCACATCGATACGTGACCACTGGAAAAACCATAGCCTTGACTAGATGGACCTTTGTTGGCTGCTGTTCCTGATTGTCAGGCTCTAGAGTATGGGGAAGGAGGGGTTCTTCTTCCCAGAGCCGGATGTGGTTCACCTCTTATTCCCCTCCACTTCAGCCCTCCCACTGCATGTTCCTGCCCTCCCCCCAAGTGTGGCATTGGACACGAGAAGGGAAATTATGGTTTTCTTCAAATAGACAGTGGCCTGGAACACAGGGGAGCAAGGGTGAAGACTGGTTCTGGATGGTTCTAAATAGCTATGAATGCTGCAGTTCAATTCAAAGAGCCCTTTTGAATGGAGAATGTTGCCCTGGAGGGAAGCACCTTGCTTCAGAGCTCCCAGTGCAGAGGATGTTGGAGCTGAGTTGGAAGGAAGACGGTCTGATGGAGGAGCTGCATGGCCCTGCCATCAGGTGAGGGTCTGGACTCCCCGCTCCTTCTTGATTTGAGCGTCTGTGAGTCCAGGGCAGGGGTTCTCCACCTATGGTGATTTTACCCCCAGGGGACTTTTGACAATGTCTGGGGACATTTTGGATCATCCCACCATGGCGGGGGGGGTGGGCGGTGAGGCAGTGTTCCTGGGATCTAGCAGGTACTAGCCAGAGATGCCGCTAAATGTCTTCCTATGCTCACCATAACCCCTTCTCCCCCAACAAATTTGTTCTGGCTCAAAGTGTCCATAGGGCTGAGATAGAAAAACCTTGGGGCAGATAAATGTTTAGCTCTAAGGAGGGTCTCAGAAAAGTCAGGGCCCTTGGAAGATGGGGAAACTGAGGCCCAGGGAGGGGTAGGGGTTCATAGAGGGCCCCGTGATGAATCAGGGGCAGAGCGGAGGCTAGGACGTGACTGGGGCCTCATTCAGGGCCCACTCTGTTCCAAGCCAGCTCAGCAGCCGGTTCACCCCGGAGACCCTGGTCTTTGCCAGCATTTGACGCAGAGACATCAGTGCTGAGTCTCGCTAAGGGTTAAGGCAGCACTGTGCCCGTGGCCCTGTGCTAGTGTAGACACAGCCTCTGCTTACTGTGTGGCCACAAGCTGGGAACGCACTTTTTCACTTTCCCCCGCCAGAATCTGGACCAAATTCAAACCAGACTCGCCATCTCATCCCTGAGTCACAAACCCAAGTAGGCCTCCATATGCATCTATCATGGTCTAACTCAGCCAGCATGGGCAAAGCGTCACCCTTAGCAAAAAACAGCAGCTTTGCTGCCTGTGGTCTGTGACACAGTTGATAGATAGATGATTTGGGACGAAACGGTTCAGTTAGACTTTTCAGTTAGATTCCTCGATGGTCAGGATGGGTCTACGAGGGAGGTTTCCAGTGTGAGGTTTGCATGTGGCCATCTAAAAAGATCCTTCCAAGATGGAGAGGTAGGGCTTCTCAGAGGAGCGTTTTCTCTTACTAGACCTCAGGTCACCAGAAAATTTGGGATCCTCCCTCAGACTATGATGCAAAAGTGAGACACCGGCTGGGGTGCCTGACTTACGTGTGTGTTACATAACCACGTCGAGGGGTAGGCGTCAGGGTTCTAGTCCTCTCCTCCTGTGGGAGCCTGGTCCATGGCTCTGGGCGGTCTGCATGTTCCCGGCTGGGAGGCAGCCCCCGAGGCAGATGTCACCCGGTGTCCCAAGGAAGGAGGGGAAAAGGTGGGTATGGAGAGTCTGAGCCTTGGCTGGCCCATAAATTCTATCATTTTAATGTAAATTTTTCTCATTCTGTATTTTGAAATAGTTATAGACTCACAAGAAGTTTCAAAAATAGGCCCAAGAGGTCCTGTGCACCCCCTTCTCCCAGCTTCTGTCAATGGTGACAACTCACTCAAAGCACTTGGTTTGGTGCAATGCAGGGAGGTGGACTCCAGGCTTTGCTTGGACTTCCTCCCCCTCTTTTTTTTTGATTTGCCATTTTAACACATATTCATGTGGCTTTATTTTCATGTATCTTTGTGTATCTTCCATGACATTTTATCCCATGTGTAGATTCGTGTAACCACCACATGGTCAGGAATGAGATGATGCACCTCGAGGAACTCTCTCCTGCTTCCCTGCGAGAATGACACCCACCTTCCTCATGCCTGATGCTCCCCCTCCTCACCTGCCCTTATCATTTCTGCATCTCTATAATTTGGTCAACTCAAGGAGCCATGGGGTATGTAACCTTTAGAGACTGGCTTTTTTTCACTCAGTACAACCCCCTTGAGATTCATCCAAGCTGGTTCTTTTTTATGACGGAGGAGTAGTCTGTGGGGTGGATGTAGCATGGTTTGTTTCATCAGAATCCCATCAGGATTGTTGAGTCTGCCCAGTGGGTGGTGGCTGCTTCAGACATAGTGACAAGAAATGACACCACTCCTTTGTCGCCGTCCATGGAGGACGTGCCTTGGAGATGGCATTATTATTCCTTTTGATGAATTTGCACATTTACTCAGAACACTTATTTGGCACAGCTCTGTGCAATGTGAAGAACTCAATGGTGAAAGAGAGAACCAATTCAGAGGCTCAGTGGAGGGGACCATATTTAATACATAAACAGGAAAATAGAGACTTATATCTTCTGATAAGGGCTTTAAGGAAAAGAGCCAAGTTCTAGGAGAGAAGAGAACTTCAGTATGGATGCTTCAGTCCTTTCCCAGAAAGATGAAGTAATGTTGGTTCATGGAGGGGAATAGCATTCCAGGCCCAGGAACAGCATGAGCCGGGGCTCAGAAGCTGGAAGGAAGTGCACATTTTGGAAGAATGGATGGAAGGCAAAAGTGCTGAAGCATGATTCAGGGGGTGGAGGTCAAGTTGGGCTGGATCATGTGGGTCCTTGAAGGTGGGACATTCTCTCTCCAGGGCAATAGGAAGCCTGCAGAACATTTAAACAGAAGACACACGTTGTATGGGCTGTTTCACAGAGACTGTGCTGGCTGGGGTGTGGATACTGGACCAGTGAGAACAGAAGCCAAGAGACTCATTGGGAGGTCATGGTGGCTTTTTGTGACTGTGACCATAGGCGTCTGGTCTATGCCTTTGGCAGTGGAAATTAAAAGTGGACAGATTGGAAAGGTTGATAGTCAGGAGGTGGAAGAGATGTGATCCATGTGTGGTGGTACCTTGGGGCCTGACATGATCTGGGGCTCAGCAATGTAGCTTTGGGTTTGGGATTAAAGCACAGACAAGCTCTGGAGAGAGTGGCTCAGTTCAGCATCTGTCTCCATCTTCTCTTGGCTTCCTGGGCTTGAAGTGATTTAGCTTCACCCAGCCATTATTTTCTCAGCAGTAAAATGCGTATAATCATTATCTGCGGGAGCTGTTGCAAGGACCAAGCGGGATGCTCTGTGAGTAGTATCCAGCTCAGAGGCTAACGCAGCAGCCTCTCAGTGAGTGATAATCCTCTCCCCTCACTGAGGACACAGGTTGGGTCTTGTTGAGCCTGGTCTCGCCAGCATCCAGCAAGGGCCTGACGTGAGGCAGATGCTCCATAAAGCTTGTTAATTTCTTTCCTTTCCTTGAATTTCCTTGAGCGTCTTCCTGTCTGGGGGACACGTGGTCAGCACTGTGTGGCTGTGTGGCATGGGAGTGGCAGTGCAGAGGACTTGGGGGACAGACTGGACCGCCTGGGACACTTGGAGGCACTGATCCTGGAACATTCTCTCTTTCCCTTTTAGAGTGTGTGATTCACACTACACAGTGGCCTTCAGGGCTCTAAAAAGCACACCCCAGGGAAAGAGGTTGGAAACAAAGACTTCGCAGCGATCTATCGTATTTCCTTCATTTGAAGTGGGGGATCTTTCTCCACTCTCGTACTTTCCAGCATGTTTTGAAGTCAAGGTACATCCCGCATCTGTGTGTTTGCTCACACCCTCCCCTCTCCTCCCCACCCCCCCAAGCTGAACTGTTGTTAAATCTTTCAGTTGATGGTATTTTATATGGAGGAAATCTGGCTGTGCTTGGCTTCCTGGCCCCGCCCCACCCCTCTTCCCCGTGATGTATTAAGTCACTGTGAATTAGGCGGGCGAGCCAGACAGATCCTGTCTGAAGGTTTTCAGAGTCCCCCCGGTGATGGTGGTCTCTCTTTGCCGTCCAAAGCTTCTGAGAGTAGATGGAGATATTTTATTATTTGGTAGCAGATAACTTCCTCAGCGTGGTCTCCCGAGGGTTATTACTGGTGAACTCAGAGTCATTTGCTACGCATCAGATTTTACCCTCTGACAACGCAAACCATTCAAGGAGAGGAATTCCCCTCAACGGTGTGTGCGCACCGCAGGGAGGGTGTTAACAATGAGATGCCCGGTGCCGGGTGAGCTGTCTGAGGGAACTCACTCCCTTGCACCCTACTCCTGGGAGTAGACAGTCATGTCTAAGCTTTGGTGAACAGGGCAGGGGGTCCAGATGACCTCAGAGAGAGGTCAGCACCCAGGTCAGCGAGCACACGAGCTCTTGCATGAGTGACGGGGTGTGAAGAGTGGAAGGGGAGGCTGAGTGGTGCTGGAGGGAGAAGCCCTTTTATCCACGTGCATTGGGCTCCAGGGTGGGCGGAAGCCCCTGACCTGGTGGTCTGTGGCTCCCAAGGCTACTCTTGGTCAGCGGTGCTGGACATCCCCGTATGAGCAGTTCTGATTGTGAGCGTGGCTGGCTGTGGGCTGGCCAGCCCTGCTCTCAGTTCTGTGGTTTGAACACACTCGTCTTTTCCAAAGGACACCTCAGAGAGGTGGCAGTGCCAGGCGTGGGTCTGGGTCCCGGGCTGTCACTCTCTGTGTGTTCCTGTTTGATGGGTGGAGGACAGGGTCCCTCTCATGGGAGGGGGAGGTGCCTGGCTCTGCAGAGACCTCACAGGACAGGGACATAGCCCTAGAAGCCCGTTCTGTGTTGTCAGGATGCTGTGATCAGCCCGGGGCAGCATGTCCTGTGAGCACCCACTGTAGACATTTCTCTCTTCCTTCAGTCTCAGGCAGACCTTGGGCTTCTCCAGCCCTGGGGGTTTGCTGTGAACCAATCAGTGTAGAGGTTTCTAGATGGTAGGGCTCGGAGCCTGGGGGCCTGAGGGGGTGGCTCAGGGCAGCTGTGAGGATGGTGGGAATGGAGACTGTGGAGCTCGGCCCTAGAGCGCTCCCCTCCCCAACCCTGAGCAGCCCCCTTTCCATCTGTTTTGAATATCGCGGTTCCTGGTGACAGGACTTCTGATGGAGCTTAGCTCTTTGGAAGATGCAGGTCCAGCTTGCCAGCTACCACGGCCCAAGCGCTCAGGGACCTCAGGCTCGTCGTTCTTCTCTGATCTGGCTCTGGGCTTCATCTTCTTCCTCCTGCTCTGTTTCCCTTGAGCTGATCTCTTCACGTCATCTTTCTATCACAGTTTATGCATCCTTTCATCTGCTCTAGATCTTACTTGGTGCCGAGCCAGGCAGCACAAATTGACTGAGTCACAAGGTTTGCCCCTCTGCCCTCTGTGTTCTAATGGAGACTGTGGAGCTCGGCCCTAGAGCGCTCCCCTCCCCAACCCTGAGCAGCCCCCTTTCCATCTGTTTGAATATCGCGGTTCCTGGTGACAGGACTTCTGATGGAGCTTAGCTCTTTGGAAGATGCAGGTCCAGCTTGCCAGCTACCACGGCCCAAGCGCTCAGGGACCTCAGGCTCGTCGTTCTTCTCTGATCTGGCTCTGGGCTTCATCTTCTTCCTCCTGCTCTGTTTCCCTTGAGCTGATCTCTTCGCGTCATCTTTCTATCACAGTTTATGCATCCTTTCATCTGCTCTAGATCCTACTTGGTGCCGAGCCAGGCAGCACAAATTGACTGAGTCACAAGGTTTGCTCCTCTGCCCTCTGTGTTCCTCTCGTCTTTAGGATCTAGGCCGAGGCTGTGATCAAGGCCAAGTCAAAGCCAAGGCTTGGTCAGGGGGCCAGAGAGCGTGGATGATCCTGAGACCACTGCCCCGGCATCCCCCTACTCCCCGTCTACTGTTGCACATCCTCACACACACACACACACACACACGCAGACACCTCCCTGGGAGCATGAACATTCCCCCCACCACTGCCCACTACTTGTCCCAAGCCATCCTGGGGACCCCTGCCCCAGCCCAGGCCACATTCCTTTTATAGAATGTTTGTTTGGCTTTTCTTCTGCCTTTTAAACGCTTGGGGAGCCTGAGGGCATGGTGTGTGTGGGGGCGTGCTCAGTCATGTCCAACTCTTTGTGACCCCATGGAATATAGTCCGCCAGGCTCCTCTGTCCATGGAATTTTACTGGCAAGAATACTGGAGTGGATAGCCATTTCCCTCTCCAGGGGATCTTCCTGACCCAGGGATTGAACCTGGGTCCCCTGCATTGCGGGGAGATTCTTTACTGCTGCACCAATGTGGAAAAAGAAATGGCAACCCACTCCGTATTGCTGCCAGGAAAATCCCATGGACAGAGGAGCTTTGTGGGTCACAAAGAGTTGGACATGACTAAGCACACACATACACACACACACGGCTTCCCTGCTGGCTCAGTGGTTAAGAATCTGCCTGCAACACAGGAGACCTGGGTTCGATCCCTGGGTCAGGAAGACACCCAGGAGAAAGGGATGGTGACTCACTCCAGTATTCTTGCCTGGAGATTTCCATGGACAGAGTGTCCATAGGATCTCAAAGAGTCAGACATGACTGAGCGACTTTCACTTTGAGGACAGGTAGGCACTCTTTAAAGAAAAGCAAAGGACGAGTCTCCAGTCTGGGGGTAGGTCTAGACTCAGCTGATCTTTCCCACAGAGGCTGAAACCCTCAGTGGAAAAAGCGAGGGGTCTCGTCTTAGGAAAGTGGCAGTACGATGAACCAGGGGTCCTGGGCGGGAGACGCTGAGATCCCGCTCTGTGCCACCTGCTCTCAGGGCCCCTCTTCTGGGATAGGTTGTGTGATGGCCCGGCCCCCTCCCTGCTGTGCTGTCCTGGAGACGAGGGCACAGGACACGGGGGCCTGGAGCCCCTTGGCCGGCTGTGGTGCAGGTCTTTCCCAGCTGCAGCCTTGGGCGGCGTGGCCCACCCGATAGTCTAATGGGGGGCATGTGGGTGGCCCGGGCTGTCCGCTTGCTGCTCCACATCCCTGGGGCCATCTGGAAGCCTCAGGGAAAGGTGGCGGAGTGGCAGGACTCCCTGCCTGTGTCCTCCTGGATGGCCAGACCCCTCTCACCACCGGCACTTGCAGCCACACTCAGATCCATTCCCCCCTCTCATCCCCCACCCCCGTGCCTTGAAACACCCGTCATCACTGGTCTGCAGCCCCGTACCCAGGTGCTCACTCCCACCCACACTAAGCCCACACATGTCCTTTCAGACACACACACACCCACACCCTGAAGACACCTCTTACTCTTCCTCTCCGAGGAAGGGTGAGGGGGGTGGCACCTGGCATTTTGCCTGTGACTCCATTCCCTCTCTGCCCTGTACATGTATGTCCTGTTGGCATCAGCTGCCCAAGTTCTGCGGGTACCTGCTCCTCTCTGCTCTCAGTGCACAGGGTTCAGCTGAGGCTGAGCCCACCAGCGAGCCAGGCCAGGCAGAGCAGAGACCAGCCTCCTTCTGGCACAGGACCCAGCTTGGCCAATGGGAACCCTGGACTGGAACCTTCCAGAAGGCGGCTGTCCCTTGGCTGCACTGGTGGACTGAGGATCCAGAGCTGTGTGAGGTGAACCCACATGGGGAGGGGGCACAGAGTCCAGGCCAAGGACTGTGTTCCTCTGACACCATGAGGCTCCCAGGCAGCCTATGCCCAGAACTGGAAACACCCTTGAACTCCCTTAGAGGCACCCATCAAGTCTCATTTTGCCCAAATGAGTCTGGGTTGAGGTCTATCCTCTGTACCCAGAAGCATCCTGAGTGGTACAGTGGGGACCTGGAATGGTGCCTGGCCACAGGGCTCTTTTCTGTAGAGCCCTGGGTCTGCTGGGCGGTCAGGTTTGATGGGAAGAAAGGTAGGTCACGTGGTCGGTTACACGACGGAGCCAGGCTTGGAGATCAGGACTTTCAGCTCTGAATCCTTACTCTTTCTTTGTCTGTCCCTCTTCGGGGCAACTCCAGGCCAGCTACCCTCATGCAGTCTGTCAAGCTGCTTGGGGTCCCTCTGAGAGTAACTGGTGCTAAGAAAAGGGGCAGCCAGTCTGTCAGGGTGGCGGGTCCCCAGCCATCTTCACCCCTTCTAAGATGGGGGTAGGGTTACTGAGGGTGGGAAGGGTGGCTCCATATTTTCTAAATTTGTTCAAGTGTTCTTTAATAAACAAGACTGCTTGGTATATAAATAAACCCCTAACACATATGTCACCTCTTCCAGGGACTTCCTGCTCCCACCTGCCAAGTTAGGACTCCCCCATGTTCCTTCTGTCCTTACCTTCAGGTGACCCGAGGGTGGCTTGCTTCCATCCAGCATGAGACCCTTGGGGACATGGACTGTCTTCATTCTCCGTTTGCCAGCTTCACATCGGACACACAGTAGGTGGTGAATAAAGGTTTGATCCCTGGGTGGGGAAGATCCCCTGGAGAAGGGAATGGCAACCCACTCCAGTATTCTTGCCTGGAGCATTGCAAGGACAGAGGAGCCTGGCGGGCTACAGTCCATGGGGTTGCAAAGAGTTGGACACAACTGAGCCACTAATAGACTTTCACTTTCTGTACTTTTTCTAGCCAGACAAACTTGGACCTGAGCTGGTCACTTTTTAAACCTCAGTTTCATCTGTGGCAAATGGGGTTAATAAAATACTTCTCCAAGAAGTGCTGTGACAGATCCTTTGATGCTGAGTCCTGGATCTTCTCAGCCCATCTCCAAGTTCACCTGAGCTGTGGTGGACTGAGTCCAGCTGGAGGATGGTTCTCCTTCTCAAGAGGCGCAGTCACTCTGCTGCTCGGCTTGAGGGCCTTTTCTGGCTCCAGATCACCTTGAGGGTTGTTCCCAGCTGGCCCCTGCAACTCAGAATTGCAGGGGAGTTCTCACCCTGGAAGAAACCCTTTGCCAGTGGGGTGCGGGTCCGGGGATGAATGCAGCAGCCTCCACCTCCTCCTATGGGACGATTCTGAGGTGGTCCCATGATTTCCTAGAGGTGCACCCCCATGCAGGTGGAGCCCCAGGACATGTAAGGTGACTAACGCCTTAGCCTGCCCTTCCTGCCCTGCTCGGCTCCTCTGCCTCCTTTTTACTCTTCCTGGGACAACCTCCAAATGAAACAATTGCGCCCAAGTCCTGGTCTCACGGTCTGCTTTGGGGAATGCAAAGAGACACAACCATTTTGAAGGTAAAACGAGACAGTCCTTCTCAAGAATTTAGCACATCTCTGGCATGTAGTTAAGGCTTCATAACTGTGGGCCATTGTAATGCATTACATCATCAACACTGTCACCGTCGCCATCCCACAATCATCAAAATCATGTCTTCTTTTTAGTCGAAGCCTGCCTGATTAATTCCCCCATCTTCCCACTCCCTCCCCCCACCCCCGCAGAGAATGGACAGTGGGCACTGGATGCACTCGTGTTCCAGATCAGCCATCAGTCAGATGTCCCAGGATCTTGTCCCCGGTGCTGACACCTGCCAGGGACCCTGCCACAGCTGCTCTTTCTGCTATTCTGCCTTTGAACTGCAGGGTAGAGGTTCAAGTGTCCCCCTTGGATCAAGGCCAGGGAAGTCCACCCCTCCCTGTGGGCCTGGCAATCCCCACCAGCCGCGTTCCAGCAGGAAGATACAGTGATTTGCAGAAGGCAGTCATTTTCTGGGCCCAGATGGCTGCACCAACCCCCACTTCAGCCCCTCCCCAAACAAGACACATATCCCTCCTGCTCCATGGTCCAGTGATTAAAGCAAACATATTCAAAGCAACAAGTTGCGCCAAATCAAAGGAAAGACAAAAAATGCATAAAACCCCAGCAGTTTAAATTTCATATTGGAATATCAAAGGAATATTGAAATATAGGAATATCAAATACCAATTCATTATTTTTTTTAATGTTTTGCATTTACAGACTCAATTTCAATGGGATAAATCCTGTTCTTTTTAAGGGGCTCCCATATAATATAAACTTCATTGGTTTTAAAGGAAACAGATTGGAAACCTGGTTCACAGATAGATTTTCTTTTTCCCTTTTTTGTGCAGCTGTGAAAAGTCTACGATGTAAAGAGACCCAGAGATATTTGTTGATTTATTAGTCAAGTCATCAAGGCCTCATGAAAGAGCGCTTGTACACTTGGTGTCATGCTGGGTTCTGGGGAGACACATAGAAATGGAGAAAGCGGTATGTCACGGATTGACTCTTATCATATTAGTCCGAATTCTCCAGAGCAATAGAATATATGTGATTGTATGTATATATTATATGTGTGTGTATTATATATATATATATATATATATATATATGGGTATATGAGGGCAGGAGGAGAAGGGAACAACGGAGGATGAGATGGCTGGATGACATCACTGACTTGAAGGACGTGAGTCTGAGTGAACTCCGGGAGTTGGTAATGGACATGGAGGCCTGGCATGCTGCAATTCATGGGGTCGCAAAGAGTCGGACACGACTGAGCAACTGAACTGAACTTTTATATATATATATATCTTTTGAGAGATTTATTTTAAGAAATTGTTTTGTGATTGATAGTCTAAAATTTGCAAGTCAGGCCAGCAAGCTGGAAAGTCCAGCATGTGTTAATATTGCCATTCTTAAGTCCAAAGGCAGTCTAGAAGAAGAATTCTTCCTCCTCAGGAAACCTGTCTTTGTAGTTAATGTCTTCAACTGATTGGGTGAAGCCCACCCACCTTATGGAGGGTAATCTGCTATACTCAAGGTCTGCTGATTTAAAAGTTAATCTTTACTCAAAATCTTCTTATTTAAGGATTAACCACATCTTAAAAATACCTTCACAGCAACATCAAGACTGATGTTTGACTAAGCAATTGGGCACCATATCTTGGCCAAGTTGAGGCATATAATCAACTATCACATTTGCAAATGACCTGAAAGGAATATAAAGTCCAGTGCTAAGTTTGCCAGGTTGCCAGACCCCTCCAATATACCCAACGTTGTTTCACGAATTGAAGAAAATGTGGGAAACAGGCTGACAGGGCTTCAGCTTCTCTACTGGTGGAAACCTGGGGATGCAAAAGTGAACAGGTGTATGAATGAGACAAGTTTGGGGAGTGGGAGGAGCCATGGAGAAAATGGACAAAGGCAATATGATGGAGAGAAGTGACATGCAGATTTGGGTGGATGGAGAGCAATTTTGATAGAATGGGTGGTCACTTCTTTGGGAAAATGACATCTCAGCTAAGACTTAATACCAAGAAGGAGACAGAAAGAAAGTGAAAGTGAAAGTGAAGTCACTCAGTCGTGTCCAGCTCTTTGCGACCCCATGGACTGTAGCCTACCAGGCTTCTCAGTCCATGGGATTTTCCAGGCAAGAGTACTGGAGTGGGTTGCCATTCCCTTCTCCAGGGGATCTTCCCCACCCAGGGATTGAATCCAGGTCTCCTGCACTGTAGGCAGACACTTTACCCTTTGAGCCACCAGGAAAGCCTAAGAGGCAGCCAAGGATATGATAGTTGGAAGGAAGAGTGTTCCTGGCAGAAGGAATAACAAGTGCAAAGCCCCAGGTGGGAAACAGTCTTTCATAGCTGAGGTCTGAAAGACAGCTTATATGGAAAGAATGAGGAGAGAAATGATGTGTTGTGAAATTGGAAGGATAGACAGTAGTTGAAACATTCTGGAACTGGGAAGTCATTGATATTCTAAAATTGATGGGAAGGCTTTGGAAAGTGATAAGTAAGGAATTTATCCTTTCTAAGAGTCTCTCTGGCTGTCGGTAGAAATAGATGTAGGGGAATAGGGGTGCAAATGGGGAGCTCAGTTTTGAGACAGTTGCAAAAATTCATGGGAGAGAACATGGCTTCTTGAATGGTAGTGTGAAGAGTTCTGCAAATCCTCTCCCTAGTGAAATAACAGTAACTGTTGAAAATTAAAAACAACAAAATCAACCATGAAAATCTCTGCAAATTGTTCTAAGGCATACAAAAAATACAGAAACATTTTTTTCAGAAAATCTATTAAATTGTCACAATGGATGTACAATCCATTCCCTCCTCCCTAGGGGTGCTGGGGAAATGAACACATTTTCAATAGGCTTTCCATATTTTTCTACATTTGCTTCTTTTTGTCCCCCTTCTCTTATAAGGATGGTGTTGTTTAAAAAATTAATGCACATTTAATTTTTCTTGACTCAGTTTAATTAACTAATTAATTAATTTCTAAGCTCCCTATTCCCAACTTAGAATGACAGAAGCTCTAAATTAGGTGAGTGCAGCCAAGAACACAGGATCAATCCTTCTTTCCCGAGCTCTCAGTTGAGGCTACAGTGTATCCTCAGGAGGGACAGACCACTAGCATTTCTCATCTCCCCAGCTCTGTGCTGCAAAGGTTCTAGTCCAGGCAGGAGTGGCTAAGAGTTCTGGGGGTTTCTTCCTCTACTTAGCTGCATTTGCAAGGTAAAAGGTCTATCCCAGGTGAGGTAAGACAAAATTACTGGGGTCCCAGTCACCAGTTTGCTCTGGTGGAAGCTATATTAGCAGAAGACCAACAAGAAATTAAGAGGTTTGAACAACATCATAAACCAACTGCTGCTGCTGCTACTGCTAAGTAGCTTCAGTCGTGTCTGATTCTGTGCGACCCCATAGATCGCAGCCCACCAGGCTCCCCCATCCCTAGATCTAACACATTTCCATAAAGCCCAACAACAGAAAAATGTATATTCTTCTCAGTGGACATGGAATATTCTCTAGATTAGATCATACACTAGGTCATAAAACATGCTTCAATAACTTTTTAAATGGTTAGGATAATACAAAGTATCTTCTCCAACCACAGTGGAATGACATTAGAATCAATAACAGAAGGAAATTAGGAGAATTAATAAATATGTGGAAATCAAACAACATATTCCTAAATAACCAGTGGGTCAAAGACTATATCACAAGGAAAATTAGAAAATACCTTGAGATAATGAAAATGATACAAAATACTAAAACGTAGGAATGCAGCTAAAATAGCGCTTAGATGGAGATGTATAGGTGCAAGTGTCTATATTAAAAAAGATCTAAAATCAATAAATTAAACTTCTATCTTAAGATACTGGAAAAAACCAAACTAAACCTAAAACAAGACGATGGAAGAACATAATAGATAGTAGAAAGGAAATAAATGAAATAGAGAACAGAGCAATAATAGAAAAACATCAATGCAGTCAAAACTTGGGTCTTTGAAATGATCAACAAAACTGACAAATGTTTAGCTAGATTGATCAAGAAAAAAGAAAAAAAATTCTAGTTACTCAAATCAGGAATGTAGGAGGGTCACGGCAGCCACCTTTACAGAAATAAAAAGAATTACAAAGGAATTCTATAAATAACTATGCCAACAAGCTAGATAGCTTAGGTGAAATGGACAGGTTGCAAGAAACACTCTATAAAAATTGAGCCAAGAAGAAATAGAAAATCTGAATAGACCTATAATAGGTAATGAGATTGAATTAGTAATTTTAAAACTTCTCACAGACAAAAACATCAGTTTACCTGGTGAATTCTACCAAACACTTGAAGAAGAATTGATATCAATTCTTCACAAAGTTTTCTAAAAAAAAAGAGAGAACACTTCCCAATTAATACTGCTGCTGCTGCTGCTGCTAAGTCGCTTCAGTCGTGTCCGACTCTGTGCGACCCCATAGACGGCAGCCCACCAGGCTCCCCCGTCCCTGGGATTCTCCAGGCAAGAACACTGGAGTGGGTTGCCATTTCCGAGGAGGGCAGTATTAGCCTAATACAAAACTAAACACAGGTATTACAAGAAAACTATAGATCAATATCCCTTATAAATATGGATGCAAGATGCTCAACAAAATAATAGCTAACCAAATCTAGCAATATATAAAAAGTTTTATATACTATGACCTTGTGGGATTTATCCTAGGAATGCAAGGTTGGTTCAACATTCAAAATCTGTGTTATCAATAGAATGAAGGACAAACCTACATGAATATCTCAATAAGTACAGAAAAAACATGGACAAAACCCAATACTCTTTCATGATAAAAACTCTGGACAAACTAGGAGTAGAAATGGACCTCCTTACGCTGACAAAGAACATCTATGAAAATCCCATCACTAATATCATACTTAATAAGTGAAAGACTAAATATTTCATCCCTAAGATCAGGAATATGACAAGAATATCTGCTCTTGCCGATTCTGTTTATCATTTTTGTTGTTGTTCTGTCACTAAGTTGTATCCAGCTCTTTTGAGACCCCATGGACTGTAGCCTGCCGGGTTTCTCTGTCTGTGGGATTTCCCAGACAAGATTACTAGAGTGGGTTGCCATTTCCTTCACCAGGGAATCTTCCCAGACCAGGGAATGAACACATGTCTCCTACATTGGCAGGTGGATTCTTTATCACTGAGCCACTTGGGAAGCCCATCAACCATTCAGCCAGGGCATTTAAGCAAGAAAATTAAATAAAAGTCATCCAGATTAGAAAGGAAGAATTAAATCGTCTGTATTTGCAAATGACATGATCTTGTATATGAAAATCTCTGAAAAATTCATTAAGATTCTTTGACAAATTTAATCACATTTCAGGATAAAAGATCAATAAACAAATTCAACTGTAATTCTACAAGGTAGCAGTGAATAACATGAAAAATGAAATTAATAAAACTATTCCATTTAGAATAGCATCAAAAAGAAGAAAATACTTAGGGAGAAGCTAATATAAAGTGTAAAATATACACACTGAAAGTCACAAAACATTGTTTAAAAAATTAAAGAAGACTCAGACAAATGGGGAAATATCCTGTGTTCATGGATCAGAAGACTTAAGATAGCAACACTATATAAATTGATCTATTCCATATGAATCCTATCCAAATTCCAGCCAGTGTTTTTTCACAAATTGGCAAGTTGATCCTAAAATCCATATTGAAATTTAAGGGACCCATAATAGCCAAAACAGTCTTGAAAAAGAAGTACAAAGTTGGAAAACTCACATCTCCAATTTCAAAACTTATTACAAAGCTACAATAGTTAAGATAGTATGGCATTGACATGAGAGCAGATATATTGAACAATGGAATAGAATTGAGAGCCCAGAAATGAACTCTCAAGTATATAGTCAATTGATTGTCCACAAAGATGTCAAAACAATTCAATGAGGGAAAGAATCGTGTCTTCAATGAACAGTACCGGGTCAACATGAAATCCACATGCAAAAGCACAAAGTCAGCCCCCCACCTCATACCATATTCAAGAGTTAACTGAAAACAGATTGAAGACTTAAATGCAAGAGCTAAAACTATAAAACTTGAGAAGAAAATACAAAAATAAATCATTGTGACCTAGGATTAGGCAAAGCTTTCTTAGATATGATGACCAAATCAGAAGCAACCTAAGGGAAAAAGCCAGATAAATTGAACCTCATCAAAATTAAAGTAACTCTAAAAGGATAAGAAAATAAAAAGGCAGTCCACAGAAAGGGAGACAATATTTGCAAATCAGATTTGGCCAAAGTCTTGTATCTAGAATATATAAGGAATTCTCATAATTCAATAAGAAAAAAAGAACTCAATTAAAAAGTGGGCCAAGAATTTACATAGACATGTCTCCAAAGAAGATATGCAAATAGCCAGTAAGCACATGAGAACATGCTCAACATCATTAATCCTCTGGAAAATGTGCATCAAAACCATCGTGAGGATACTTCCTCATGTTCACTAGAATGAAACACTCATGCGTTGCTAAGAAGGTTGTGTAATGGGGCAGCTGCTTTGAAAAACAATCTGGTATTCCTCTAGTGGTGAAACAAGAGTTACTGTGAAACCCAGCAGTTCCACTCCTAGGTATATACTCAAGGGAGCAAAAACATAAATCCAAACAAAGACCTGTACATGAATGTTCATAGCCACTTTATTCCATAAGCCCAAAAGCAGAAACAATCCAAATGTCCATCAGCTGATGAATAAATAAACTAATCGTGGACTATCCACATAGTGGAATACGATTTGGCAATAAAAAGGATGAAGTGCTGACACGTGCTACAGCATGGATCAACCCATGAAAGAAGCCAGTCACAAAAGACCTGGTATTGTGTGATGCCGTTCATATGAAATGTCCCGAATAGGGGACTCTACAGGGACAGAAAACAATTAATGGCTGCATGAAGCTGGTGGTGGAGAATGGGGAGTGGCTGTTTCTTTCTTGAGTGATAAAAATGTTCTAAAATTAGATTGCGGTGATGCCTGTGCACTAAAAGTTGCTGAAAGATACACTTTAAAGGGAAGAAATCCTGTCCCTGGAATTCTCCAGGCAAGAATATTGGAGTGAGTAGCCATTCCCTTCTCCAGGGGATTTTCCTGACCCAGGGATTGAGCCTGGGTCTCCTGTATTGTAAGCATATTCTTTACTGTCTGAGCCAGGGAAGCCCACATGTGAATTACATCTCAGTTAAACTGTTTAAAAAAAAAAAAAAACTCCAGGGCAGAGATGAGGGTGTTTTGGACAACAGTTGTGAGAAGAAGACAGTTTAGACTGATATTTCCACTGGTTTACCGATGGGTTGGATGCAGATGGGAAAGGAAAGGGGGTGGAAATCAAGGGTAACTTTGAGGTTTGGGCCTGAAAAAACAAGGAAACTGAGGAAAGATTAGGAAAGATTAGGCACTGGCATAAGGGGTACTTCTAAAGGGACTCCCATCTTGGGTGGAAATGGAATGAATCAGTTCCCTGATGCAACATTAAGCATCTGAATTCACCAGCCCAGGAGCCACCTACAGGGGCTTCTGTTTGGATAGAAAATCTATGTTTTTTATTGGTGAAGCCATTGTGAGTGGGGGGCCAACATTCCTTGTAGCTGGAAGCGTCATAAACGTTCTCTGAAGTGAAGCGTGTATCACTACTGTCCCCTGGGTTATTCTCTGTACCAGCCAGGGCTTTTCCTGCTCCTTGGAGCAAAGCCCAATCCTAAAGGAAAGGGGGTGGAAATCAAGGGTAACTTTGAGGTTTGGGCCTGAAAAAACAACGAAACTGAGGAAAGATTAGGAAAGATTAGGCACTGGCATAAGGGGTACTTCTAAAGGGACTCCCATCTTGGGTGGAAATGGAATGAATCAGTTCCCTGATGCAACATTAAGCATCTGAATTCACCAGCCCAGGAGCCACCTACAGGGGCTTCTGTTTGGATAGAAAATCTATGTTTTTTATTGGTGAAGCCATTGTGAGTGGGGGGCCAACATTCCTTGTAGCTGGAAGCGTCATAAACGTTCTCTGAAGTGAAGCGTGTATCACTACTGTCCCCTGGGTTATTCTCTTACCAGCCAGGGCTTTTCCTGCTCCTTGGAGCAAAGCCCAATCCTGAGTCTGCGGAAGAGGTGGCTTCAGGCATGGCTCGATCCAAAGACCCTGACCATGTTGTACCTCTCAGCTTTAAGGCCCATTGTTAGCTGATTCTATCAAGTCTGTAGCCCCGACAAGAGAGGACTTCTTCCCAAGTAGAGACAGCAAGACTTTCCAGGAAGGACGCTTTGGGGCCAGCCCTGAGTGACCTGTTTGCTGTTTTGATGAGGGAAATGGCAGAGGTTCAGATTCAGCCCCTTCAAACCACTCTGGAAACAAAAGTCAGTGGCTGAAAGAGGGGAAGGATGCTGGGCAAGTAAAAACAACTGATGCCCATCGCACCTGAAACAAAAGGGCTTTGTGGTCCTTAGTTTGACAAACGCTGTGCACTGAATCTCCCTCTTAGAAATGCACAAGGCATCTTGGCATAGTAAAGGCTCTGAGAAGTCCTGCAGAACGAGGATTCAAACTCTTAAAAATTTTAAACCCAGCATTTAATAAATACTTTCCTTTTATTTTGCTTGGAAGCTCCCTAATCAGCCTCCCCTGAACCACAGTTTTGGCATAGGATTGGGCAGTGCTGGGCTGCATGACACTGCTTCTGGGAACCATGTGTTCACATTTGTGACTCTTTCAAGTCTGTGCAGCAGGAAGATGAAATACTGAGGTCTCAGGGATGGGGGCACTGTGAACATGACAAGCCAGCTCACAGGACTCTGAGGCATAGTAATGGCATGTTCTGGGCACAATGTGGCTGTTCCCTCATGATGGCCACCATCCACCAACCTGTGAAGCTGGAGCAGGGGAAACACACCATGATCCGTGAAAGACATTCCTGTGAAATTGCCAGAGCACCGAAACAGGTTTGCCTCCACCCCAGATGATCTGAGATGCACAAACTGGATTAATAAAATGGTCAGGAGTTTAGTCCTCCTGGAGTTGCTGGGATCTGTACACGTTCACAGGTTCAAGACAAAACGTATGTACGTATATGTTTAGATTTGCTTTATGCAAATGGAAGAAGCATTACGTTGGTTGTAACTTCATAAGTCTGGGAGATCAGCCTCCAGACCTGCATCTTGAGATAAAACGGGGACAATTACTGAGGCAGGCCATCTCCTGGAACGGCTTCAGACGAAGCCCCAGCAGCCATAATTGAGGACTCTGACAGAGAATGTTCCAAGAATGTTCACAGCCACCACGGTTGCATCAGCCCTTCTCGGGGAGGCCAGACCCAGGCTTTTGACCATGGCGCGGCTGCCCTTGCTGTAGACAGCAGCCTAGGATTTCCAGGGCTGTTACGGGCCTTAAGTTGAGATCCTGGTCCCACTCAGTGGCTGCCAGTCCAGGCCCCCTCTGTCCAGAGCATGGGGGAGGTGGGGCTCAGGATGGCTTGACCGCCAAAGGCAAAAGAGAGAAGACTCCAGAAGCAGGCTGTGCAGAGCTGTTGGGAACCTGGTTTCTCCCCGGAGACGTTCACTTTCCAGGGGAGCTCTTTCACCCTCTAGACTCTGTGCTTTCTTCCCGAGGATATTTCTAGTCCTGAGTCCTGCTTCTCAGGGAGAAGAGAACTTCACACATGTGGAGAGACACACGTCTTTCCCTTTCACTGCAGAAAGGCTGCTGAATAGGGAACCAGCTATAGGAGCTATCAGGATGCCATCTTTTTCAGGAAGCCTTGTCAGGTCCCTCAGACGGCTACACTGGCTGGGACTCCGTGCCTCCGAAGAACCACAAGGATGAGCTCGAGGCTTCCCTCCATGTTCTGTGTGTAGTCGAGGTTTCTGGGGGTGTCAGGGGGTTATGCTCCCATGTTGCCTTCAAGCCCAGAGCTGCTGCCTTGACTGATGTGACCCAGTTTAGAGATTGGTCCTCTTCTGTATGTGTGCCTGGCTCCCTTGTGAGCCTCTGTGCCTTTCCTTGTCACACAAACAGACACATACACACACACACACAGACAGACACATACACCCAAAGTCCTAGGGCTTTTGAGTATGTGCCAGATTTTATTGTCAGATTGCTTATATACTAGGGAGCTTAAAATTAAACCCTATTATTCTTAAACAAACAAACAACTATTTATCTGGCTGCACTAGGTCTTAGCTGTGGCATGTAGGATCTTTGGTTGTGGCACGTAAGCTCTTCGCTGCAGTATGTATGATCTAGTTCCCTGGGAATCAAACCTAGGCTCCTGCATCGGGAGTGCGGAGTCTTCCCTGGACCACCAGGGAAGTCCCCTGAATACTATCATCCTTGTTTATAAGAGCCCTCTTCTTTCTCTCCTCTGCTTCTCAGGGACAAAACCCCCAGCCCATTTCTCTGGACAGTCATTTTGTTATCCTTTCCTTCTGCCTTTTCTTTTCAGACCTGATCTGAGGCTGATCTGTCACGTGCAAGGGCTTCTTCAAAAGGCAAAGGTACTCTCTATCCAGAAAAGAGAGGGAATTTGGATGATTTCCCCCAAATCACACAGTTAGTGGTTGCTGCTGGGATGCTAAAGCCCAGGTTCCCTGCTTCGTGGCCGACAGCAGAGGAGGGTGAGGAATAAGCAATCCTGCTGGTGGTGACCTCGATTTGTGGAAGGGAGGGGACGTTGATCCTGGTCTTTCACTCCTTGTGGTCAGTTTAATTTCTGGATCCAATTCACTAGGATCTCTTTGGAAGCATATTTTCCTCACTTGAGCCTTCAGATAAGACTGAAGCCACAGCCATGCTCAGATTCCTGACCTCCAAAAACTGTGAGATAATTATTTAACTAATGAGATATTTAACTGTGAGATAATTATTAATGAAACTATTTAATTTATTGTTTTAAGCTGCCAAGTTTTAGAAAGGGACAGGTCAATATCATCCATGAACAGAAATGCAAATATCCTAAATAAAATATTAATGAATTGGATCCAGAAATGTTGAAGGAAAGAAAACAAATCATGATGAAATCAGATGTCTTCCAGATAGGGAAGCCTGAATCAACATTAGAAAGTATCTTAGGAAAATTCACTATGTTAACAGCTTAAAGGAAGCAAACCATGGGATTACCTAATATTTCCAGAAAAAGCACTTGATTAAATTCAATTTATGGTTGAAACTCTTAGCAGTTATGAAAGGAATGTCCTTAAGTTGGAAAAAAGTATCTACCAAAACCTATACCAAACTCAATAGTAAAATATAAAAATCATTCCCTTTAAAATCAATAGAAAGACAAAGTTTTCCATCATTGTTTCTGTTTAATACTTTGCTGGAGGTCCTGGTCAAAACAGAAAGAAAAGAAATAAAGGATGTAAACAGTGGAAAGGAAGAAACAGAAGTATCTTTATGCAGAGATGACATTCCTGTCCTAAATCTAAAAGAAACTATGGACAAATTTATCTGACCAAATAAGGGGATTTAACAAGTTTTCTAGATGTAGTCTGAATCGCACCTTCCCCATTCATGAGTTGAAGCCCTAACCCCCAGGGTTTGGGAACAGATCATTTAAGGAGGTAATTAAGGTTAAATGAAGTTGTGAGGGTAGAGAACTAATCTGGTGTCTTTCTAAGAAGGGAGAAAAGCACCAGGGATTTTTCTCTATGTGTGCTCAGAAGAAAGGCAATTTGAGGACATCGTGAGAAGGCAGTTGTCTACAATCCAAGGAGAAAGGCTTCACCAGAAACTATCTCTGGCAGTACTTTGATCTTTGATTTCAGATTCCAGAACTGTGAAAAAATAAATTTCTCTTGTTTAAGCTACATAGTCTGTGACATTCTGTGTATTGCAGCCTGAGCAGAATAATAAACTAGATCTAAAAGCAATATATGCATGTTTTGATTATATTTCTATTTACATATTAACAATGAGCCAATAGAAAATGTAGTAAAAGGTTATCATTTGCAGCAGCAATGAAAATTTAGCTATCAGGGCAAGCCAAATAGATCAAGACAAAGTCAGAAATCATAACAGTTTGTTTAGAGGCAGTTATTGTTCAGTTGCTCAGTCGTGTCTGACGCTTTGTGACCCCATGGACTGCAGCAGGTCAGGCCTTCCTGTTCTTCACTGTCTCCTGGAGTTTGCTCAGATTCACGTCACTGAAGACTTAATATTCTATAGACATCAGTTCTTTCCAAACTATTGATCTAGTGTCATTTCTATCAAATTTCCAGAGATTTTCCCTGCTATTTATGTAAAAACAAATTTGACAGTTGATTTTTAAAATTTATGCAAAAGCTACAAAGGCCAAGAATAGCAAAATCCTCCTGGAGAAGCATTAGAAGTCAGGGTAACTTACCTTGGCAGATGTTAGAAGTATTAAATGATTGTGATGAAACAATGGTGTGAATGAACAAGAATAGACAAACAGAACAAAGAAACAGAAGGGATAACCAGAAGCAGATTAGCACATTGTGCAGACCTGGTATTGAACAGGTTGACAGGTTGAGTGAAAGAAAAGTTGGACTGATCAGTTGATGGGACTAAAACAAATGGTCATGTATATTGGAATAAAAATACGGATCCCTACCTCACATCACGATAAAAGGAATCCCAGATAGATTAAGAACTTCAACATGACAGGCAAATATTCTGAAGTTTTGGAATAAAATTTAAAGTAAAATTTTGATAAAATCAATTATTAATCTTTTCTTTTAAGGCTTATGATTCTGGGGATCATTTTAAAGAAATCTCTCCCTACCTAAAAACCATAAAGATAGAGAAGTTCTGATTATCCAAAGATATCATGAAACAAGAAAAGACAAGCTTCAAGCTAGAACTGATTCTTATAAAACATAATTAGCAAAAGATTAACCTCTAGAACAGCACAGCCCAGTAGAAAGATAATGAAAAGTATGTATGAATTTTATAATTTTTGGAAGCCATAATAAAAAAGAAAAGGGAAATAGGTAAAATTAGTTTTAATTAATGTTAATGATATGCAGTGAGTATAGCAAAGCTTTTATCAGAAAATATTTTATATTGTTTCAATTTTTAAATTTAATTAAATAAATAAGATATGAAATCTAGGTCCTAACCAGCACGAACTACATTTATTTTGTAAAATTTTTTTAAAAATTGAAGTAGTTTATTTACAAGCTTGTGTTAATTGCAGCTGTAAGCAAAATGTTTCAGTTATACATATATATATATATATATATATGAGTGAGTGAGTGAAGTCACTCAATCGTGTCCAACTCTTTGTAACCCCATGAACTGTAGCCTACCAGGCTCCTCCATCCATGCGATTTTCCAGGCAAGAATACTGGAGTGGGTTGCCATTTCCTTCTCCAGGAGATCTTCCTGAACCAAAGATTGAACCCAGGTCTCCTGCACTGTAGGCAGATGCTTTACCATCTGAGCCACCAGGGAATATATATATATATTTCACATTTTCCCCTTAAAGATTATTACAAAATATTGAGTATAGTACCCTATGCCATACAGCAGGTCTTTTTTTGGTTGATTACACATTAGTGGTGGAACATTTGCTATTAGTTGTCTGGATGTCCAACTTTGGGGACGAAAATTACATTTTTGAATGACTTTGACACATGCCCTTTCTCAGTCTTCTGGGCTTGGAGTACAAGAGCAAAATTATTTTATTTTGGAAGTTAAAATGTCTATTTTAAAAACTACTTTGGCCACCTTATGCGAAGAGTTGACTCATTGGAAAAGACCCTGATGCTGGGAGGGACTGGGGGCAGGAGGAGAAGGGGACGGCCGAGGATGAGATGGCTGGATGGCATCACGGACTCAATGGACGTGAGTCTGAGTGAACTCCGGGAGTTGGTGATGGACAGGGAGGCCTGGCGTACTGCGATTCGTGGGGTCTCAAGGAGTCGGACACGACTGCGCGACTGAACTGAACAGCTGTAAGAAAGACCTGACCAGAGAGAACAAGCCATCCATAATCTTTCCTTGCACATTCCCAGGCAGCCCCATACACACCCTCCACATTCAGTGCATCATACCTCATATACATGTGTGCACACACCTACACTCAGTCCCCTGACTGGACACCAGATTAGCTCAAGTCCTGCACGTTCCCCTTCCACTCACCCTCCCAAAGCTGGGCACTGAGCCCCAGCAACCAGTGCACAGTCGGTGCTCAATAAATGCCTCTTGAATAAATGGCCTCTCAGCCCTGTCTTCCCAGTGGTAAAGAATCTGCCTGCCAATGCAGGAGACACTGGAGACTCAAGTTCAATCCCTGGGTCAAGAAGATCCCCGGAGGGGGAAATGGCAACCCGCTACAGTATTCTTGCCTGAGAAGGTCCATGGACGGGGGAGTCTGGTGGACCATAGTCCATGGAGTCACAAAAGAGTCGGACATGGCTGAGTGACCAAGGATGATACACACGCAGCCCTGTCTACTCTGCTTTTGAACATCTATCATTATAGCAAAGCATATTTCCCGTTTACAGCATTGTCTTCATATCATAAGGCTAAAGAACATTGCAGGAAGTATCATGTATGTTCTTCTAAGCCACTGACAAGAAGCTTTATAAGAGTTGCATTTATAAACAACACTGCAAGGAACATCTACCTGCATGTAGCTTTATCTTCTACGGAACTGTCTCTTCAGCATGCTGTCTCCAGGGTGGTCATGCCAGGCCAAAATCTGTGGTTTGTATTTACAGCTCTTAAGATATGTTGCCAAATTGTTTTCCCAAAAGGCCATGCCAATTTCCCCTGCCAGCTAGCACTGGGTTACAACAAAACATTGCCAATAGTGCGTGTCCTGTTAAAATGCTTTCTTTTGCTAAATAAAGTGTATTGGTTAAATCTTGCATTTGGCTGAATGTTTATGTTTTGTTTCATCAGACTTGTGTGTCTTTTCCTTTGCAAATTTTCTCTTTGGCTTCAAATCTTAGAAAACAACCACACTTTCAAGAGTCTGACAAATATTTCATTCTGTTTTCTGCTAGGCTTTTTGGATAATTTGATTTTTGATGGGTAACTTTTTTATTGGAAAAAATAATTGAGTAACATTGCAGAAAATTTTGAAATAAGGGAAAATAATTGTCCATACACAACACCATCACCTGGTTTGGGCGGCTGTCATTTTTTTTGTAGTTCCCTTCAGTGTTTTCCCTTGTGTGTACATATTTTACATAGTTTTAGCCACAAATATGTGGTGACTTGATATTCTGCTTTTTCATTAACATGAGAGCATAAGCACTTTTCCATGTTGCCTCCTAGTCTTCTTAAGAATAATTTTAGTGGCTGCATAATATTTTATTGAGTGAAGGTACCTTACAACTTGATTAATCAATCTCTTCTGTTCGGATACTAACTTGCTTTTTAACTTTTTACTATTAAAAATAATTCAGTGATAAACATTTTTATACATCAAGTCTTTCTGGATTATTTCTTGAGAACAGAGTCCTGCAGCCATTTTCCTGTTAAAGGATATTAAATCACAGCAGACACAGTTGCCAACTCAAAACCTTCTTCACTTCTTCCTTGTAAACAGAACCTGGGATTCTGTTCAGGGTAACAGTGTTTTCAGTTTAAAATGACTTTCCCAGACTCCCTTGTCACTGGCATTGCCCTTTGACTCCATGAGGAGAAAACAGCAGCTTGTAACTTCAGATTACTGGGAAAACTATTGCTTTCTGGTTTTAAAAGGATTGATTTTGAGACCAGGAAGACGGAAGCCATCGTTAAGCTGGCTGGGCAGGCAGGGAGAAGGACACTGGCTGTGAAGAGAATGTGGTGTATCCTCTCTGGGCCCTGTCTCTGAACTCCTGTGATATTTCTCACATTGATCATTCTTGAAGACATTTTAGAATACCTTATCAGAATTCCTAGCATTTCCCAGAGTGGATGGAGGATGGGGGATACTTAAGGGAGGTAACAGAGGCTACACATCTTTTTTAGTTATGAACCAGGAGCCTTGCATACTTACCCAGCAGGGGCCACTAAGGAGGAACTATTATCATCCCATTTTATAGATCAAGAAGTAGGGGCCTGGAGAGCTTAAACAATTTTTTTTTCCAGGTCCCTTGACTGTTAGATGACAGAGCTAAGGCCCTAATTCAGATCTGTTTAAAAGTTACGTGATCTTTCTGTTTCAAAGAGAAAACTGGTTATGGCACAGAAGGGCAGGTAAACCCCTTTCACTGAGAAAGCAAACACTGTTGACGTCAGAAGGAAGCAGAGATGGGCAGGGACTCGTTTGGAGCCAGAGGTCAATGTTGGCCTCTGAGCTCAGTTTTTCCTATGCTAGGTTTTCTGCAAATTCATGCTCACAACTATGCCTGGCTTCTGATTTTAAATTTTCATCTATTCATCTTTTTTTTTTTTTTAATTTCAAGAGCAACAAATGTCCATTGCAGAAAATCGGGACAATGTAAACAACAAAATAAGAATTACCCAGAATCCCACTCCAAGGGTTAATCACTATAAACATCTTGGTGTATTTTCCTTCCAGCCTTTTTTTCCCGCATTCGTGTTGCTTACACACTTACAGGCAATTTTGCTTCCTAGTTCCTACCCGACTACCTGACTAGGAGACTTTCAAAAAACATATCTTCAATAAATGGATAAGTAAATGGACAACACTGCATCCAGATATTAGCAGAGTGCCCAACACATACCATGCCATCAGTAAATCCTTTCTGAATGAATGTATAAGGATAAAGGGGCTTCCCAGGTGGCACTAGTGGAAAGAATCCACCTGCCAATGCAGGTAGATGTAAGAGACATGAGTTTGATCCCTGGGTCGGTAAGATACGCTGGTGGAGGGCATGGCAACCCACTCCAGTATTCTTGCCTGGAGAATCCCATGGACAGAGGAGCCTGGCGGGCTGCAGTCCATAGCATGACACAGAGTCTTTCATGACTGAAGTGACTTAGCACACACACACTGAAATTGAAGAAAGTAATTAAATGTTGTTTTCCTATAATATTTTTATCAAAAACATGTTCTCATTTCATGACAAACTCTTTATTGCTATCACTTTTAATGGCAGCATAATATTCAACCACTTCAACTTTACTGGCTCCCTATTGTTGAATAGAGTTCAAACTTTTTCACTATTATATAAAATGTTATGCTTAATATCTGTGTGCACAACTTTTTGTGTATATTTTAAATAGATTCCTTAATGTGGAATTCTTGGGTCAGAGTTTCTCATGCATTAATATTGATATTGTTTCCCAGGTGTCTCAGTGGTAAAGAATCTACCTGCTAATGCAGGGACGCAGGAGACACAAGTTCGACTCCTGGATTGGGAAGATCCCCCGGAGAAGGAAATGGCAACCCATTCCAGTGTTCTTACTTGGAAAATTCCATGAACAGAGGGGCCTGGCTGTTACAGTCTGTGGGGTCACAAAGAGTCAGACACAACTGAGCAACTGATCACACATGCAATATTGATATTATGCTATTCAGTGAAATCGCTCTGATCCACACCCAGATCAGCGAGTATTCACATGTCCATCTCATTTTGTGCTCAACACTTCCAACCCCCTGTACAGTGAGGTGGTGAAGCCACAGGACAGAAGCACCCTGACTCCTGAATCACCATGGAGAATGGCTGTGCTGGAGAACCACCCAGAGCTGCACTGGAGAACCACCCAGAGCTGCATTGGAGCTTGCATCAGGGAGCAGCCAAGTTTTGGTTCAACGCTGAGCGCTGGGGGCTTGTTTGTCACTGCAGCCTGCTCTAGCCCACCCTGACTAATACAGGGCATGCAGACTTAAATGGCTTTACTCCAGCAGGCCCATCCTGTGGAGCAGTGGAGCCTGGCTTTGGGGCTGACATCTGTCCCCTTTCTTGCTTTGTGAGCTTGATCAAGTCCTTTCATTCTCTTAATTTTCTTCTCTCCATTATTAAGTGATTTGCCATCAGCAGTGTGAATGCACTGTTTTATTATTTTATTTGTAAAGCGGAGATCTCTGTTTTGTTGAACACTACCTTGAATAATCTAAGACACTTAGAGTTTTGCTGTCTGGCTGGTGGAAGACATTGAATGGGGCTTCCTGAACCGGGTCTCCTTGATCTTCCCTCTGCCTCACCTCTGGTTCCCAGAGCTCACCTGACCCCCGAGTGGGTTTCTCATGACCCTGGTTGGAAAGTCTGGGACCCTATAGGAATTCAGGTTATTTTCTGGTACCAGCCTTGGAAACACTGGGCATCTATTCCAGTCTGTGGGCCCTGTGGATTTCTTCCTATCAAAGCAAGGCCTCCTTTCAGAAGGCAGGTGATGGTCTGCACGAATCCAGCAACCTTTTCTGCTTCCGGGGTGTTTCTGAGTCCCTGCTGTGTACTGGATCTCCTTCTAAACATGGAGGTATCCAGAAAGCACTGAGACTCAGGTTCTGTCCTGTGAGGTTATCACACCATGAGAGGCAGTGGACAGAAGCAGACGTAGGAGGCAGTGTATTTTATTTGTAACCATTACACCTACCACCCTGCTGTCTCAAATGGTAAAGAATCTGCCTGCAATGCGGGAGACCTGGGTTTGATCCCTGGGTTGGGAAGATCCCCTGAAGGTGGGCATAGCAACCCCGTCCAGTATCCTTGCCTGGAGAATCCCATGGACAGAGGAGCCTGGCGAGCTACAGTCCACGGGGTTGCACAGAGTCGGACATGACTGTGCGACTAAGGATAACACACATACAACGTTGCTATTTTTTGGACTCCATTATGTTCTGAGCACTTTGGAGAATTTATTTTAAATCTTCATAGCCACCCAAGTATTAGCTTCCTGGGTGTTTCCTAAGGCTGCCCCTTAGGGCCCCTTTTCCTTAAAACAGTTAAAGGGGATGGCTTCAAGTCTCACATGAATGAGGGCACCCCCACCAGCCCCCTCTATCTGATTTTTCAGAGGCTCTTGGTCCAGGGTGTATGTTTCTCCTCATCTTCACCAACTGTAAGCTCTGCTTCCAGCCACCTCTCCATGTTACCTCCATCTCAGCTCCTATGTTCTGGTCCATTCTCCATGGTTCCTCCTGCAACCTAGAATTCCCCTACATCTTCCCAGAAAGGCAGGTACTACTTGAGCACCAGAGCCTGCAGACCTGGCAGCATAGGAATGCACACAACTTAAAATGGAATATGGGATGGTGGGGGGATGAGGGTCGGGGGAAAGGGAGTCAGGGAGTTCGGGGAGGAAATGCATCTTCTTTAGGAGAACTCGCCTGGGCTGTGCCTCTCAGAAGCTCTCCTCCCACCTACTTGCAGTGATCTCCAAATACCCCAGAAACCTCAAATGATCTCTGCTCCAATTATTTATCTACTGCGCTGAGTCTCAGTTGCAGTGCTTCTGAGACCTCTGCATGGTTTCTCTAGATGAGGTGCCTCAGACTTCGTTGCTCCCTGGCTTGTGGGCTCTTTATTACCCCTGTAAGGATTGAACCCACATCCTCTGCACTGCATGATGGATTCTCAACCACAGGACTTCCAGGGAAGTCCCCTCTGCTTCAGTTTTGTCCTCTCTCTAGACCCTCTCCCCCTATGCTCTGGATAAAGCCTGTGGCCCATCAACATATTTTTAAAACAAGCTGCTAGAGATCCTGCATCTTAAAATCTGTCTTTTCTGTGATGTGAACAAACTCTTTGTTATGACTTCTGTTCCTCTGGTCTCTGTAGATGGCAGGGAGCAGTACTGAGATTTATTCTTCCTGATACAAGTGACATTGTGTCATCTTCATTCCCTGAAGCCCCTGCTGGGAAGGCAAAGTGTTTACCTTCTCTCTCTCTTTTTTTTTAAGAACACCCCCATAGGAACTCATGCTTATCCAGCACTGCCAACCTTCATTATTCATTGATTCCCTATTTGTGAATTTGCTACTGTGCTAAAATTTATCAGTAACCTCCAAGACAAACCCGGGGCAGGGGACACTTCCAAGGCATGGGTAGAGTGAAACAGTTGGGTCACCTGACGTGTGGATGTTCACGCCTGAGGCTGGACATGGCAATGCCCTGCCTTCCAGTTTTCGCTCTCAGGCTGGAAAGAAGGGTCCTGGCTGCAGTCTATCCAGTGCACCTTTGTGCCTTTTGTTGATGATTTCCCCGTTATAGTGGTCCCCACGGGTCATGCCGTCAAGATCAAGAAGGCTGTAAGGTGGCTTACTGAGAAAACGTGTGCGTTGGTTCACATGTGAGTTAGGCTGGCTGTGAGTTCCATGTTAATGAGCCAGCAGTATATATATTAAATAAAATGTCTCTGAACAGAAACACACATAAAACAAGGTTGCTTGTAATCAGTTGAGAATATTGTGATCAGAGGCTCTTGGGAGCCTGACCCTATGTTTCTCCAAGAGCAATGGTTCAATACTGGCTAACTCAGTGTTTGTGGTGACATTTATAGAACATCACTACCACCAGTAAGGAGATGCCCACCATGCTTACTTGTCCTCATTTCGTACTTAAGGACCATGAGCTCAGAAAAGCCAGTGGCTAAGTTTACATCCAGTTGTCTGGCTCTAAGTTTTCTGCTCTTTCCACTGAACCATGCTGCTCCCTCTCTCCTGTCTAAAAGCCTTGAAATGTGATGTTTATTTTCTATCCCTCAAGGGCTTATGCAAAAATTGTCCATCCCCTCTTGTCCCTTGCATTTTAATTGTCCCATTTTAATCAGCTGGGAGCTAGGAGGGGTGACTTGTCCCCCCCACCCCCACCACACAAGCTGATCAGGGTACAAGCGTCCCCATTTCAAGTTGTCCCACCCCCGCAACTTTGAAGCTTAATAGCTTTAAAATCTTACAAGTTGTAAAAACAATTAAAGCAATAATCTTAAAAAGAAGCAGAATGCGGCCTTCAGAGGAATGCGAGCCATTCACACTTCGTGGTTAAATGCAGCCTGGGCCTGAGAAAACGCAGAGGCGCCCTGTGAATTTGTTGATGCCAGTTTGGACAGACTGTTTATTTTCATGATTTCATGGAAGAATTTTAATTTAATGAGTGTTTTATACTCTAATGTAAAGCATCGCTCGAGCCCTGTAATTACTGTGTCAAAATAAGCCTTCTTAAGCGGCAGCAGCTTGAACTCCAGGGCTGTAACTTGCATCCGAATCAGGCCCAGGGAGGTGGGGGAAGGGGCCGAATGAACAGAGTCGATCAGCTTCTTAATGGAATTGGAAATTAACGAAGGGGCTAGAGGATGTCTTGTTGAGCTCATTCCCTCCAATCTGCGGCTTAACTGCTGGAGCCGATGGGCCTGGAGACAAATGTCTCCTTCTCCTTGGTCCGTCTGAGTCTTCTCCTAACCGAGAAATAATTTACTTTCATAAAAGCCTGTTTATCCGATGGGGCGCGCCAGGAGGTCAATTTCCGGCACGAGTTCATCATTTCAGCATTTCTCCCTTTTTTGCAAAGAAGAGGATATTTTTGCTTTTTGGCTTTATGCACGACCCACAAAAATTATTAATTTTCCTTCCTTTTATTTATTTTCGAGCAATAGAAGAGATTTCTGTGCAGACTAAAGAGAAGAGGGCAGCTGCTCCCAGTCCTCCGGGTCAGTGATGAAACCCTCCAGCTTTAGCGAACTGTCTGTCCCTGTCTGCTACCTGCCTTTTCTCCCTTCTTGTCCACTCGCCAGAGCCAGCATTCCTGGGCGCCTCCAGCTTTTCCCTACCGAAGCACACAATGGCCTTTCCAGATGCAGACAGAGAACCTCATCTTTCATCACAGCCCCCTTGCCCCTGGACGGGGGATCCCCAAACAAGCCACTGGAACGTCTTCTCTGGGGTATTTCTTTTCATGCTAAGCTGCCCAGATTTGTGCTCATTGTTCCAAGTCCAAGAATCCAACTGTGCAATTTGATAACTTGCTATTTCCATCCCTGCTAAGAAATAACACACGGAGTCGAGACACCGCGTTCTTTTCTTAGCAAGGGAGGGGAAGGACTTCTCACTCTGCTAATGAAACAGTCTCGTTCTTGTATGGTGCATTTTGATGACACTTGTGAATTTTGAAATAATAGCAGCAGTGAAGCTTAGTAGAGCTTTCACAGCGTCCCAAGTCCTGTGTGATGTGCTGTCTTCTTCCCTCTCCTGTGAATCGGGGGCAGTGTTACCATCTTCTGGTCTTTTCTGATTCCCGGTTCCAGGCTTTTTCTAATAGGGATTGCCAGATTTAGCAAAAGAAGACAAAGATACCTACCTAAATTTAAATTCAGATAAACAATGACTGTTTTAAAAATATGCCCCTATGATATTTAGGATGTCAATATACTAATAAATTAATTTATCTGAAATTCAAATTTCACTGGGCATTCTGTATTTTATATAACAGTCTGATTTCCACTCTCCTGGGTGCTTTCCCTTAAATATGAGAAGAGATGAGCCTTCTAGGGAAAAACGTTGGCCCCTGGCTGAATCCGCTGGCGGTGAAGTTTGCTTTGGCCCAGATATTTGAAGTTTGAATTTGGGAAATTTTAGCTGGCGCAGGCGTTCTTCAGCCACCATGATCTCCATCACTCTTTCGGCCCCAGCAGCTTCTCACATAGATGTGCTCTCAGCCTCTCCAGGCCTTGCTCCTCTATGTCTTCTGGCTGGAAGTTCCTAGGGTAGTTTCATGAAGACTTGTTGTGGGTGATCTTCTGAAGAAATGGAAGAAAATATATCGAGTGATTGTAATGTGCTTTAATAGTCATGATTACAATTAACACTCGAGGATGTAGGCATGGCTATCCCCATGTTTGCCCACAAGGAGAAGGAGGCTCAGAAAAGACAAATCACTGGTTGAATGCCGCGTTTGGCAGCCAGAAGGGGATTCAAGCCAGGCCGCCTGACTCCAGTGTCCCGTCTCCCTATCCATGATCTGTGTATCTTAACATTCGTTCGTTTGTTTCCGTGAACTGTTTGCGGGGTGACATCCACGTACCTGGCACGGCTGGGCTGATTGGCTGGCTGGCTATTTTGTCATTTCTTTCACTCGGGAAGGACTGAGTCCACAACTGAAAGGCATCTGAAAGGTCTCTGGCTCTTCTGATCCTGCGATACGGGGAGGGGATCTGGAGTTTTATTTTGTAAGTGCGCTGTATCTTGGTGGAAAATGCTCTTCTCATTTTGCGCCTGTGATGCGGCTAAATTGTCCCCTGGATTTATTTCAAAGTGAAAAGAAGCAGCAAAGATTGCAATTCTTATGCTGTAGTTGCTCTTTTTAACTCAATTACATTTTGACAATTCGGAATGAAACTTGGGGGCATGTCTTTGTTTAAGCCGTCGGCCTTGCATCAGAACAGTCAGCTCAAGGTATGTGGCTAGTGTCAGGACTAACAATCTTTGACAAGGGCATTTAGCGGTTGTAATTCAAATCTAATTCAGAACATCTTAGCACCGGACCTGTCAGGCCCTTAAAATGCACTGTAACTACAAAACCAGGGCAACGGTCCCAAAGCCAGCTCTGTGCGGCCTCAAGTTGATATGTCAACAAGAGCAGTTACAATTAGGGGTTCTTTCAAGCATACTAAACTAATTTACAGTACTCTGGAAAAGTGGGAAAAGGACCTGAGGCTTAAAATCCCAGGACTTCTAGATTTCAAATCCACAGCACATAAAAATACAATTAGAGATCGGCACCAAAGAGTGCAGGCTTGAGTCTGCCTTTTGGTTCCATACAGACTTTTTTTTGCCCTTAAAAATAGATATGCTTAGAAATGCATGCATGTGCGTAGTTAAAACAAAATAATAATAGTTGACTCTCAACCACCAAAAAAAATACCCTTGTCAGGTCTTATTAGGATCATGTTGTGGGTTTGTTGAACCCTAAATCGGCAGTGCACCTATTTATTATTTGTGGGTGCTGCTTGTAATCGAATCTGGCTTAATTGGGGAGTGTTTCTTCTTGATGAGGTTCCACATTTGGCCACAAAGCACTCAAAGTCAGTGTGGCCTGGGTGGTTGGAACTGGATTGAGCAGCCAGGCTGGGACGGGGAGGATGGGGGCTGGGATTCAGAGTATGGCCTACCCATTGGACACAGATAGGATTACGGTGACCAACATGTAATTTTACCATCAAGATAAAACAGGGCCCGATCTTAAAGCACTCTGGTGATTCTAGGCAGCTGTGTGTGTTTAAGAGGCACTACCTTAATGCAAGGACAAAGGCTAATGGGAATGTTTGCAGATTTTGCTTTTATGATTTATCTACTTTTTATGCACAATATAGACCCTCCCCTCGGGGGACTCATAAATGTGATTTTACTTCCCAAATTACAAAGCTAGTCAATTATTCAGGAATGAGTCATTCATTCAAAAGTGTCAGTAATGTGATGTGTTAACCATCAGGAAATTTTACACCAATTGGAATTATAAACACCAGATTTAAAAAAAGAATAAAAAGAAAATCTTAGCCAGCAGCTAACTCTCCTTATGAATGGTGCCTCCTGTTAGGTACCACGTAGGGGAAAGGCAGAACTGGAGACTATGTAGGTGAATTTTTTCCCCTTCTTGTCTCCTAATTGGTATCCCAGAGCTAAAGTGCTTTTAATATTTTGTTCTTCAATCCCCAAGTCATGTCCAACTCTTTGCCATCCCATGGACAGCAGCATGCCAGGCTTTCCTGTCCCTCATCATCTCCAGGAGTTTGTCCAAGTTCATATCCATGGCATCAATGATGCCATCCAACCATCTCATCCTCTTTTAATATTGGGTTGGCCAAAAAGTTTGTTCAGATTTTTCTGTAACACCTTATGGAGAAAACTGAATGGCCTTTTTGATCAACCCAATATATTTGTCCGCAAGACTGAGATGGATGATGAGCCATCTTGCCTGGTGACAGAGGAGGGACAGATGTGGTGGCTGAGCTGACACTTCTGTTCTCTGTGAGCCCTGCTGGCTGTGGGATGGCCTGGGACCCTGCAGTGGAGGGACTAGAGTGTGTCTTAAGTGAGCTGAGTCTCGAGAACTCTCATCTGCTGCCCACACCCTCCACGGGGACTCCCACTCTTGGGGTTTTGCTCTCCCTGATGAGAGCTGGCCATGTAGTTGACCCCAGTGGGTTTGGTTGGATCCCAAAATCCACAAACTCTTCCTTGTGGGTGGGCCTCTTGGGAAACTGCAGTTAGGCATCAGCAGGGGAGCATCACTGGAAAATTTAGTTGCCATGATTGATCACAGTGGAGGGCTGAAGGGGAAACCATGGTGGTCTCATCCTGAAATTGTTTCCCAGAACCCCAGGATGAATCAGGATCGGGGAACTACAGCGTCAGGGCTCAGCCCTAAGACTGTCTGCTCCAACTGTCATAGAGGCCCATGGGCCTGTGTGTGCCTACCAGACACCCTCAACCTCTCTGATTCCTGTTCCAGCCTCTTCTCCCAACCACTTGTGTCCCTGGAGGCCTGGCAAGTGACTCTGGTTCTTGATCTGTTTCTCCTGGTGGGATTCCCGGATGTCTCCTGAATTGGCTTTCACTGTTTCTCCAGTGAATGTTAATTCCTGCCCCCTTGGCCACCTCTGCTGCTGCTCCTGGATCTGGGGCAAAACCCAAGGCCTGTGAGCTTCCTTTAGTGATTTGTTGACTGTACCAGTCTGGCCACATCAAGATTCGGAAGCCAAGTCTTAGAGGGTGAAGGGACCCACTCAGGCTTGCCTTGTAACTTAAGGACTGAGTCAGGTCTATGATAATGTATTAACTACCAATGTCCTCTCTTCTTCTCAAAGAGTTGAAGCAGTGTAGAGTAAAAGATACTGGGTAAGGCATTATTTCAATGGCTAGTTGCTGTGCTGGTTTCTGGGGCTCTTTGGAAGTGAAAACTTCCCATCTTCCTAAAAAAAAAAAGAGTAAGGATTGTGGGATTATTTCCTCCTGGTTCCTACTGAAAGAGGCACAAGATGTAAGAACAGAAAACCCTGCACCAACTAGTTGCTTGGAGAGGGTGCCAGGCATCAGTCAGAAATGGATTCCCCAGACAGAGGACAGAGTCTAGAATGCTGCTGAGGGCCTATGCACAGCTCGCCTTTCCCAGAAGCAGCACGGATTGTAAGAAGAAACCCAGACTCTATTTGAGAGTCCCTTGGACTGCAAGGAGATCAAACCAGTCCATCCTAAAGGAAATCAGTCCTGAATATTCATTGGAAGGACTGATACTGAAGCTGAAACTCCAGTACTTTGGCCACCTGATGCGAAGAGCTGACTGATTGGAAAAGACTCTGATGCTGGGAAAGATTGAAGGTGGGAGCAGAAGGAGATGACAGAGAATGAGAAGGTTGGATGGTATCACCAACTTGATGGACATGAATTTGAGCAAGTTCTGGGAGACAGTGATGGACAGGGAAGCCTGGCGTGCTGCAGTCCATGGGGTTGCAGAGTCGGACACAACTGAGTGATTAAGCAGAACTGATTTTCAAGCAAGTCAATTTCCTTGCAATTGCTCTACATCAGTAGAATTTGAAAGTAGCTGTATCGTTATCACAATTGTATTTATGTACTTATTGATTGAATATTTCTGTTCTCTGTGAGCCCTGCTGGCTGTGGGATGGCCTGGGACCCTGCAGTGGAGGGACTAGAGTGTGTCTTAAGTGAGCTGAGTCTCGAGAACTCTCATCTGCTGCCCACACCCTCCACGGGGACTCCCACTCTTGGGGTTTTGCTCTCCCTGATGAGAGCTGGCCATGTAGTTGACCCCAGTGGGTTTGGTTGGATCCCAAAATCCACAAACTCTTCCTTGTGGGCGGGCCTCTTGGGAAACTGCAGTTAGGCATCAGCAGGGGAGCATCACTGGAAAATTTAGTTGCCATGATTGATCACAGTGGAGGGCTGAAGGGGAAACCATGGTGGTCTCATCCTGAAATTGTTTCCCAGAACCCCAGGATGAATCAGGATCGGGGAACTACAGCGTCAGGGCTCAGCCCTAAGACTGTCTGCTCCAACTGTCATAGAGGCCCATGGGCCTGTGTGTGCCTACCAGACACCCTCAACCTCTCTGATTCCTGTTCCAGCCTCTTCTCCCAACCACTTGTGTCCCTGGAGGCCTGGCAAGTGACTCTGGTTCTTGATCTGTTTCTCCTGGTGGGATTCCCGGATGTCTCCTGAATTGGCTTTCACTGTTTCTCCCAGTGAATGTTAATTCCTGCCCCCTTGGCCACCTCTGCTGCTGCTCCTGGATCTGGGGCAAAACCCAAGGCCTGTGAGCTTCCTTTAGTGATTTGTTGACTGTACCAGTCTGGCCACATCAAGATTCGGAAGCCAAGTCTTAGAGGGTGAAGGGACCCACTCAGGCTTGCCTTGTAACTTAAGGACTGAGTCAGGTCTATGATAATGTATTAACTACCAATGTCCTCTCTTCTTCTCAAAGAGTTGAAGCAGTGTAGAGTAAAAGATACTGGGTAAGGCATTATTTCAATGGCTAGTTGCTGTGCTGGTTTCTGGGGCTCTTTGGAAGTGAAACTTCCCATCTTCCTAAAAAAAAAAAAAGAGTAAGGATTGTGGGATTATTTCCTCCTGGTTCCTACTGAAAGAGGCACAAGATGTAAGAACAGAAAACCCTGCACCAACTAGTTGCTTGGAGAGGGTGCCAGGCATCAGTCAGAAATGGATTCCCCAGACAGAGGACAGAGTCTAGAATGCTGCTGAGGGCCTATGCACAGCTCGCCTTTCCCAGAAGCAGCACGGATTGTAAGAAGAAACCCAGACTCTATTTGAGAGTCCCTTGGACTGCAAGGAGATCAAACCAGTCCATCCTAAAGGAAATCAGTCCTGAATATTCATTGGAAGGACTGATACTGAAGCTGAAACTCCAGTACTTTGGCCACCTGATGCGAAGAGCTGACTGATTGGAAAAGACTCTGATGCTGGGAAAGATTGAAGGCGGGAGCAGAAGGAGATGACAGAGAATGAGAAGGTTGGATGGTATCACCAACTTGATGGACATGAATTTGAGTAAGTTCTGGGAGACAGTGATGGACAGGGAAGCCTGGCGTGCTGCAGTCCATGGGGTTGCAGAGTCAGACACAACTGAGTGACTAAGCAGAACTGATTTTCAAGCAAGTCAATTTCCTTGCAATTGCTCTACATCAGTAGAATTTGAAAGTAGCTGTATCGTTATCACAATTGTATTTATGTACTTATTGATTGAATAATTACTTATACAACTTTTGATGACTACTTACTTGTTGTGTCTCTCTTTACCAAACCATCCTTGCTCATCTCTGATTCCTGGGGCCTACCTGGCACATAGTGTGCATTTATTAAATGTTTGTTGCAGGAATATGTAAGAGGGTGGCTACACCAAGAGTCAAGCTGGAAGTGACAGTGAGAGATGGCTTCTTGAAGCTGTAGGTGGGTTCCAGTGTATCCAGAAGATTCAAAAATGGTATGGATAACTTCCTAACCATCAGAAAAAAAAAATCAAAGCAAAAGAAAGAATAAATCATTAATAGTATCTTTTTTTTTTTTTGCTGATTTTANTGTTTGTTGCAGGAATATGTAAGAGGGTGGCTACACCAAGAGTCAAGCTGAAAGTGACAGTGAGAGATGGCTTCTTGAAGCTGTAGGTGGGTTCCAGTGTGTCCAGAAGATTCAAAAATGGTATGGATAACTTCCTAACCATCAGAAAAAAAAAAAAAATCAAAGCAAAAGAAAGAATAAATCATTAATAGTATCTTTTTTTTTTTTTTGCTGTTTTTTTTCTTACATGATAGTTTACATGTTTCAGTGCCATTCTCCCAAATCATCCCACCCTCTCCCTCTCCCTCAGAGTCCAAAAGTCCGTTCTATTCATCTGTGTCTCTTTTGCTGTCTCGCATACAGGGTTATCATTACCATGTTTCTAAATTCCATATATATGTGTTAGTATACTGTATTGGTGTTTTTCTTTCTGGCTTACTTCACTCTCTATAATCGGCTCCAGTTTCATCCACCTCATTAGAACTGACTCAAATGTATTCTTTTTAATGGCCGAGTAATACTCCATTGTGTATCTTATGGAGCAAAGCCATGAAAACAAGCACAAAAATATCAGTTATGACAATAAGTGTAAGTGGATTAAACCTCATGCTCACTCCTAGACTGGAGAAAGGAATAAATAAAACTCCAAATTTGGCTAGGTATCGTTTCATGAGGCACGTGTAAAACCAAGTGGTTCAAAAGTTTGAAGAAAAATTGTTTACAAAGCCATTTTCAAGCAACTGTAAGGCCAAACAAGCAAAACCAAAAAACTCACAAAGGCTAAATTTTGATTGCTAAAAATTGAGAAAATATATAAAGAAAATGAAGCACAAAATCATACAGGATGAATTGCATGGTATTAAAAGTTAGAAAGTAAAAACTTAATAATATGAAGATAAATGATCACAAACATAATAAGAGTAGGAGAACCTGGCATTAAGAAGTCCTTTAGGATCAGGTAGGTAGAAACAGGAATGTGGATGACGCAAACAGTATATGTATGTTTGTATTTTTTTTAAACTTATTTGGCTGCACTGAGTCTGAGTGACTGCACGTGGGATCTAGTTCTCTGGCCAGGGATTGAACCCAGGCCCCCTGCATTTGAAGTGTGGAGTCTTCACCCCTGGGTCACCCGGCAGGTTCCTGTATATGTGTATTTATTTATTACCTCTTACAAGTTGGTTTACAACTTTTCTAATCCCACAGAACATTAAAAAACTGATGACAAATTTTAACTATGATAAAAATATGGATAAATTCAGAGAAAGCACAAGCCAAATTTAGAGTACCGAAAATAGCTCTCTAATTATCATCAGCAGTAGAAACTAACAAAGCCCAGTTAAAAAGAATGGAACAGAATTTTCTTCTCAGTGTGTCTTCAGTCAAAGAGTAACTGAAAGCTTCAATTGGAGGCCTCGATTTCCTAGAAAATATTTTTAAATGACCACCCAGTACTCGGAAATCTATGCAACATGGCCAAATATGTGTTAAATGAGGTATTAGCTTTCTGTGGCTGCTGTAACAAAGAACCACAAAGCTGGTGGCTTAACACAGCAGAAATGCGTCCTTTCGCAGTTCTGGAGAGCAGAAGTCTGAAATCAAGGTGCTAGCAGTGCTGTGCTCCCTCTGAGGGGTGCAGGGGAGCGTCTCTTCCATCCGCCCCAGTGATCTTGAGGCTTGTGGCTCTATCTCTCTCTGTCTTCACATCACCTTCTCCTCTGTCTGTATTAAATCTCCCTCAGTGTCACTCTTGAAAAGATACAAATGATGATGTTTAGGGCCCAGCTAGATAATCCAGGATAAGCTCCTCCTCTCAAAATCCTTAGCTTTATCACATCTTTTGTCGTATAAAATTATAGTCACAGGTTCTGGGAGTGAAGCTATCTTTGGGGAAGTCATTTTTCTTCTGGTTGCAGATCCAAATCTGTAACGTGAAGTACTTTTCATTGTTAAATAAAAAAGAGTACGCACTGCATGTTTAAGTCAAGAAATAACTCGTGAAAGAAATCAAATAAAAAGGGGATGGCTTAGATTTTTAGAACTATATAAGTGGACATGTTAAAGGATATTTTAAAATGTTTTAAATATAAATAAATGAATGTAAATATAAATAAAAACATGAAATGAATGTCAGAGATTTTATTTAACTCATTGATTAACGAGGTAACTGGTGATTGTTAGGTAAAGATGACCAGGACACCGAAAAGAGTGTCTAACAGACTTTAATGGGGAAGCGCTCCCGGGCAGGATTCCCGGACCCGAACAAGGCAGGTCGAGGAAGTCCGCGCCTGGACCATGTTGGGGGTGGTTCCTATACATTCGTTGCGAGGGATGGTCAGGCTAGATGGACCGGGGTTTGGATAGGTCGCCAGGCCGAGGCGTCGCGGGCTGACAGGTCCTTCTACGTGGCTGGGATGGGGTGGCTTTAGCTGGCGAAGTGTGCTGTCATTGGTCCCCGGGATCCAGGAAGCTCCTTCCATTAGAGACCTCCCCCGCCGGCGGGGGAGAGAAGGGGCGGCTCATCGTGGCCCCTGGGGTCCAGCCTTACAGTCATATTATTGGCTAAAAGGAGAATCTGAAGAGCAGAGACACATACAGGCCATGAAATAAAGCTACAAATTGATGGGCGATGGCATTTTTGCAAGGCAGAGCCAGTGCAAGGCCCAGCTTCCAGGCCAGGCTCACCAGAGCTGGGGGAGGCCTGTACCAGGG
>SJXQ01012401.1:0-188172 GCA_006408695.1 Aepyceros melampus | reverse complement strand
GGGCCCTCAGCTCCTTCCTGCCGCTGTGCCCTGCCCCTTAGTACTTGATCACGTGGACCCTACAGATTAGAAGCAGCAGCCCCTCTGCCACATGAGGGCTGTGCCCTGGCCAGGTGACAGTTCCTTCACCCCACCTCCAGCGCCAGCCCTCACGAGTCCCTGCCAGCCACCCTCGAGCCTCGGAAAGGGACTGGGGGAATGACTTGAGCCAGTGAGGTTTTCCACAGAAGCCTGGCTTTAGGGATCCTCGGTGGCATAAGATGGAGACACGCCGCTTTAAATGTGGTTAATTTGCTTCACTTTCTGTTGCTTCTCTTGCTGTTCTTCTCCAAGCCCTTAAGCTAATAACGATTTCATGAATTTCCCAAACAGAAATACAGTAGGCTGTGTTCCCCAAACTCAGTAAACCACAGAACCCCTTCTCTCTTGCTTCCCTAGAAGGCAGCTTAAGGGACTGGGGGCACACACAGGGGAACCGGCTGATGTAATTCCAAGGAAGAGCAAAGGATACGGGAGCATCTGATCAGAGCCTCTTTATTCCAGACAAACTGGTGATTAAATCCAATGTGTGCAGAAGGGGCTGGCAGGGAGAGGCAAACCCCAGATGTTTCCCTGCCCTCCCCACTGCCATGATATTGTAGCAGGGCCCAGGAACTGGGCCCCCACCCCTGAAAGGTGTGGCCTGTGCTCACATAGTGAGGGCTTCATATTAGAAACAAACTGGGGAGAAAGTGTGGTCACCCTGGGGGCTCAGATGGTAAAGAATCCGCCTGCAATGCGGGAGAACTGGGTTTGATCCCTGGGTTGGGGAGATCCCCTGGAGGAGGGCATGGCAACCCATTCCAGTATTCTTGCCTGGAGAATGCGCATGGACAGAGGTGCCTGGTGGGCTACAGTCCATAGGGTTGGAAAGAGTAAGACATGACTGAGTGACAGAGAACACACATACACATTGGCTGGGATAACCGACTCAGACAGAGCCAAGTTCAAGTTCTGGCTTTAGCCCTTTAGTGGAATTGTGTGGCTTCTGACACATCTTTAACTTTTCCAACCTTCCATGTTTCCATCCATGAGCGGGAATTACAAGGCATGTATTGTTAGTTGCACTTGGAATTCAAGGCAACGGTATCAGTAGAACTCTTGAGTGTAGAGGTCACTCATAGTGATCTCTATGTAGGCGGCCCCCAGAAAGGAGTGCCAGCTGTGTGGGGTCAGCTCCTAGGTTCTGCTGTCTGAAGACTGATGCCTGTCTACCTGGCACTTCATTCATAGACATGCTTCTGCTTGGATTCCTGAGGGAATCTCCAGGGTTTGCCCAGGAATTCTCGGGGTTTGCCCATTTCAAACAAACCGCTGGAGAAGGAAATGGCAACCCATTCCAGTATTCTTGCCTGGGAAATCCCATGGACAGAGGAGCCTGGTGGGTTATGGTCCGTGGTGTCACAAAGAGTCGGACATGACTGAAGCTACTGAGCATGCACGTACTGGATTCCAGAATCTATTTATTTAGAATCCAAAGGGTTCCTTTTGCAGAAGCAAAGACCAACTTTTATTTTTACTGTAACAAAGAAGACTTAAAGATAACTCTGCTTATGTATGCTTATGAAATTCTTAGGAAAAAAAGGAATCATTTCTGTGGCAATGATTATTATTGGAATCAATCTCATTGTTGATCCCTTCGGGTAGCCCACCCACTCTATATCTATGACTTCATTTAATCATGAAGTTCAGAAGGATTTTGACTTGCCCAACCTCACACAGCTGTGGTGGGGCTTGGACACAAGGCTGGTTCTATCTGAGCTGAATATTCTTTCCTGAAAACACAGGGGTCCATTCTCATGAGATGGAGTGGAGAACAAATAAGAATACAGATGAAATAAGAAGATAGCAATCCCACCGCTGGGCATACACACCGAGGAAACCAGAATTGAAAGAGACATGTGTACCCCAATGTTCATCACAGAACTGTTTATAATAGTCAGGACATGGAAGCAACCTAGATGCCCATCAGCAGATGAATGGATAAGAAAGCTGTGGTACATGTACACAATGGAGTATTACTCAGCCATTAAAAAGAATACATTTGAATCAGTTCTAATGAGGTGGTGCAGCACTGTTTATAATAGCCAAGGCATGGAAACAACCTAGATGTCCATCAGCAGATGAATGGATAAGAAAGCTGTGGTACATATACACAATGGAGTATTACTCAGCCATTAAAAAGAATACATTTGAATCAGTTCTAATGAGGTGGATGAAACTGGAGCCTATTATACAGAGTGAAGTAAGCCAGAAGGAAAAACACCAATACAGTATACTAACACATATATATGGAATTTAGAAAGATGGTAATGATAACCTTATATGCGAGACAACAAAAGAGACACAGATGTATAGGACAGTCTTTTGGACTCTGAGGGAGAGGGAGAGGGTGGGATGAGTTGGGAGAATGACATTGAAACATGTATAATATTATATATGAAATGAATCGCCAGTCCAAGTTTGATGCATGATACTGGATGCTTGGGGCTGGTGCACTGAGACAACCCAGAAGGATGGTACAGGGAGGGAGGAGGGAAGGGGGTTCAGGATGAGGAACACGTGTATACGTGTGGCGGATTCATGTTGATGTACGGCAAAACCAATACAGTATTGTAAAGTAATTAACCTCCAATTAAAATAAATGTTTATATTAAAAAAAGAAAATATGTAGTCTTTTAAAAATTCTAGCTCAAACAGATAATACAGTTCATAAAATAGTCTGATTATATTCCAAGATTTACAAACCTTGCACGTCCCTTGGGAGATAAATGACATGAAATTTACTATGTTGTCATATATTATAATGTACTTGGAAATAAACTGTTGGAAAGTTTTGCAAAAAAAAAAAAAAAAAACAGCTCTGATACTCCCTTGAGCATGCTACTTTAAATTACTAAATTTTTGTTTTCTCATCCATAAATAAATAAGTTCCATTTCCCAATGCCCTTCAGTGTTATATGAGATGATAGATGGAAAGAATCTGACACGGTACCCCTCTATGGCGCTCAGGTAACATCAGCCCCCTTTTTTACTTTACCTAGTTTAATGAAGTAGATTTGCTAACAAAAGTGATTTGTCCCAGGTTCCAGAGCTAGTTAAAAGCATAACAAAGCCTAGAAGCTTTCCAGCATCTCTCCTTCAAGCATTGTTTTCATTATAAAATTTTAAAGGTAGTTGGGAGAAAACAGTAACAACAGTAAAAACTAATTGAGAGGAATAAATAAACCTGTATATGGGTTTCCACCCTTCTGCCTGAAAGTCCCCAATATGCCTCTGAATCAAGCTTATGATCTGCTTAATGTGTGTCTGCCTCATCATATTGTACATTCTTATCTCCTCTTTTGCAACATCTTTCCCACTGAGCCTGACTTCTGTCTTGCAACTTTTACCCAACCTATTTTTTCTTCACTGTTTTCTTCTTGCTCAGGGTGTTTCCTCTGTCTTAGCTTCCTTTTATCAGAATATGACTCATACTTTAAGGACCAAACAAAAATGTATCTGGTCTACAAAATATTTCTTATTATCCTTACTAATCTTGGCTGTATAATAATATTAATAATAATGATAATAAAAGTATTCTATTCTTAAACATTTTCTGTTTATCCAGATGTTTACTAATTTTCTCCCCTGGGATGGGGTTGAGGGCAGGGAGAAAGATTAGAATGCAGTGCATCCTGGGGCTATTTGGGGATTTCACAAATAAAAGAGAACATTTTACAGAGCATAAGATTGGGACAGACTGTTATGATTAAGGAAAGCAAAACATCACATAAGATTTCAATTACAAATATGTCTATAGTTTATTTCTATATGTGAAATGTGAAATAACCACTTAGATAATTCAAGCCTGTAAGTGCCCAGTGCTATATCAATTTTCTAGCTATTTTGGAGAAAATGGTTATTTCTTCTTTAATTATTCAGTTGATTATGTCAGTTCTACAATTCATTTAGTCAGTGTAGACTCAGTCTCAACATTTTAATCCAGAACCTGTCACTCACTTCTTCAATGACCTTGGGCAAGTCACTTAATTTCTCCATATCTCCATTTCTTTGTCTGTAAAATTGGGATAATAATCTGACCTCACAGAAAGGTTGCATGAATTAACTGATTAATGATTATAAAGCAATTTGAAAATACAGAACACTATATAAATGCTAAGTATTGTTATTAAGCAAATCAATTCAGAAAATCAAGATAATGACATTTCTTTTCAATCTATTTCTTAAAGTGCCTAATGCTTTTGCATCTAAGCTCTGTGTTGTAAAAAAGCAGTTTAAATATTTATAACTTAAAATTTTCTAGTTTAACCAGTTCCTACTAAATACCATGAAGAAGAAGAGGAGGAAAAAAAATTATTGAGCTAGAAACTTGAACTTCTCACTCATTTTAACATTGTGTTTATTATCTAGTTTAATTTGGTAGAGGGGGGTTGTAGGTCTGTCGATAAAGTACATCCATCTATCAATTTACTTGAATCTTGGAATTTGAAAGTTAATATGAGCAATAAAGACTTTATATTCCAATACCTTTGTTTAATTGATGTGGAGAAAATATTTGAGGAGAAATAATTTGTTCATGTTTGTGTGGACAATTTGTGCTAGAGATGATTTCTCTTTTCAATCTTGACTTCCTAGCCTTCAGATGCAGAACAAATAACAAAACAGCAGAAACATAAGCCCATCCCTATGACCTTACTTGGAGAGACTTTTGAGTCTAAAAGCCTTAAGGATTATGATCACTTAATGTGAACTTTAAGAACTACACTGAAATAATTTGGCCAATTCCTAAGTTGTGGAGTTTGTACATGCAGTTTTAGAGGGTTAAAAAAAAAAAAAACTATTAGGATTGACTATTGTGCAATTTCCAACTTTAATCAACCTTTTCATTTACTTACTTTTGTCACTTATCCTTAAAATCAGGTGACCTCGAGAATAAGGTTTCAGATTATATATAGAAATACACATTTTAAATAAAGATACAAGAGGTAGTATAGAGTACTGATTTTCGAGTAGAATATCCCAGTTCTGTGCCTAGCTCACCTGAATAGCCTCAGCCAGATATCCTCTTACTGGGGCATGGTCCTCTAATTCACTAAATAAATGTCAGAGAGGAAACCAGCTAGAGTCTCTCAGTGCTGAGGTTCTGAATGCAGTCATGTTTGAAACCAGAGTTTAGAATTCCTCTGGTAGACAGCGGATTCTGAATAGGTCATAGACAATAAATCTGATTATAAAACCAGTCACACTTAAACCAAATGCTCATTTGAGGTTTCCTATCTTCAACGAATACATTTGCAGATTGTTAATGCTGGAAGGAATATTAGAGATCATTTAATCTGATTCTCTCATTTTATGTTGAGAAAACTGAAGTCTTGAAATATTAAATAAATAATCCAAGGTCACAAAGTCAATCAGTGAGGAAGCCAGGTATAAAACTAATGTGAATTCTAGTTGACTTTGCTTTCTTTTAAATCATTAATTAAGATGTGTGCTCAATTGCTTCAGTTGTGTTCATCTCCTTGTGACTCTATGGGCTATAGCCCATCAGGGTCTTCTGTCCCTGGGCTTCGCCAGGCAAGAACACTGGAGTGGCTTGCCATGCCCTCTCCCAGGGGATCTTCCTGACCCAGGGGTCAAAGCTGAGTCTCTTGCGTCTCCTGCACTGCAGACAGATTCCTTACCTCTGAGTCACAATGAAAGCCCCTAAATGACTTTCAGATGAATTAAGACGGCTGAGATAAATGACAATTTTCTGTTGAGGCTAGAACTTTCATAAGCCTAAAGAATAGTTAAATCTATAAATATTGCTTCTCCTGGTTGTCTTCTTTATACTCTTCACATGGGCTTATTGTAAAGACATAGCTTTTATATATTTTAATTAATTTATTTACTTTAATTGGATGATAATTACTTTACAACATTGTGATGGTGTTTGCCATGCATTGACATGAATCAGCCATGGGTGTCCACATGTCCCCCATCCTGAACCCACCTCACACCTCCCACCCCACCCCATTCCTCTGGGTTGTCCCTGAGCACCAGCTTTGAGTGCCCTGCTTCATGCATCAAACTTGCACTGGTCATCTACTTTATATATGGTAATATACTTCTTTCAATGCTATCTCTCAAATCATCCTACCCTTGCCTTCTCCCTCAGAGTCTAAAAGTCTATTCTTTATATCTGTATATCTTTTGCTACCTTGCATATAGTATCATCATTATCATCTTTCTAAATTCCATATGTATGTGTTGATATACTGCATTGGTGTTTTTTCTTTCTGACTTACCTCACTCTGTATAACAGACTCCAGTTTCATCCACTTCATTAGAACTGACTCAAATGTGTTCCTTTTTATAGCTGAGTAATATTCCATTGTGCACATGTACTACAACTTCCTTATCCACTCATCTGCCAATGGACATCTAGGATGCTTCCATGTCCCAGCTATTATAAACAGTGCTTCAGTGAACACTGGGGTACATGTGTCTCTTTTTTTTCAGTGTGTATGCCCAGCAGGGGGATTGCTGGGTTGATGGCAGTTCTATTTCCAGTTTTTTAAGGAATCTGCACACTGTTCTCCATAGTGGCTGTATTAATATGCATTCCCACCAGTAGTGTAAGAGGTTCCCTTTTCTCCACACCATCTCCAGAATTCATTGTTTGTAGGCTTTTTGATGACAGCCATTCTGATTGGCATGAGATACCTCATTGTGGCTTTGATTTGCATTTCTCTGATAATGAATGAAGTTGAGCATTTTTTCATGTGTTTATTAGCCATCTGTATGTCTCCTTTGGAGAAATGTCTATTGAGTTCTTTTGCCCACTTTTTGATTGGGTCATTTGTTCTTCTGGTATTGAGCTGCATGAGCTGCTTGTATATTTTGGAGATTAATTCTTTGTCGTTTTTTTTTTCATTTGCTATTATTTTCTCCCAATCAGAAGGCTGCCTTTTCACTTTGCTTATAGTTTCCTTCATTGTGAAAATGCTTTTAAGTTTAATTAGGACCCACCCTTTGTCTAAGATAAGGTGTCCATAAGTGTGTGGATTTATCTCTGGTCTTTCTAACTTGTTCCATTGATCTATATTTCTGCCCGTGCCAGGACCACACTGTCTTGATGACTGTAGCTTTGCAGTATAGTCTAAGTCAGGCAGGTTGTTTCCTTCAGTTCCATTCTTCTTTTTCAAGCTTGCTTTTGCTATTCTGGGCTTTTTGTGTTTCCATACAAATTGTGAAATTATTTCTTCTAGTTCTGTGAAAAATAACATTGGTAGCTTGATAAGGATTGCACTGAATCTATAGATTGCTTTGGGTAGTATACTCACATAGCTTTTAAAAGAAGATAACTCTTTCCAAAATAATAAGACTCAAAAGTCATACTGTCTAAAATAGCATCATCAATACTCACCTTTATCCCTGATGGCCTGTCAATAACAGGTTTCATAAGTTTTTTGCTGTATGAGTTGGGAGAAATCTGTTTTCTACTTCCTGTGAATGTTTGATTGAACAATGGAGACCTCATAACTTTCTTTCTCTCAACCTTGGCTTTTCATAAGTATCCTACAGATTAGGAATGGGTCTCATACCATTTACAGAGTAACTCTCGTCAACTGAAATAAATGTTGCTGCTTTGACATCCTCTACTGAGCAGTTCTAAATATATCTTACCATTAAGGTGAATCTTTGCATTCTCATTTGAGAACTCCTGAACCATTTCATAGGGCTTCCCAGGTCACACTAGTGGTAAAAAAAAACAAAAACAAAACACCTGCCAATGCAGGAAACATAAGAGATGTGGGTTTGATCCCTTGTTTGAGAAGATCCCCTGGAAGAAGGCATTCCTACCCACTCTAGTATCCTAGTATCCCTGCCTGGAGAATTCCATGGAGAGAGAAACCTGATGGTCTACAGTCCATAGGGTGACAAAGAGTCTCATATGGCTGAAGTGACTTAACACATGTGCACAAACTAGTTCTTATTAAAATTGTGTAGGTTTGTGAATATCTGAGGACCCACAGAATCCAATGTGTGTTGCTTTAACTCACCCACTGAAACATTGAAGAGGAGACCCCATGGGAGTAAGGACCTCCCATCTTCACAGAGGCTGGTGAACAGAAATGTGTAAGTGTTATGTAGATACAGATTTGTGGATCTTCTTCAGCACCGGTAATGTTAACAGCTTTTTTCTGGATATAATGCTTGGCATTCAAGTGTGGAGTTTGTCAGCCTTGTGGAGAACACAATTTCACCATAAGATGATGCAGAATAACAAATTTCCACAAATGGCTGGATATTGAAAATCTTATTCATTTTCAAAATTTTGGATTAAGTAGAACAGGTATCTACCTATCATTTCTGAAATCAGAAGCCCATTGCTCAGAATGTTATTTCCATCACTACTGAAGTCTTTCTTAAGAAATATCATCCCACTCACAATCCCCCATATTAATCTCCCATGGGAATCCCAAACTTGAAATATCTCACATATAACACACCTACTTTTCTTTTAAGCTATTACAGTCAATGAACTAATTTACTAAATGATTTCTCTTCACCATTGGTCTCCATATATGAGTCTCTATACAAAAGGATATGTGGGTTCTAGGAAATATCTAGATCAGTGGTCCTCAATTCTCTCTTCATCAAAAACACAGATACTCAACCCAACCCCAGAAATTCTGATTCTGGTTGGCTTGGAATAGTGCTATGTCATTGATATTTTTTATCTGATTCTACAGATAATTCTGTTGTACATTAAGCATTTAGAATCACTGCACCAGACCTACACCTTCCTGCTTCCATCATCAGTTTCTGGCTTCCTGTGTACTTTTCATGTACTTAAGATGGAAAGTATTCCTCTAGTGTTAGTTGTCCTCTCAACACAGGGAAATGAGGCATTGATCTCCACACTGTACATCTTCTCTAAGTTTCACAGTTCACAGCATGTTATTAAACATGAAAGCTTTTCACCAGTTTTCCAGCACCTCCATTGAAAAGATGCACTTGAACATGAAGCACCCAGGGTACAGTATTCCTTTGTACATTAACACCCGAGAGTAGAAAAACCTATTTAGTGATCCATAACCATTTGGGATTAATCACTCAGTTGTGTCCAACTCCTTGTGATCCCATGGACTGTAGTTCACCAGGCTCCTCTGTCTGTATAATTATTCTTGAATAATACTGAGTGGGTAGTCATTCCCTTTTCCAGGTGATATTTCCAACCCAGGCATCAAACCTGAGTTTCCTGCATTGTAGGCAGATTCTTTACCATTCAAGCCACGCTTTACAACCATTTGGGGTTAGGTTCTGTTGAGAATATACTGAGTATCATCCCACACTGAAACAGTCACACCCACTTTACCTTTCAGTGATGTCACAGCTGCATAAAATTAATCTCGACATCTATGGATCCAAGAACCTTGTGTTTAGAATGTATAAACTGATTTTTTTCAGGAATAATGTTTCTAATCAGATGAAACCCTATAAAATAGCATTTTAAAACATGGGCTTTGAATTTTAGCATGGGCTTTAAAATCTATTAATAGTTTCTCTTAATCATCATTATCATGGCATTGGATAAAATATGTAATATTTTTGAGTCTCAGTTTTCTTATATTTTAATTAAGGGTAGTAATATCCATCTCTAAAGATTTGATTGATATTTATAGGAAATCATGGATCTAAGTCACTTAGCAGAGCACCTGGCCACAAAGACTCAGTAAATAGAAATCATGGTGATGGTAATTGACAGTAAAAATAACCCTTTAGAAAATCTAGCAAGTTCTAGGTAGATATAACTTTGAGAGAGTGAAGAATTGCTGTTGATATATTAGGGCAACCAAAACATTTTCCCCTTCATATAATCTTGTATTTGTCTGTTTGCATCTACACAAATGGTGCATGAATATTAGGAAGCTGATCTGAAGATGGAAATACATAAAAACTCACTATAGTAAGTTTAGCATAAAAATGGGACAGTCAACTGAACAGTAAGAGCATGAAACAGATTAATGAGGACTAAGAACAAAGGGTTGGAATCTGATACAGAAACCAAAGCTTTTGCCCTCTGCTGCTCCTGTTTGGCTCATCATGGCTTAAGATGACATAGTCTTGTATGAGCCCATTTAGTAGCTCTCTCTGGAGCTGACTGTCTACAGCTGGCTGCTGGGCAGTGTTAAATAGAGTTAGGTAAGACCCCTCCTCTCTTTGGTGGAAGAAAGGCCACAAGGACTGAGTTTGGGGATTTAGAATTTTTATTTCCAACTAAGATTGTCTTCTAATACATGACTGATCTTTTGTCATGAGTGTAGAAAATAACCACCCATGCCCCTCTGATGGAATAGGGCTGCTTCCTGCAGTTTAAGCACCAGAATAGGAGCACAGACTCCAGGGGGCTCATACATCCATAGTGGGAAACATGCAACAGCTTGCATTTGTCACCTATACCTTGTTTTTCATAGACAAGTCATAATATTGGCTCCAAAATGGAAAACACACAACTCTAAGCTTGGTTTTGGCAGGCAAATGAAAATGAAAAGAAGACATCCACCCTTTCCTTATGGAATGTAAACATCTCACTTCTGGGCAGAAATTTACATCAGATTTTCATATGTGCAAGGGAATGTATATAAGTTACTCCTCAGGCATTTATCTATATATATTTAAATTGTGATCAGCAATTTTGAACCAGCTTATCAAATGGCCTTTGATTTTTTGATACATACTTTTTTATCAGTTTCATATAATAGAATTTGGGCTTATAATGTAGTATTTTTTTCTTAAATTCCTGGATTATTAATTTGAGTGTGTGATTCTGATATGACTGCAGACTGCCACAATGAAGTCTGAGAGCAAAGCTGAGCAGTTCCATTACACAAGTGTCTAATGGCAGGAAAGGACATTGAGGAGGAATGTGGCGGAGCAGGGTTTGGATTTTAATGGATCCACTTGCCCAGTCTACACTACTTGACCTGCTTTCTGCTTCATACAGGCCAGGCTCATGCAGCTAATTAAAAAGCAGACTGTAAGTAAAAAATCAGATACTACTTCTCAGCTAAATTTCCATGGCAAATAATGAAATTAAAAAATATAAACCCACATACATGGGTTGTGCAACTCATTTATAATGAACCTAATTCAGACTGTTAGGTTTTTATCTATTACTGTTTATATCCAATTATTCAGTCAACCTCATGGAGGCAGGGTTACAAATGGATGCCCATTTCATGTACTTTTCTGAACTTTTTTTTAACATGATGAAAAACAGCTACCCAGATATGGAGACAGTGAAATGAAAGTTGTTCAATCGTGTCCTATTGTTTGAGACCTCCTGGACTATACAGTCCATGGAATTCTCCAGGCCAGAATACTGGAGTGGGTTTCCATTCCCTGCTCCAGGGCTTCTTCCTGACCCAGGGACTGAACCCCTGTCTCCTGCATTGGCAGGTGGATTCTTTACCACAGAGTCATCAGTAGAAACCTAGTGGATGCCAAAGACAACTGCAGATAAGGAAGAACAGAGGAAATTTCTACCTTTTCCTACCCATTGTTTCATATGTCTAGTTGAATCCTGGAGAAGGCAATGGTAACCCACTCCAGTACTCTTGCCTGGAAAATCCCATGGATGGGGGAGCCTGGTGGGCTGCAGTCCACAGGGTCGCTAGGAGTTGGACACGACTGAGCGACTTCACTTTCACTTTTCACTTTCATGCATTGGAGAAGGAAATGGCAACCCACTCCAGTGTTCTTGCCTGGAGAATCCCAGGGACGGGGGAGTCCGGGGGGCTGCCATCTATGGGGTCGCACAGAGTTGGACACGACTGAAGTGACTTAGTAGCAGCAGCAGCAGCAGCAGCAGCAGTTGAATCCATTAATGACCAAACACAGATACAGCCACACAAATAAAAACCCTAAAATGTGCCCCAAGGATTTCTAAGACTGAAGGGTATGAGGAATTAATTCAAATTCTTCCCATTGCTGTGCCTTTTTCCTTTTGGAGTTCCAAGGTCTAAATAATTGCATAGAGCAAATCAAGGGAAAATAGGGCCCAGCTGCCTATGGCCTTTGTTGATGAATAGGGCTCTAAGTCAGTCACTCAGCTGTTTTATTACTTGTCTTTAAGGCTGATGAGTCCCAAGCAGACCTGCATCACTGAATTCTCAATAAAGGGTTAGTGCTTGTCCTGCAGAATAATAAGAACCGCTAATGACACCAATTAAGAGCTGTAAATGTCATTTATACTTGTTTGTTATTTTCAAATCAATAAGGCTGGAAAGACACAGCAGCCTGAGATAATTTAGATTGGAGCAGTTTGTGGGGACATTTTAATGGATATATTGCAATCAGGATTCTAGTTCTCTTTTTGAAGAAATTGCATTCCTCGTTGGGTCAATTCTGATACTTATTTAAAGCAGAACTTAGGCCCCAAATAATTAAACATAGGGGGAAATATTTAGGGCAATAAAAATGAGAGACAAGTATATATCTGTCTTAATTATATTTATTAAATCCTCACTTTGAAAATGCCCCCATTTTATTTGAGAAGGAATCTTTAAATAGAATAATGAGTAATTTAATAAAAAGGGGTAAATATATTCAGGAAGAAAAAAATTAGTAATACAGACTGTAACACTATGTTCTGATGCTGTATGAATTGCAGAAATATATATTTTTATAAAGTCCTTACTCTTTTGCCAAATGTCAATAGTATACATATAACTGGTGCATTCAAAAGATTGTACAAGTTGTGTGTTAGTATTAGTTTTGCTAGAGTATGAAGTAGTCAGACAGAACACTAGAGGTATGTGTTTCTTTAATTCCAAAAGTAGCACAGGAGTCTCATTTCTTCCTGGGGCCCTGTTCTAGCAAGAGGAAACTATTAAATATTTCACTGACAAAGCAGCAACCAGGGACAGCCAATCCATTCCCCACAAAATGACGATTGTACCAATAATCATAGCTGAAGGGACATGGCACTAAAAAATCTGAGAATAACTAACCAAATGAAATTCTGGGTCCCTTTGAGAATGTGTTCTTAAAATTTTGTATTAGAATTTGGGATGTTGACACAGGTTCTAAGAAGCAGCACATGAAATTTAAAATTGCCTCTTCTAGTTATTTATGTCTATACTCCTTATCTGAGTAGGTTTTCTGCTTTGTTTGAAAAATCAGATTTAAGTGGTTAACTTTTGAAGCTGTGATTTTAGTTACTTTGAACAGGACAGTGAAATAACAAAGTAAGAAAAAATCTTAAAAGTACAGCTTGGAAAACTATGTTTAAACTATCATTTTGCATGAAAGTGTACCTGAGAATAAAATAATTGGTTAAAAATTAAAAATTTCAGATACTAAATGTATTGTCAATGCATGGCACTCATTATCCAGTTTGATTATTTACACTTAGGAGAAGCATGGGTATTTAGGCTGTAAATTAAAATAATTTTAAAAATTAGTTGTTTTTTAAAGTCAAATACAATGACTCAGTAGCAAAAACTAAAGTTTACAGTGGTCCTGCTCTACCCATATTCATTTCTGGTTGATTCATTGATACATATATCATTGGCCTTTTGTGAGTTTCAATAATGTGATATCATAGATAAGGGAAATAAAGAAAAAAAAAGAGCAAAAAACTGACTTAGGCATCTGTCTTGGAATTTGTAGTTGTTCAGTCACTCAGGAATGTCCAACTCTTTGTGACTCCATGGACTGCAGCGCGACAGGCTTACCTGTCCTTACAATCTCCCAGAGCTTGCCCAAACTCATGTCCACTGAATTAGTGATGCCATCTATCCATTTCATCCTCTATCATTCCTTCTCCTTTTGCCTTCAGTCTTTCCCAGCATCAGAATCTTTTCTGAGTCAGCTCTTCACATCAGGTGGCCAAATTATTGGAGCTTCAGTTGCATCATCAGTCTCTAACTGCAGTGAATATTCAGGGTTGATTTCCTTTAGAAGTGAATGGTGTGACCTCCTTGTAGTCCAAGGGACTCTCAAGAGTCTTCTTCAACACCACAGTCCAAATAAATCAATTCTTTGGCATTCAGACTGTGGTCCAACTATCACATCCATACATGACTACTGAAGAAACCATAGCTTTGACTAGACGTACCTCTGTTGACAAAGTAATATCTCTGCTTTTTAATATGTTGTCTAGGTTTGTCACAGCTTTTCTTTCAAGGAGTAAGTGTCTTTTAATTTCATGGCTGCAGTCATCATCTGCAGTGATTTTGAAACCTAAGAAAATAAAGTCTCTCACTGTTTCCACTGTTTCCCCATCTATTTGCCATGAAGTGATGGACTGGATGCAATGATCTTCGTTTTCTGAATGTTGAGTTTTAAGCTAGCTTTTTCACTCTCCTCTTTCACTTTCATCAAGAAACTCTTTAGTTCCTCTTTGCTTTCTGCCATAAAGGTAGTGTCATCTGTATTTCTGAGGTTATTGATATTTCTCCTAGCAATCTTGATTCCAGTTTGTGCTTCATTCAGTCCAGCATTTCACATGATGTACTTTGCATATAAGTTAAATAATCAGGATGACAATATACAGACTTGATATACTACTTTCCCTATTTGGAACCAGTCCATTGTTCTATGTTCAGTTCTAACTGTTGCTTCTTGACCTGCATGCAGATTTCTCAAGAGGCAGGTAAGGTGGTCTGGTATTTCCATCTTTTGAAGGATTTTCCAGTCTGTTGTGATCCACACACTCAAAGGCTTTAGTTTAGTCAATAAAGCAGAAATAGGTGTTTTTCTGGAACTGTCTTGTTTTTTTGATGATTCAGGGGATGTTGGCAATTTGATCTCTGGTTCCTCTGCCTTTTTGAAATCCAGCTTGAGCATCTGCAAGTTCTCAGTTCACATACTGTTGAAGCCTAGTTTGAAGAATTTTGAAAATCATTTGCTATAGTGTGAAATAAGTGCATTTGTGTGGCAGTTTGAACATTCTCTGACACTGTCTTTCTTTGAGATTGGAATGAAAACTGACCTTTTCCAGTCCTGTGGCCACTGCTGAGTTTTCCAAATTTTCTGACACATTGAAGCAACACTTTCACTGCATCATCTTTTAGGATTTAAAATAGCTCAACTGGAATTCCATCACCTCCACTAGCTTTACTTGTAGATATGCTTCCTAAGACCTATTTGACTTTGTACTCTAGGATGTCTGACTCTAGGTAAATGATCATACCATTGTGGTTATCTGTCTTGGAATGCTGCTGCCCAAATTATTTAATATAGATTGATACAAAATTTGAACTCCATTAATCTGTCAATTTGGTCTTTGTTTTGTATGATATAAATATTATATTTACAGATTGTCCTAACTTAGTTCCTGACTCTATTTGGACTATTCTATTACACTTTCCCAGTTTTATCATTTAGTCAAAGTTATTTGTTCATTGTTTCCCAAGTGTTTCTCACACTCTTTTCCATAAAATTGCCTCCATCTAGAATATATTCTATTTTACCTCATCACCGGCTGTGGCAATTCTACTATCCCCTGAAGACCAATGCAGACATAGCTCAGCCTCTCATGAAGGCATTACCTGATCAAGCCAGTGGTGAATAATGTCCATTCATTTGTTTGGTCATTTATTCAACACAGATTTATTGAAGGTTGACTATATGCCAAACATTGTTGTAGGCTTAGCTCTCCTCTATAAAATACTAGTTCTTTATTTAGACCATTCACCTAACACTTTCTATATTTTGACTGATGTTACAGCAATTTGTAGGTAAGCTTTATTTCAGAAAAATATATGGTAAGTTTCTTGAGCGCTGAGACCTTGTTTCAGTCATTTTAAATTTTCTGCACAAAACAAACGAGTGAGCATGAGACTCTATATGTATGATTATGTAACAACTAAGCAGCTCAGTTTGGAGAAAAATAGATAGCCTTGTATCAATTTATATAAAATGCTATGCTATGTTGATTGATTTATATTTTTCCTTTTCCACTCGTTATCTGGAACAAAAGTAGTTGGTTTTCTTGAATTTGGTTTCTTTTTGCTGAAGGTGATTTAGGTGTCCCAATAAGTGAACTGAGTCAGGAATACCTGGTTTTGAGATGTGGTTTAGTTTTGTTGTTTCTTTGCTTTTTGTTTTTATTTTTAACACAGATGTTTAGAGGTCCCTGTGTCAATCATTGCTGGTTACAGAACTGGATGAAAGATATATAGGAGTCCTCCATCTCATTTGGTCTGTGAAAAAAGAAACAGGAAAAGATTTCTATTAGCTCAGCTGGTGAGTTCTGCATCAACCTAAAACCAGTTCTTAGTGTGCAGGGGGTATGGTTAAACTGATGCTAAGTCAAATACTCTAGGCCATACAAAAGCGGGTGGAAGATAAGGCCAACTTTGGCTCACTACACTTGGTAACACATAGTTTTATCTTGATGCCTCCTTTTTTTCTACATCAGTTCTTTCAATTACCACTTTCTTTCTTGTCTGAGTTTCCCTGGACTCACTCTTTATTTCTCCAAAAGAGATGCACCAGAAATCTTGGAGTAGAGTTTATTTTAAACATGGGAAAAATTATCCTATCTGTGGCATACCAGGCACCAGGAAATTGGATGAGATCAGATATTTTAGGGGCGAAAAGCCATAAATGTAGAAGTAAACTGTATACCTGACACTAATATAATGTTGTATGCCAATTATACCTTAATACAAATAAATACAAATAAAGATAAATTAAATAAATTTGGCAACTAACAGTTTAATCACTTCATGGAAAGATTGTGTCCCAGGGACTTAGGCTCCATAGAGATGTCTGTTGGACGATTGCATTCACTCAGTTTTCTGAAGTTTAGGAACTTCTCTTTCTGTTACTGACAAAGAACCAAATAAGCCAGGATGACCTCGATGGTGGAGTGGACACTCTTGTTCATATATATATATATATTTTTTTTTTTTTTCTTTTTGGAAAGAAATGTCCAACTCTCTCATATGTGAGAGTCATAGGGTGACTAGTAAACAATATTCTCTGTTCAAAGATAATTTATATGAATGCTCCCTCTCAGCTATCAAATGTAAGCCAAGGAGTCTCTCATTTCCTGAAGGAAAGACCTCTCCAGGGTCAGGTAGCTCATAAAACCATGAATTAAGCTAGACTGGGACAACCAGAGAGGGGCAAAACTGTGTCAGCCTTGAGGGATGGGACCCACCTCTGGGAGGCTGCTCCCTGCCATACAAAAATGTAGTCTCACGGTTGCAGTCTCACGGTTATCAGATCTCCAACAAAATATGAGTATTTTGTATGAAATCTTTCTATTTTCAAACGCTGGTCTTTTTTGTTGGCTTCACTACACAGCTTGTGGGATCTTGATTCCCTGACCAGGGATTGAACCTGGGCTTGGAAGTAAAGTGGCAAGTCCTAATCATTGGAACACCAGAGAATATTAAGGGTAATACTAATATGCTGTTAAGAATAAAGAAAATATATCTGTGAACCATATCCAGGCTGTGGACTCAGTTTGCCAATCTGTTTTTTTTTTGTTGTTGTTGTTTTTTTTCTTAACAAATTTGTGGTATGATAGAGGCTGTATTGAAAGCAGTTTCCACCCCATCCCACCTCCCATGCTCTACCTTGCTAATTTGACCCCCATATGATCAGTTTACTGGTCTATCAACAAAAGGAAAAGATATTCCTTAAAGAAAGACCTTTTTAAATGGTGTGTGAGAAAATCTGCCATAAACATCTCTGAACTTTTGAGGTTACTTTCCCAAAATATTGTCTCTACAATGAAAGAAATAGTAGCCCTTACCTATTTCCCAAGCTTGTGCTGGTTTCGTGGTCAACAGTATCTGTGTCAATTCTGTATTTAAGTATTAAAAAGTAATGAGGATTTTTCAATAGCCATTTATAACTGTAACAAAGAATTCCTTCCTCTTCTGCATAAGGCTTGTCTGTCCTAACTAAGCACTCAGTGATTTTTTTCCTATTCTAATGCCCTTAATTAGATTTATAGACTCTTTACGGAGTTTTATGTTGATGAGGGACTTGGAATACAACACACACTAATAAAATATACCCACTACCCAACTTGTGCTTTTGCATGTTTTATTTCAATGAATAATGAGTCTTAAATAATGTTCAGAATATGTCATCGAAGATGTTCTAAAGAAATATGGACTCATGATCCATCAGGAAACATTAATAAACATATAACCACATGGAAGTGGTGACTGAGAGAAAGTGATTCATTGGGGCATAAACCATTAAGGAATTTGGGTCATGATGCCTGCTACAAATAAGAAAAAAATATATTTAAAAAACAACAGTTAGACCTTCTCATTTGTTTAATTTTCTTTCTGTGACTTTTAGCTTGCCTAAATGTTTTAAAATTGGAGGTAATCATTGTATAACATTCTCAATCCTAGGGTAAGAAATTTACTCTATATAGTTCCCTTTTCACATGACACAGCCATTTTCACGGTTATAGCTAATTAGCTTCCTTTCGACATTAGATACGGAGGATGTTTAAGCAACGTAAACTAGCTGTCATCCAGCAGCATCATAATCAAAATGGCATAAAATTTGCCATAAAACCTGCAGCTAATAACATTTATAAGGCACCTTATTACATAAGGATATTGAAGAAGCTCAGCCACTGTATATCACAATGCTTCCCCAGGGACCTGGTTCATTTTCCTAATGACTGTGTATGGGTTTACTTTAGGAGCTTTTATGCACATGCCTGAGCACAGAGCTTACCCAGGCAGACTGATAAGAACTGAGGAAGAGTGATGTCCAAATCCTGCAACAAAGTACTGGATCTGCCTGAAATGAATCAGCAATACAGTCCTCTTTCTCATTCACCAGCCAAGTTTTCTCACCATTGCATGGCCATGCTCATTTTAATATTCTTCTATATTTTATTTGAAGATGTTTATAGCTGTTCTCCACTTTAAAGATTTTAATCTTTTCTTCTCCATGCCCAATTCCTACAGCCTTTATGCTTCTACTCATCCTCCATGGCTACCCTCAAACTGTGTTTCTCCAATGGGGGTTTCCTCTGATGCCTCTAACTCACATTAATCTTTACCTTGAGCTTTTATAGTTTCTTTTTAAAAATCTGTCCTGCACAGACAGTATCTATTCCTGTCTACCTTGTTTTCTTTGTTAACAAATTAATAACACTAACAGTTCATCCTTATCCCATCACAGAGTCATAGATGATCAACTCTGGAAGTACATTAGAGCTCATGTTCCAACACTAAATGATATTTGACCATTCCTATTTGAGATTTTCTTTTCCCATGTTGACTTGCTGGCTGGGTCCTGCCCAGGAATATTCAGGATATTCACGATTCCTGACTTGCTAACCTAGCTTATGTCATTCCACAGTCAGATTTTGCTTCTCGCTTTCTTTGTTGTTGTTCAGTTGCTAAGTCATGTCCGATGTTTTGACTCCATGGACTGCAGCACACCAGGCTTCCCTGACCTTCAGTATCTCCTAGAGTTTGCTCAAACTCATAGTCATTGAGTCGATGACGTCATCTAACCAGATCAGCCTGTGTCATCCCCTTCTCCTCCTGTTCTCACTCTTTCCCAGAATCAGACTCTTCTGACAATGGATCGACTCTTCCTGTCAGGTGGTCAAAGTATTGGAGCTTCAGCTTTAGCTTCAGTCCTGATGCTGCCTGGTTGACTGATTTGATCTCCTTGCTGTCCAAGGGACTCTTAAGAGTCTTTTCCAGCACTACAATCTGAAAGCACCTAATTTCCTTTATATCACATTGAATATATATTCTGAGCCATGATTCACTCATTACCACCAAAAACAATTATCACCTACAATCTCTACTACCAGTCCCACCTGTTCATTTCTCATTCAGCAACTTGAATATCAAATGTAATCTATGCGGTCAAGTTTGTTCTATTCTCTCTTGGCTTAATGAGCCCTCTCTTGGGTGTATTACCAACTTTATTATCTGAACCAATCTCATACAACTTAGAGCCTGTCAACAATCATAATCATGCTATCTTATTTCCAATCATTTGATTTAAATATTATGTTATACCCTCCCCAGTTTCTGATTATTCCATGTGTAAGCTTCTTATGAAGAAAGATACTTCCATTATACTATTTTTAAATCAAAACTTTAATGTATTCTCTGGTCTTAGACATATAACAGGGCTCAAAAAGCCATCATTGATTATCTTCAACAAGCAACTTGTATACATCATGATTCTAATATAATAAAGTCATCCTTCCAGCACCTAACAGGATCTGGCTATTAGACCTGGCTACCAATATGCAGGTCAGGAAGCAACAGTTAGAACTGGACATGGAACAAAAGACTTGTTCCAAATAGGAAAATGGGTACGTCAAGGCTGTATATTGTCACCCTGCTTATTTAACTTATATACAGAGTACATCATGAGAAACACTGGTCTGGAAGCACAAGCTAGAATCAAGATTGCTGGAGAAATATCAATAACCTCAGATATGCAGATGGTACCACCCTTGTGGCAGAAAGTGAAGAGGAACTAAAAAGCCTCCTGATGAAAGTGAAAGAGGAGAGAGTGAAAAAGTTGGCTTAAAGCTCAACATTCAGAAAATGAAGATCATGGCATCTGGTCCCATTACTTCATGGGAAATAGATGGGGAAACAGTGGAAACAGTGGCAAACTTTATTTTGGGGGGCTCAAAAATCACGGCAGATGGTGATTGCAACCATGAAATTAAAAGACACTTACTCCTTGGAAGGAAAGTTATGACCAACCTAGATAGCACATTGAAAAGCAGAGATATTACTTTGCCAACAAAGGTTTGTCTAGTCAAGGCTATGGTTTTTCCAGTGGTCATGTATGGATGTGAGAGTTGGACTGTGAAGAAAGCTGAGTGCCAAAGAATTGATGCTTTTGAACTATGGTGTTGGACAAGACTCTTGAGAGTCCCTTGGACTGCAAGGAGATCCAACCAGTCCATTCTGAAGAGATCAGCCTTAGGTGTTCTTTGGAAGGAATGATGCTAAAGCTGAAACTCCAGTACTTTGGCCACCTCATGAGAAGAGTTGACTCATTGGAAAAGACCCTGATGCTGGGAGGGATTGAGGGCAGGAGGAGAAGGGGACGACAGAGGATGAGATGGCTGGATGGCATCACTGACTCAATGGATGTGAGTTTGAGTGAACTTCTGGTTTTGGTGATGGACAGGGAGGCCTGGTATGCTGCAATTCATGGGGTCTCAAAGAGTCAGACACAACTGAGCAACTGAACTGAACTAACCGAACCAATAGAAAGAGCACCACAGTCACTAGTTGTAAGATATGCCCCAAACCCACCCCAAGCTATACTTTGCTTACCATAGATTTGATTCTACATATCACTTCATCCGTGGTTTATAATTTTTGGCTTCATTCACCAATATTCTGGTTCTTTCCTGCTTTGAGACTCTTGATTTAAAGAACCTTTCTGGTAGAAAATTTTCTATGCTCTATTCAGCTACAACCTATATATATACACACACACATCCCAGCATACAGCTTGAAGTGTGTGTTTTTTGGTTTTTTCATCTTGGAATATTTTCCCTCTTCTTACTACTGTTCATACCATTCCCTTTTTCCATCCATGAAATTTACTATGCTTCTTTAAGACGATGCCTAATTTTTCCCATCTTTTATTTTATATATATATTTATATACTATCATGACTTAGCATCTTAAACTCATGTTATGATACAAAATATTGTGATAGAAAATTTGGAAAGATTGTAAAACTTGGAATCAGTGCAAATTAATTGGTGATAATATAGATCCCTAAATGCCAAAAATACACCAGCAGTAGGAAAGCGTCATTGTCATCCCTTCTATTTAATAAATGAGTTTGTAAATTATGGATTAGAGATTATTATGCTGAGAAGAACAAGAAGCATTAAGAGGAGGTTGCATTACAATATATCATTCAGACATTTCTAATATCTTTATGCAAGGCATGAAACTTCTTATGGTGTCATTGGACAGCAACTGGTCAGTGATTCTTCCTAAAACTGAGGGAATGACAGAACAGCTGAAATGGCTTGAGAAAGGAAATTGACCTCTTCATCTTAGAAAGCTAGGATAAATCTTATATCTGGCAGTTACAGGAACAAAATTATAAATAATATGAAATATTTTAACAAAAATATTTGCCCTCATCAAACTTGCATTTTAATATGGTTAAAGATGTCATAAAACACAAATAAATAATATATGAAGTATTTCATGTGGTGATAAAGTTGGGAGAAAACTAATACAGGGTTAAGGGAGACTTAACAAGATAGGGGTACATTAAGGAAAAATATCAGGATAGATTTTACTAATATTTTGATATTGCACTCTCAAAGAAAGAGATACAGAAGAAAGACAATAGAATATATCTTGAAAACATCCTCTAGGAAAGCCAACCAGTGAAAGCAAACATTTCAGTCTTGCTAAGCAAGACCAAGGAGCCTTGTGTGTTTGGTGGTCATAAATGTAAACTGGTATCGTTAGCATGGTTGTGTGTTTTTGTTTATACTGGTTTTGCCTCTAAGTTTCAGAGTAAGTGGAAGTATGGATATAACTAAACTTGGTCCTTTTTTACAAGTCAGTATAATAAAGAAAAAAGAAGATCAGGAAAATTGAGAGGCTAAACAAGGAAAAAGTAATAAAGATGGAATCTAAACTAAGGAAGAAAATGGAGACATGGAGAAGGAGTGAGGGACCCTAAAAAGGTGAGGAATCACTTAACTGTCAATAACTGTGAGGTGAAAGTTTTCTTCAATCTGATGCTTAGAATGTAAGCTGAAAATGTGGTTGAGATTATCAGAGAAGAGGATTCTTAAAGTGGAGGATATAGAGGAAAGGGGCCATTTATGTTGGTAAGGTCCAAAGTGTAACTATGCCTGCTGACAGCAAAAGTAAAAAGAAATTCAAAGTGCTTGCAGAAGAGTGATTGCAAAGCACACAAGGGACAAGGCATTTCTGAGCACTGTCACATACATTATCACTGAGAAAATAACATTTTTATTTTATAATCTAGAACCAAGTATTGTTCTAGCTGAAGGTAATGCTAAACAGCTTTTTCACCTACATGAATGTCCAAAGGAATACTGGAAATTAATGTGGAATGCAAACCAATTACTTCTTGGCAGAGCCACAACTCTTGCTGCAGGGCACCTGCCCTACAGTTGATATGTTGCCCTTCTCAGTTCCAGCCATTGTGAAAGTAAAAAATATTCATAGATATTTTCGAACTGCACCCATACTCTCTCTGATTAGAACAAGAAGATTTATATCCACGCTAGTCTATAGGAAAAAAGAAGAACTTAAAGAAAAGTCTAAAACATAAAAGAAACTTTGAAATTGTGATCAAGTCAATTCTCAAAGTGATTAAAACATAGGTCATTTTGGACAAAAATCTAAATACACATATGTGTATATGTGAATATACACATATACTTTGAAGAGTGAATTTTTTCTACTTTATTTCATGATTCAAATACTAGATGTGTCTCTTCTCCACCCATTCCAGACATAAACTATAAAAATTAAGACAAGAAAAACAAAAATTCTCAAAGGATCCTTCATATTACTCGTTTCCAAAAACTGTTAAGAATTTAGAAATTTTTTGTAGAATTCTATGAACCTGAGTTTCAGCCACGTATATCATTTAATGAATAGAACTTCTGGGTGTTTCGTTAATGTGAGTGGGCCATGAGAATGTGTATATATGCACACATACACGTTTAGATGAAAGTTCACAGGAAAAAAGCTGCCCTTTAGTGACAGGAAAACTTAAAGTGAGTGCTTGCTTTGCAAATTCTCCAAACTGCTGATTAGTCAGAGCTCCCTTGGACTGAGAGGAGATCCAACCAGTCCATTCTAAAGGAGATCAGTCCTGGGTGTTCTTTGGAAGGAATGATGCTAAAGCTGAAACTCCAGTACTTTGGCCACCTCATGCGAAGAGTTGACTTACTGGAAAAGACTCTGATGCTGGAAGGGATTGGAGGCAGGAGGAGAAGGGGACGACAGAGGATGAGATGGCTGGATGGTGTGACCGACTCGATGGACATGAGTTTGAGTGAACTCCAGGAGTTGGTGATGGACAGGGAAGCCTGGCGTGCTGCAATTAATGGGGTCACAAACAGCTGGACACAACTGAGTGACCCAACTGAACTGAACTGCTAATCAGGAGGACAGCAAGGGTATTGGCCAGATGGAGAGTGATGTTGATGGCAGCGTCAAGAAAAAATCACACCTGAGGGGTAAGCTTACTACAGCTTCAAATGCTATTTACAATAAAAATGTTGAAATAATATCTGATTATTCATAGGTAAAACAAGTGGAACAAATGGCTTCCAATTCTATCAACATTTATCATAACATTTGCATCATCAAAACTTTTTCAGGCTGTAAAATAAATACAAACTAGTCCTATCTTTACACACATACTCAAGTGCTTCTGTATACGCACATACATTTTGTGTGCACAGATAAGCAGAGTTTAGCTTTTGTTCATCAAATATTTCAGAGCAGTTTTCAGATATTTACTCTTTTCTCATAGCTTTTTAAGGATATTTAATGTAATGGGGAAAAACTCCAGATTTTTTTAAATTCATTTACACTTCAATCATCCATGTTGTTTAATATTATCTATTTGATATTCAAGAGCCCCTGGGCTTTTTCAAACACGCTTTGGAAAAAAAATTTTTTTTTTAATTTTCTCATCCCTTAATATAGGAAGGAGAAGTAGCATTTTGCCAAAGGCAAGCCATAGTGAATGCCAGGGGAACAGTGTGCTACTTTACTCTGAACTTGTGCATTTTGAGTAATATCTAAATTAGAAGAAAAGAGAACTCTTGGTCGCTTGCTGTGTGTGCTTACTTGGGCACCTCTGTTTTGAACAGTTACATATGCAATCTGTATTATCTTATGGAATGTTAATTTTAACTTCATTCTAGAAGGACTGCCTATGTAGATATATGATTAGCTTGTTTCTCTCTTCTTCTTCATCCTCTTCCTCCTTCCCTTCTGTTTCTCCTCTTCCTCGTCTTTCTTCTTCCCTTTTATCTTAAGAAAATAGTCATTGAGTCTAATTAATCTTTTCTCTTAAGATATTCTTTCTCATGTTGAGAAATAGAGATATAGAGCAACTTAAAAGAATCATGGGATTTTGATCTTTCAACTCGTTCATAATTTTTTTCTATTAAATATCATGCTGATAATGATCCAGCCTCTAGTTTATTCCATATATGTGAGGCTCACTGACTTTGAAGCGAAGCAACATACTTTTTAAAAAGTCATCATCATTTATATACTCCTGCAATCCTGTAGGAAAATATACAAGATTTTATAGAGCTAGAAGCCCAAGTGTTTTGGTGGCCCTCTTAAAGGTAAACAATCAAAAATTTAAATACAGAATCAATCATGAAACTTAGTATTTAATTAAATTATAAGCAAAACTATACTATACACTCTGGGAAGTGTAGAAATCCAGCAAAATAGCATATTCATATTTATTATATTTATTTATTAACTGCCTGTCATACTATCTACCATTTTCCTAAAACTTTTGACTGCTTGATCTTTGATCATCTCTACATATGATAATAATTTTATAGCATCATTGCCTTATGGAATAAGTAAAAAAAAACTGCCTTTCTTTTAGCAAGTTTTGAAAGATATGTGTTTCTAACCATTGATAATTTGCTAACCGAATAGTCTGCTAAATTTTCTGTCAGCATCTTAACTGTCTGTTAAGTCACATAAAGTGTTGAGACTACTATCTAATTTGGGTAAACATCTCCCAAGGCTTTTTTTTTTTTTTTTCATATCAAGCTATAGCGTAAAAGATGTCAGAACATTTCAGCGTCTGTGTCTGTGTGTGTGTGCATTTACACGCCGGAATGAGCCTAAAATCCTTTGTGAATTAATGACACACACCAGCCAATTTATGATAAATGCCCTTTTTATAGTGACCTGTTAAGAGTTTTAGGTTATCTTTACCAATATTTATACTTTGTATCAGATCATTAGGTAATTAATAAGAACCAGTGTAGATACAAAGGAAAAGGCCCCGTTAGACAGGGATGAGTGCGGGCAAAGTCATGGTGCCGACAAGGAGGATGGTATGGTGCAGTGGAGTAGGGATCTCCAGGGACAATGAGAGACGTGTGTGTGGAGCCAAGCAGGGAACTGAATAGAGAACTGGTCACTGGACAGAATTTGAAGATAAGAAAATGACAGGCTGTTACTGGGTTATTATGCACACGAAGTATAGCTTTATGATTGTTTTCATCCAAGTTCCACACATCCAATTCTTGCATATACTAGCCTATGGAACCTAGACAGAGGCAATCTAACCACACAAATGTGACTGTGCACTCTATAAATATAACCCATTACATTTGCATTGTATGTGTCTGCAAATGAACTTCTCTACTCAGATTTCAGGAAAACAAGAGCCACTCCAGAGTCACTTGACAATAATGATTTGGCAGGAAGAAAGCTGGATTAGAAAGAGAAAGTGTTAGAAAAAGTATCTTACCTATTCCAATTCCAAAGAAAGGCAATGCCAAAGAATGCTCAAACTACGCACAATTGCACTCATCTCACATGCTAGTAAAGTAATGCTCAAAATTCTCCAAGCCAGACTTCAGCAATACGCGAACCGTGAACTCCCTGATGTTCAAGCTGGTTTTAGAAAAGGCAGAGGAACCAGAGATCAAATTGCCAACATCCTCTGGATCATGGAAAAAGCAAGAGAGTTCCAGGAAAACATCTATTTCTGCTTTATTGACTATGCCAAAGCCTTTGACTGTGTGGATCACAATAAACTATGGAAAATTCTGAAAGAGATGGGAATACCAGATCACCTGACCTGCCTCTTGAGAAATCTGTATGCAGGTCAGGGAGCAACAGTTAGAACTGGACATAGAACAACAGACTGGTTCCAAATAGGAAAAGGAATATATCAAGTCTGTATATTGCCACCCTGCTTATTTAACTTATATGCAGAGTACATCATGAGAAATGCTGGACTGGAAGAAACACAAGCTGGGATCAAGATTGCTGGGAGAAATATCAATAACCTCAGATATGCAGATGACACCACCCTTATGGCAGAAAGTGAAGAGGACCTAAAAAACCTCTTGATGAAAGTGAAAGAGGAGAGTGAAAAAGTTGGCTTAAAGCTCAACATTCAGAAGACGAAGATCATGGCATCTGGTCCCATCACTTCATGGGAAATAGATGAGGAAACAGTGGAAACAGTGTCAGACTTTATTTTGCGGCTCCAAAATCACTGCAGATGGTGACTGCAGCCATGAAATTAAAAGACGCTTACTCCTTGGAAGAAAATTATGACCAACCTAGATAGTATATTCAAAAACAGAGACATTATTTTGCCGACTAAGGTCCATCTAGTCAAGGCAATGGTTTTTCCTGTGGTCATGTATGGATGTGAGAGTTGGACTGTGAAGAAGGCTGAGCACTGAAGAATTGATACTTTTGAACTGTGGTGTTGGAGAAGACTCTTGAGAGTCCCTTGGACTGCAAGGAGATCCAACCAGTCCATTCTGAAGGAGATCAGCCCTGGGATTTCTTTGGAAGGAATGTGCTAAAACTGAAGTTCCAGTACTTTGGCCACCTCATGCAAAGTGTTGACTCATTGAAAAAGACCCTGATGCTGGGAGGGATTGAGGGCAGGAGGAGAAGGGGACGACCGAGGATGAGATGGCTGGATGGCATCACGGACTCAATGGATATGAGTATATGTGAACTCCGGGAGTTGGTGATGGACAGGGAGGCCTGGCATGCTGCAATTCATGGGGTCGCAAAGAGTCAGACACGACTGAGCAACTGAACTGAACTGAAGTTTTTCATAAAAATATGACCATGTGAGTGATTGCATATCTGGCCTCTGAAAGGAAAGGTTCCTGTTGTGTGAAGTTTCACTGACTTGATACTGATATGCCTCTGTCCTTCCCCTTTCTGTATCTGGCCCGAGTTCTATGCTCTTGGAACTTTCAGCATGAATCTTTTAAGCATCAAAGGACAGCTGCATGTTTTTTTGTTTTTAAATCTCTTCTCTCAGATAAACATCTTCGCTTGAGCTCACACTCCAGAGTATTTAAAATGTTTCTCCTCTATTCTTGCCATCCAGTTTGCCATTGTACCTCAAAATGCAACTTTAGGAACCAAACATCAAAGGAGGCTTCTGGTGCTTATGGCCTATACACTTGTTATTTAGACTATACTTAAGGTCTGATAGAATCGCATATTGGCAACTATGTGAAGGTACAGCACACTCTCATCTACAGCTGGTGGAAATGTAAATTGGCACAATTATTGAGGGAGAGTATATTAAGCAATAGCTATTTAAATAAAAAAAATCTGCATACTCTATGATACAGCACCAGTGCTTAATCATTTCTGCCCTAGAGAAACAGGCACAAATGCAAAGTAAGTCATATAGGAGGATATTCGCCCAGCACTGTTTATGTCAGGGAAGGTTTGGCAATAGTGCAAATGTTAATTTAACAGGGAAATGACATTAAAATGTGGTGCATTTGTATTATGGCATACTGTAGAAGCGGTTGTCTTTACAGAGTGACAGATATATGGATTGATATTAGGTGATAGTCAAGACAAAATTTTCACTAAAAATTAAGCAAAACCATCAGAATGATATACAAACCATAATGTATTTTTTTGTAAAAACAAACAGGCGTAGAATAAATATAAACATTATATAGAACATATAGCAGCAAACAAGGAGAATTCAGATTGGGATGATTGGTTAAAGGAAATTTTTGTCATAGATATAGACTTTTGAAATGCTTAAAGCAAGGAGAACATATTCAAATAGTATTTGAGTTACTATAATTTTCTAACACAAAATCATGTTTTTTACATGAATAAATAGAACATATAATGCTGTATTACTGTTCCACTGCTTATTCACACACACACACACACACACACCCCCCCCCTCAGGAGAGGCTTTACATGACAGGTAAAACAAACAAATTAAAAACTCTAGATTTAAAGTGCACACATACACCACATACACACAAACTCCTTTTTAGTGACCCAGAATCATAAAGTCATGTCATCTAGCATAAAAAGTTGTTATTGAGATAATATTAACCTGACAAGAATCACATGGGAGTCTCTGGTGTGATTTCAGACTTTAACAAAAAATCTTTTTTTTTTTTTTTTGTTAAATCTTGAGCTCTCTGACCAAGAATAGATTCCTAAATATGTATTTGCACAAATGAGAGTGGACAGGTGGGGAGAAGCAGGGCAGTAGATGCAAGCACTGGTGGGGAGGCCTGGGATGAGCACCTCCTGTTCTCTGGTCCATGTCCTCATCTACACCATGGGCTGCACACAACCACACACACTTCGTGGGAACATTGTAAGGGTCACAGAACAGCATATATGAAAGCTCTTCTGAAAGTACAAAGGGCTTTACGCATGCCAGGCATCATTTCTCTCAACTTGGTGATTAACCCACAGATGAAAGATTGTTATATATCTTTACTAACCATAAAAATTGAGAGAAAAGGAGAATCCACACCTGCTTGATGAATAGTGACTGAGCTCCATGATGTCAGAAGCCTGTGACCATGTCCATGGCATTCACAATCGGTTGAAGAAAATAATCACCCTTTAGGTAGACTGCGTGAGATTTTTACTTTTGTAAACAAGGTCAGTTGAATGGCTAATGCTGGGCAGTATGAACTTAAAAATAAGTGATGTTATCTTTATTACCACCCTTAAATTATAATCAGGAGAGTCTTGTTCAAATGATACTTGCTCCTCTGAATGTCCAAAATCTGAAACCAGTCAGAGAGGAAGAAATATTCATCAAAGGACCAAGTAGTATATTTGACCAGGATTTTAAGAAGATTTACTCTTTTTCTCTCTCTAACAAAATAATAGCTTCTCTGTTCTTTTCTTTTGCTCTCAAGCCTGAAGATGATTTGCGCCAAATAGAGAAGATCTGAATCTAAGGCTTTAATATTGTTTTATCATAGTTTTCATTTTTAATCTGTAGATAATCCTAATATAATGGACTGGGAATCAGTATTTATAAATGAATTTTAATCTTTTATAGCAGATCCATTAACAAACCCCAAATTTATTGAGCTATAAAAGTTGGCCCAAAGCTATGGCAAGTAGTAGAGTCTTATCGTTCCCAGCTGAATCACTAGGTGCTGTGGATATGTTGCTTCCCACTGCACAAGTGCTCTCCAAAAAAAAAATACAAAACCAAAAAAGAAGTAGCATACTTGTTGCCTTTAAAAAAAAAAACAAAAAACTTTTCCTTGGGATAAACATGGAAACAGTAAAAGCAAAACAGGGCGGGGTGGGAGGGCTAGGATATCGCAGGGGATACAAAGCAGACAGGCTGCACAGCCTACAAGGGAGGCTTTTACAGAATTACAGTGGAGGTTGCAGGGCAACCAGCTGTGCATCTGGAATGAGCTGGTATAAACAAGGCACTTTTAATACAGAACCAACATTTTCCTTGGATGTTACTCCATTTGCCTTCAATTTTTATTAGGGCATTTTCAAAATTTATCCTTCTACCACCAGATGTGCAAACAATGAATATAACCGTGATTTTGTTACTCTCGACTTTTTCTTAAATGATTGCTTTGAATAAAGGCAAGATAATCAAAATTGCCAGCCTAAGTGTTTCTGTGCCCCAAATCCAACCACAAAAGTTCACGGGACTGTGTATAGTCCTCCCCTTGCCCCTTTAACTGGATGTGTATTTAACCTGAAAGGATTCCTGGACATGTTTCTTCCCTATCCTCCCTCAGCCACCTCTCACATAGACACGTATGTGCATTCACACAGAGACACACAGGTGTGCGAAAGTCCTTTCAGGAACAGGTTTGGCATGAAGACCCTTATATGGACCTAGAATTTCATGTGGAAAAATGCTGACACTTGAATTCTAATACTTGAAATTGCTGCAAGCTTTTGTAAAATTGGTCAAGCCACTGGAGCACATGGAATAACTCAGCTGAACCCTGACAAAGTACTATTACATTGTAGTATCCTTAAAATTCATGTTAAAGTTATGAGTTTCTGAGAATTAACTCTACTTGTTCAAAGACTTATTAAATCATTGTACTATCGAAATAAAAAGAACTGCAGAAATAATTTACTTAGTTCTCTTAGTTTTCCTGGAGACTGAGTTCAGAAGTCAGTTGCCAAAGCTCATGCAGCTGTTGAAGGTAGAGCCAGAACCAGCAATGACTACTCTCTACATTACTAGGAGAACATCCATTATTTTGAAAAATAAAAGTTTGCATTTTCTTTCTATTTCCTCATGGCCATGCATGTGCTAGTTCAAAACGAGAGAAATTTTGCAAGGTAGAAGTGAGACAGCATTATGGGCTATATGTGTTTGATGTATGCTGGTTTGGAGGACCATGTCCAGAAGCTATTCAGCTCCTGAAGAACCAGGTGACTGCTCTTACTTCTCTCCATCTGCATCACAGAGGCAAAGCAACTGCCTTATACTCTTGTGTGCAGAAGGACACTGTCTGTGCCAGTTTGCTCCCTGCATGTCCAGACTTGTGTGAAAGTGAAAGTTGCTCAGTCGTGTCCTACTCTTTGTGACCCCATAGACTCTACAGTCCATGGAATTGTCCAGGCCAGAATACTGGAGTGGGTAGCCATTCTTTCTGCAGGGGATCTTCCCAATCCAGGGATCGAACCCAGGTCTCCTTCATCGCAGGAGGATTCTTTACCAGCTGAGTCACCCACCAGGGAAACCCTAAACTTGCGTGTGCCTTTACCAAAAAACAAATCCATGCATTTTTGTTGGTTGTTCAGTCACCCGGTCATTTCCGATTCTCTGCAACTCCATGGACCACAGCACTCTCAGTTCAGTTCAGTTCAGTCGCGCAGTCATATCCGACTCTTTGCGACTCCATGAATCACAGCACACCAGGTCTCCCTGTCCATCACCATCTCCCAGAGTTCACTCAGACTCACGTCCATCGAGTCCATGATGCCATCCAGCCATCTCGTCCTCGGTCGTCCCCTTCTTCTCCTGCCCTCAATCTCTCTCAGCATCAGGGTCTTTTCCAATGAGTCAGCTCTTCACATGAGGTGGCCAAAGTACCAGAGCTGCAGTGTTCCTCACCATCTCCCAGAGTTTACCCAAGTTCATTTTCATTGCTTCGGTGATGCTATCCAGCCATCTCATCCTCTGACACTCTCTTCTCCTCTTCCCTCAATCTTTCCCAGCATCAGAGAGTTTTCCAATGAGTTTGAATCCGATGATCAAAATACTGGAGCTTCAGCTTTAGCATCAGTCCTTCCAGTGAATATTCAGGGTTGATCTCCCTTAAGACCATAATCTCTGAGATCTGCACATGTGAGAACAATGTAAAATAATTACTGATATTTTTAAAATTTCAAATAATAAATGAAAACTAGCATCTGAAAAACAAAACAAATAAACAAAAAGAAAAATGACGATTGACTGATTTGGTCTCCTTGCCCCTGGTAGCTCAGACAGTAAAGAACCCATGCATACCAATGGCCAATTCTCTGTCTAGAATGTTCAAGAATTCCCTGTGTTCCTATCTTGATCAAAGTCTGTGCTTTTGTGTCTCAGAATCTCAATGATTTTCAGTAGAAGTTGATACTCTAGGTACACTGAAGACGATTCTATGATATTCTGAGTGCTTGCTGGCCTGCTACAGACCCCTCTAGAGGATCTTCCTGACCTAGTGTCTCTTGCATTGTAAGCAGATTCTTTACCATCTGAACCACCAGACTATGTGTAATCTCCCCAAAATGTATTCTTTAAATCTGAGAAATATATACTCTTGCTCTATATGTTAAGAATTATGGACACAGTAGGTTAAGAGTCAGTTTTGACATTTCTATTATTCTACTTTTTCATTTTTGTAGCCATTTAAAGAAAAATAAAAGTTGGTTTAGTGGTAACTAGCCCAAACCCTGGCAGCTCAGATGGTAAAGAATGTGCCTGCAATGCAAGAGACACGGGTTCAATCCCTGAGTCAGGAAGATCCCTAGAAAAGGAAAGAGTAGCCCACTTCAGGATTCTTGCCTGGAGTATTCCATGGACAGAGAAGCCTGGCAAGCTATAGTCCATGGAGTCACAAAGAGTCGGACAAGACTGAGTGACTAGCACACAACACACACTGCCAAAACCACTTCTAAGTCCATTAAATATATTATCTGTAGTTATCTCAGTAATTCTACAAGGCATTCAATACAGTTAAAGCAACCAGGATTAAGGATTTTAGAGACTGCAGTTCACAGTTACTCAGATAATATGGGGAAAGCTCAAGATCTGAAAATAAATATCTAAAGAGTATAGAAATAGTATTAAAATTTCAATAACTGAAAAGTCAATATGGTCTGTCCCATCAAGAAATAGTTTCAAAGAAGAAGTCAAATTTGATCTTTTGTTGTGGTTGTTGTTTTATGCATTGAATTTTGGGGTAATACTTTAATATTCCCAAAAGCTGTAAGGTAAAGTAAGTTTAGAGCCATACTTTCTATGTTTAAGCTAAGAAAGACACCTCCACCAAAGATTTGGAAATATTCTGGCCTGGTGGGGAGAAAAGTGGGACATAAATTTGGATAAACCAGGTGAAACCAGATTAAAGAGGTCCTGAAAAACAGCAGAGGGGTTTGGACTTAATGTGATAAGAAATAAGGCCGTGAAGGCTGTTGAGAGGCAGGGACATGATAAAAGCAGTGCTTGGGGAAGATTAATCTGTCAACAGTTTGCAGGATGGATGCTATTTTAAAGATTGTATATTGTTATAGTACTTTATGTTTCCTTGGGGGTGTTTTGTATATATTTTTCTCTCCTCCATTAGATTATAAACTCTAGCAAGGCAGAGACCATGCTTTCAGCTGACTCTTTCAATTTCCCACAGCATTTAGCCCAGTGCTGGTCTATTAGTTATGATGGTAAAGAAATGTAGAAAACCCACCTAATGGTCAGGAATATTCAAATGTTTCAGGGTATTTAGTACACAACCATGGAGAAGACAATGGCAACTCACTCCAGTACTCTTGCCTGGAAAATCTCATGGACGGAGGAGCCTGGTGGGCTGCAGTCCATGGGGTCACGAAGAGTCGGACACGACTGAGCGACTTCACTTTCACTTTTCCCTTTCATGCATTGGAGACCGAAATGGCAACCCACTCCAGTGCTCTTGCCTGGAGAATCTCAGGGATGGCGGAGCCTGGTGGGCTGCCGTCTATGGGGTCGCACAGAGTCGGACACGACTGAAGTGTCTTAGCAGCAGCAGCAGTACACAACCATAATGTCTTCCCTAGGCTAAATTAAAAGAATGCTTTTTTTTTTTTCCTGAGTCAGAACTGTATGTCCAAGTGACAGAAGAAGTTATTGAAAAGGACAGAAATAGTAAGAGTGAAAAGAGAGGATTCCCTCCTTGGTCCAGTGGTTAAGAATCTGTGCTCTAGGTCCCACATGCAGATCCCACGTGTTGCAACTAAGATCCAACACAGCCAAATAAATTTGAAAAATAAACACAAATAATAATAATAATGCCACAAGTGATTGGAGTGTCTGATTATTTAAAAAAAAAAAAAAAGAGTGAAAAGAAGAAGAAACAAAGGGGATAACACTGACAGGTGATGGGCTGATGCGAATGCTGGCTCTCAGAGCACAGGGGACCAAAAGGGAGATGCCTTCTGACTCCACGTGGGTAGGGGACTGAGTAATTCTGCTAATACAAACACTGGGAACTGAAAAGACCGTAGTGCCAGATTGTACAGTCCTGTGGTAAATTGTGCTACAGCCCTAACAGTGTCCTCCCACACCTGGATTGGGCTCACTTGTCAGGTAGCTGCTCCTGGAGAACTGAGTAGAGGACTGTGATGTCACATTTGGGTTCAATTTTTTTAAATTGATTATTTGATAATATCTTCCCTGGCTCAGGATAAAGCAAAGACAGCACACAAACTTTGTCTTTATCCATCCTGACTTTCCTCAACTAATAAGAAACCAGGGTCCACAGTGATATGATGGGTCTCTAGAGCTTGTTAGTGTGAAGGAAGAACTAACCCTGGAATCTATGTCTCCAGGGTCACGGTCTTAGTTTTGTTCACCATTCCAATATCTCACATGCAGTTTTGTTTAAGACATTGGAATTCTTTTTTTTCTATCTCCCAAAAGCATAAAACTAAGTGACAACTTCTGACCCCCAAATATTTGTGATGTCAGAACATTTACTGGGTGTATCTATAGCAGATGCACAAGCGCCTTTTGTTTCTTTTGTCTAATTTTCAGTCTTCTGTGACAGCGGATTTGCCAAGGCAAAAATAACTGAAAATTTTCTGAGACAAGCCAGCATCACTAAAAGCTGTTACATTCCACACTGCTCAATGTCTGTAGAGTGAAAGTAATCTACTTTGCTAATTTTATAATGCAACATATCAAATGTTCATACCTCCTTCTTACCTCCCTTTCAGGACTGATGCCTTATGCATACATATTTTCACTGGGTAAAGGAAACATCTTTGTTTCTATGCTTTCTTTATGATCATGGCTGGTCCCTACTTAGATAATCTCCTCCGCCTCCACAGTGGTACTCTTGGTAATGGGGAGTTCAGCTAGTGGTATAGTTTACATCACCATATACAGTCGGTTAATGGCTGCTTTATTAGGTATCTCCAGTGAGATGATGGGCCATCTGAGAGTATTAACACCTGGATTTACAGTCATCATGATGGAATACATCGAAGTTCTTTCTAGGCTGAATTACTTGATAACATCTTAGAAACATAAATAATCAAGAAGCCTCATTTTCAAACCTAAAAGCCAAGAGTCTGTCTTGCTAATTGACCATGATGGAGTTATAATAGTGAAATACAACACAGAAAAACTCTCTAGAAGGCTGCCTCGGGCATACAACATCAATAAAGCACCAGTGATCCCATTTAAAGACCCACGTTCTTATGAAGGGCTCCGTCAAGACAGGCTCATGTTTTGAGATGCAGATCTTTGGGGAGATGTTTCAAATGTCTAGTTGTTTTACAGAATAGATAGAGAAGACTATTTCCATGTAATTAAATGTAAGCTCCAAGATATTTCCAAAAAGCTTCTAGGTTTCTCAAAATTAATTTATCGGCTTCAGGTACTCAATGAGAATTCTTCAAGAAAATGCAAAAAAAAAAAAAAAAAGAAAGAAAGAAACACAAACAAACAATAGATGTGTGGAATGCACACCTACACTTCCAATAAAGGATACAAAGCTAATGCAGGGCTAATAATAGGCCAACGTGGCCTACTTAGGCCAATTTATTTACCATGAATGATAAAAATACTCAGAATTACTCATTTCCTTAACGTATTATGATCATCAAATGACTTGTCCTTAAAACATCAATGGGGCTTCCCAAGTGGCCTCAGTTCAGTTCAGTTCAGTTCAGTCGCTCAGTCGTGTCCGACTCTTTGTGACCCCATGAAGCGCAGCACACCAGGCCTCCCTGTCCATCACCAACTCCCGGAGTTCACTCAGACTCACGTCCATTGAGTCCGTGATGCCATCCAGCTATCTCATCCTCGGTCGTCCCCTTCTCCTGCTGCCCCCAATCCCTCCCAGCATCAGGGTCTTTTCCAATGAGTCAACTCTTCCCATGAGGTGGCCAAAGTACTGGAGCTTCAGCTTCAGCATCATTCCTTCCGAAGAAATCCCAGGGTTGATCTCCTTCAGAATGGACTGGCTGGATCTCCTTGCAGTCCAAGGGACTCTCAAGAGTCTTCTCCAACACCACAGTTCAAAAGCATCAATTCTTCAGTGCTCAGCCTTCTTCACAGTCCAACTCTCACATCCATACATGACCACTGGAAAAACCATAGCCTTGACTAGACGGATCTTAGTAGGCAAAGTAATGTCTCTGCTTTTGAATATACTATCTAGGTTGGTCATAACTTTCCTTCCAAGGAGTAAGCGTCTTTTAATTTCATGGCTGCAATCACCACCTGCAGTGATTTTGGAGCCCCCCCAAAATAAAGTCTGACACTGTTTCTACTGTTTCCCCATCTATTTCCCATGAAGTGATGGGACCGGATGCCATGATCTTCATCTTCTGAATGTTGAGCTTTAAGCCAACTTTTTCACTCTCCTCTTTCACTTTCATCAAGAGGCTTTTTAGCTCCTCTTCATTTTCTGCCACAAGGTGGTGTCATCTGCATATCTGAGGTTATTGATATTTCTCCCAGCAATCTTGATTCCAGCTTGTGTTTCTTCCAGTCCAGCATTTCTCATGATGTACTCTGCATAGAAATTAAATAAGCAGGGTGACAATATACAGCCTTGACGTACTCCTTTTCCTATTTGGAACCAGTCTGTTGTTCCATGTCCAGTTCTAATTGTTGCTTCCTGACCTGCATACAGATTTCTCAAGAGGTAGGTTAGGTGATCTGGTATTCCCATCTCTTTCAGAATTTTCCACAGTTTATTGTGATCCACACAGTCAAAAGCTTTGGCATAGTCAAGAAAGCAGAAATAGATGTTTTTCTGGAGCTCTCTTGCTTTTTCCATGATCTAGCAGATGTTGGCAATTTGATCCCTGGTTCCTCTGCCTTTTCTAAAACCAGCTTGAACATCAGGGAGTTCACAGTTCACGTATTGCTGAAGTCTGGCTTGGAGAATTTTGAGCATTACTTTACTAGCATGTGAGATGAGTGCAATTGTGCGGTAGTTTGAGCATTCTTTGGCATTGCCTTTCTTTGGAATTGGAATGAAAACTGACCTTTTCCAGTCCTGTGGCCACTGCTGAGTTTTCCAGATTTGCTGGCATATTGAGTGCAGCACTTTCATAGGATCATCTTTCAGGATTTGAAACAGCTCAATGGAATTCCATCACCTGTACTAGCTTTGTTCATATTGATGCTTTCTAAGGCCCACCTGACTTCACATTCCAAGATGTCTGGCTCTAGATAGGCCTAGGGGTAAAGAATCCAACTGTGAATGCAGAAGACACAAGTTTGATCCCTAGGTCAGGAAGATCCCCTGGAGAGACAGATGACAACCCACTCCAGCATTCTTCCTGGGAAATCCCATGGACCGAGGAGCCTGGTTGGCTACAATTCATGGGGTCACAAGAGTCAAACACGATTTAACAAATAAGCAGCAATAACAACAAAAATGGTAACGTAGGCACTGTTCTCATTTTACAGATTATAAAATTGAAGCTTGGAGAGATTGATATTAAATAAGAACTCATGTGTTCTGATTCCTAGTTAGTGCCTTTGCATAACTTTAGTTCTCAAATTTCATATTTTCCTTGAATTGTGGTTTATCTGGTATTTGTACTTATCTGTTTGCAGTGATGGACCATAATACAACTATATAACTATGAAGTCAATGGGAACAGTACATATCATTTATTCTCTATGCTAAACTAGCAAGATCACCCTCTGGTTTTGTCTGTTCACTCAGTCATGTCTGACTCTTTGCAATCCCATGGACTGCAGCACACTAGGCTTACCTTTCTGTCACCACCTCCCAGAGCTTGCTCAAACTCATTTCCATTGAGCCACGGATGTCATCCAACCATCTCGTCCTCTGTTGTCCCATTCTGCTCCTTCCTTCAATCTTTCCCAGCATCAAAGTCTTTTCTAATGAGTTGGCTCTTTGTGTCAGGTGGCCAAATTATTGGAGTTTCAGCTTCAGCGTTAGTCTTTCCAATGAATATTCAGGATTGATTTCTTTTAGGATTGACTGGTTTGGTCTCCTTACAGTCCAAGAGACTCTCAAGAGTCTTTGCCCTCTGGACTACTTGTCATATGCTGATCAATCAGTATTAGTTGCTCCAGGAAACAGTATTTATAGTTCAATTTACACTATTAGAAAATAAAATGGCAATCAGGTCTCAAAACACTGACCTTTCAGTATTCCGGTTTTCAAATATCAAAGACTACATCACATTTACAAATCATATGGACAATTGAGAGAAATATGGATTTACCTCTTAATCTTTCAAAATTGATTGTATACAATAAATACAAACATCCAATTTGTATCATTAGGAAATCTATGAATATTTTATCTGAGTCAAATACAATGTATTTCTTCTGTGGCACAAAGGAAGTGAATAACTGCATAATTGTCCTTTGGACAGTCTGTTGCTGGAGCTGAGTGTTCAGGGTAAAACTTATCACGTTGGACAGAGACTATGTGGTGTGCTGTGATCACTCCAGGGACTTTCGATGGCTATTTCTTGCTTTCAAGAGTAAAACAGATGGGACATGTCAGGAAGAGTTCTCATTTTTCACATTTGTTTTCCTTTTGTCTTCATTCACTCTCCCTCCTTTTTACTTTAGCCTCCCACTCTTTCATTAATATTATGTTGAATTATTCTGACCCACAATTCTGATCTGTTACTTGCATCCATAATGCTTTATAAAGAGGCTATAGCATAGCAAAACTTCTGTGGTAGTCCAGTGGTTAAGATACCACACTTTCAGTGTAGGAGTCAAGGTTCAATCCCTAGTCAGGAACTAGATTCTATATGCCACAACTAAAGATTTCACATGCCACAATGAAGATCAAAGATGTCACGTGCCACAGCTATCATCCAGCAGACAAATAAATCAACTAAAATGAATATAAAAAATTGTCTAGCATACCTTATGACTTGATGAAATAGAGGAATGTATACAAGAATGTGAACCCATTCTGTCAGTACTTTGTTGGAAATCTCTTCCATTTATATGATTGCTATGTCTCGATGAAGGTAGAACAATAGAGGAAAAGCAAGTAGAATAAGTCATCATCAGGTAAGGAAATGAAAGAGCACAATTTTAAGAAGCAATAAGGGACAGACACCAGAGGAATTTATGTTAGAGTCTTTGCATAGTGTAATTAATACATTGCACATGAAATCAACCCATTAGGGATGCAATGGAAGCAATTAGTGTGAAGTTTTAATAAAGGAGTTAGACATGTATTTAAAGGAAAGAGAATGCTGTGATGTACAATTAATAACTCTGAAGCTTGGACGAAGCATATAGGACATGGGCTTTTTGGCTGCTTTTCTCTATTCCCCCATCAGCCAGTCAGCTAAGAATGTGCCTTAGTGAATACTTCCTACAGCAGGCTCCCAGGAGTGTCTCGTCTGTGGAAATCAGGGAAATCTAAAAACAGCTCTGTTCTGTTTCAGAAAGATAAATGAACCTTCTATGGAAAGCAGAGGTGTGAAAGGCTTTAGACAAACTCATTACAAGCTCCAGCACACACTTAGTGAACGGAATTGTGACTTAGAACCTCATACTGCCCAGTGTCCCTAGGGGCCAGGAATAAAGGATAAAATACAAAAACAGTGCATTCAATTAAATATTGTAAATGAATGACAGCATGGCTCACCCTGTACTGTCATTCTTACTCTATCTCTCCTCAAAGAAAAATAGCAAAAAACATAAATTGGGGTCATCAGCCATAAATATGTTTATGTGGTCTCCTACTTTTGGGCAAAGATCCCGTATCATCCCTACAACAATTTACCAATGAATAAATGATACATACAATCTGTGATTGGCAGTCAACTCTGGTTGACCCATGTAGTTAAACTTGCAGTTTCTCAAGGAAGAGTAGAAACCAATACTATATTTTATATGTAAATGTCTCGCTAGGTGAAGCATCTCTGCTTTGGGCTTATTTACATGAATTTTAAGTCATGTATAGAGAAGGGTGGGCTTCCCTGGTAGCTTAGCTGGTAAAGAATCCTCCTGCATGGTGGGAGACCTGGGTTCAATCCCTCGGTTGGCAAGCTCCCCTGAAGGAAGGTATGGCAACCGACTCCAGTATTCTTGCCTGGCGGATCCCCATGGACAGAGGAGACTGTGAGCTACAGTCCATGGGGTCACAAAGAGTCAGACATGATTGAGTGACTAAGCTCAGCACACAGTGCCCCCAGAGAGCACTAAGAAATAGCTAAGGAAGTCTTCAAAGGGATAGAGGAGAAATAAATTACTTAAAGAATCTCAACCTTCACCCCAACAGCATTTAGTTGTGGTGCTTTCTATCCCAAGAGTTATTATCAGCTTATTTTGGTAATTAAAGACACTTCTGGTGGTTGGATTCCACGTTGACATGGTTTATCAATAAATTTAAGTAAATATTAATTAAGGTCTACCACGTTTATGGAGAAGGAAATGGCAACCCACTCCAGTATTCTTGCCTGGAGAATCCCATGGACAGAGGAAGCTATAGGGCTATAGTCATGGGGTCACAAGAGTCGGACAGAACTCAGCAACGAAACCACCACCACCTCCACATTTACGGCTCTGCACTATTACTGCTCATCATTATCTCACTTAGTTGCCATAACACTTCAAGTAGATTATGTACTAATAACAATATTTTATCGATGCCAAAACTGTTCAAAACAGCTGTGGTAAGTGGTACAGCTGATGTTCGAACTCAATTCATCCTGATCGCCTTAATTTACCTCAGTACTCTCTGACACCAAGGTCTTACTGAGTCAAATTGTAAATTGAGAATCTAGGAGAAGCAAAAGTGGAAGAAGGGAATATGATGGTTGAATGACAAGAAAGAATGACAGCAGACGAGCCTGCCTCTTTGTTCCTTCTTCCTTCTGTCCTCCCTCTCTCCTTTTCTTCCTTCCTTTCTTTCTCTTTCTTTCCACAACTGGAGTGAGTACCCATCTGTGTCTGCTTTGTTAATGACAACGCAAAGTAATGTAAGTTACCATTTGACCAAATACACAGCTTATTTCTTTGGTGTGTAAGTTTATAATAATGCTGGTTGCATTTTCCATGAAACAAACAAAAGCCCAACATTCTTAGATGGCACAAAAATTAAATGTGTTCCAAGGCAACTAGTTGTTCTTTCCCTTCTTCCTGTGTCATTTTTCTACAAGTGTAATTTTAAGCTGTGTGTCACCTGAGAAAACAGTGTACCCTTAAACTGATTATATATAAATTATGCCCCTTAGTTATACATAGGCAAAAATATATTTTACTCTTTTGTCAAGCCAAATACAATTATTTAGAACTTAAAAAAATGTTAAAATATTGAAAGCCATTGTGTTTTATTAGAATGATGTTTTGTTTAATTAATAGAAGAGTATATGAATTCTTCCAGAAGATCACAAAATGAGATGCTTAGCTTTAAAGGACTGAAGATTAATTGGTGCAGACTAAGGGGCACCTGTGTGAATATTCACCAAAGAAAGTGGCATTTTAATTTTATTCATGCATTTTTTTATTTCAACAAATGTTTACTGAATACTGATTGTGCTGATCACAGTGTTCCATGTTGGCAGTATAAGTGTTGAACAATAGGACATTATTTTGTCTTCATTGAGGTTACTTTCCAGTGAAGGCAAACAGTGAATGAGTAAAATCATGAAAACAAATTCATGATATGAAATAAATAAAGGAAGCAATGGAGTAGGTGTGGATACAGGAGACAATTTTCTGGGAAAGTAAAACAATAACCTGAGACCTGAAAGGAGAAATAAAAGTGTTAAATGGTGAGCTAGAGTGCTAGTTCCAATTTTATAGATAATGTCTACAAAGATCTTGGAGGGAGAAAAAGCTTTTTTCAACTTTTTATTTTATATTTCAGGATAATGGATTAATAATGGCTGTGTTAGTTTCAGATGTACAGCAAAGTGATTTGGTTATACACAGACATGTATCTTTTATTTTTCATTCTTTTTTTCCATTTAGGTTAGTACATAATGCTGAACAAAGTTCCTTGTGCTATATGGGTATGTCCTTGTTGGTTATCCATTTTAAATATAGTAGTGTGTACATGTCAATCCAAAACTCCTTATCTATCTGTTCCCCTTCCCCTCTGGCAACCATAATTCAGAGAAACAGCTTTTTTCTATTCTAAATATTAGATGCCTTTACAGCTGGGACATGGTGGGGGATGAGAAAATTGTGAGGATATAATATTAGAGGGATAGACTGGAACAACATGAACATGTCTTTGTGTGAGATCAGTATCATGACTGATTCATACATAGATTTCTTGGTTGGTGACTGAGAATGGACTCAGAGTCCATGAAAATGCAAAGAAGCAAGGAAGAATTTACTACAGAATTCATTTAAGATATGTAGGTGGCTTGGCCTAGAGGGATGATAAGGGTTAAGAAAAGTGAAAAGATTTGAAACAGACTGGTTTTGGAATCAAAAGATTGCTCTGATGAATTGGATATTATCTGAAGAACTGGTTGATTATAGATAGCATTTGGAGAGCTTTAAAATTTTTGTGTTTTATGTATAAAAATGCTATCCACAGGACTAGGAAGTTAAGACATAAGAAAGGAGTTTGGGTTAAGAAACAATGTGGTTTCTAAGAGATCCTTAGTTTTCACTGGGACATCTGACTCTGATTTCCTACAAAAAGATTCAGAGAGGAAATCAGCAGTAAGTCATGATCTTCTCATTGATTTTAATATGCAATTTAAACTTGATAAGATAACTCCAAGACCTGCCCAGTGATAGAGACTGCAGGCCAGTGAAACTTGAGACCAAGTATCCTGTAGGAAGATAGGAAAGCATGGAGGAAAATCCAAGACTAAAATACAGAAATAACCATATGAGAAGAAACAAAGTGACTTCCATTCCCAGTAGGTGTCTGAGACTGATTTCAGAGCTTTGTAAGTGAACAGACTTTGATAATAGATGAGAAGAAACAGGTAAAGCTCTTAAGTAACTAAAAGAAAACAGATAATGATTAAGAAAGGGGAGCACAGAAACAGAAATCTGGACAAATAATCTCCCTTAAGTCATGGAATTTAAAATGTTGCTGAGAACCAGTTTCTCTGTTGACTGGGAGAGGCTGGCTTAGTTTAGTCATCATTTGTCCTTCTATTAACAAAAAGGTCATTTTTACTTCTTATCTATTTATTCATTGACTATGAATCAACGGAGCCCCTTCTACGCTCTAGGCTGCTCTTAGGAGTAAATTTGGTATATACTGTTCTGTTTTGATGGAAGCAGACAAACAAATCTGTTTCTTACAAAGCAGCTCCAGTGGCCCTAGAGAGCTACACTGCTCACCTGCTCTTCACCTCTCCTCTTTTCTGGTTGCTGTCTCTGAATTCAGTTTTAAGTCACAGAAAGTGAAAAACCAGTCACTGTCCTTGTCCTCATGGAGCATTTATCTGAGGGCACAGAGAAAGCATGGATTAAGAAGCAGTCAGTGTGTTTCTCTGCAGCTCAGCAGAAGGGCACACCTGCAGCCTCCCAACTGGAAACCAGAATTTGACTGAGGTCCCGGGGCAAGCTCTGCCCTCTGTGGGTCCCTGGGAGGATGACAGAGCTCGAGATGACACTGATGATACACATGGAAGTGTTAGCATGAAGCTGAGCCTTCATGGCCCAGGGAGGCTAAACTAAACACACTAAACACAAAATTAAAAGTAAAACTTCAAATACTGTGTGTATTGTTTTTGAAATTTAGAAGTTCATTCAAATGACCTTTTTTTCCCCAGAGTTTTTATATCTCATTCTGTTGCCTGGCATATTATAAAGTTAAGGTTAATAGTTGCAGGTCTGTGAACCCAAGCATTTCAGACTGTTTTTCCCACTCCTAATTAACCAGATGTAGGAAAATACACTTCAGCAAGACCTTGCTGTATTTTCACCATCACCATATCCTAGTCTCTCATTACTGCAATACCAATGCCTGTATAGGCTGTAAACCTCAAATGTGTTGTCGTGACTCCCTGGGCCATGAAGGCTCAGCTTCATGCTAACACTTCCATGTGTATCATCAGTGTCATCTCGAGCTCTGTCATCCTCCCAGGGACCCACAGAGGGCAGAGCTTGCCCCAGGACCTCAGTCAAATTCTGGTTTCCAGTTCAAAAGTTGGGAGGCTGAAGGTGTGCCCTTCTGCTGAGTGCAGAGAAACACACTGACTGCTGCCAAGAAGTAAAGGCAAATCAGTCACAGAACTCTGCCAGGGAGAGGAAACCTCACGAGGAGCAGTGACAAAGGCGGGTGAAGAGCTAACACATTCACTTCATGCTGCACTCTTGAAGAAGTACAGGGTTGGCTTGTATTCTTTGTTTGCAAGAAAGCAAGCTTTGGACAGACAGAGCAAGCAGTCATCTGCCACACAATACCCTACAAAAGCTCACGTTCTTAACTGCTCGGTGTCCCAGAACTTTGACCTTTATATAAAGACTAACTGATTCAAGAAAGAGAGGCTAGGGGTGCCTTCACTATTTTGCCTGACAGCTTTATTACAATTTCTAAGCCCCAACCTTCTTTAGGTTGGAAAATCAGCAGATTCCCTCTAGCACTCCAAATATATTTCTCTCTTTGGTCATGCTTCTTGTTGGCTCCTGGAAAAATAGTCTTTATGTCTGAAGTGGGAAAGGGACACAACAAAACCTGAGGGAGCTTGTTCCTCCATCAGGTAGGGGAGACATTTGGGATGAGTGGTTTGGAATGGCACTGAAATAGAATTTTTCTGTTGAGCTTAAGGAACACTTGATTGCCATTAGTCCACAAATGCTTGAAGAGTTTCTATGATGATGAAGGAAGAAGATCAATAGAATTCATTTGGTATATTCCAAGAAACAACCAGCCTGACCACAACTAAATCTTTTTTGTGTTTCATGTTCAACAATTTAAAAGCATATTCTTATTCAAAATGACTTTGTTATCACAATAGAGTAATGAAAGTTAATTATGAAATGCCATACCTTTTAAAATATCATAAAGCAATAGATTTGAAATTTGTTAAATTCCTATGGTCCTAGATCTGTTGATAATTTCTGTCTCCCAAGATAATTTCTCCTTAAGGAGTTGCTATAAATTAATTTGTACGGAAAGGACCTCTGGACATATTCTTGGAAGAGCAAAAAGACGAGCGATGGGAAGAGTGCATCACCCCAGTTGGAATGGGACAAATGGGCAAATAGGAACACGGAATGAAGAGTGGTAGTAGGTATGTAAACAGAAAATAATTCCACTACAAGCAGCTTCCCTGTATCCATTATTTGGCTCTTTTGTGCTCTTTTTTGCTTTTATTTATTTAATGTTTAGAATGACTCTATTAAAAGAAGTCATGCATCATCCTTGGTTAATGAGTAGAAGGACTAGGAACTGAACTCTCAATTTGGATCTTTAGGAAGGAGTCAGGCATTGATGAAGGAAGCTCTGCCACAAGAAGCCATCAGGGTTTTGGACAGGAGATGTCATGTAAATTTCCCAGAAGGGATTTCCCAGAATCAAGTTTCAGCTTTAAAAGGACTTGTCACTTTATTTAAGAAGAGGGCACAATTCTGCAATATACAGGATTGGGTTGCTTCCTTCATTTAGCATGGGAGCAGAGATACTAAGTAATTAGTTTGATCAAAGAAGTTAGAGACTTGTGATTAACATCACAAGTCTGAACTAGCCAGGCTGGAGCGTTTCTGGAAATTTTTCTTTCTTTTGATTTTCCTGTCTGATTCACATTTATGGTTTGAACTGACTAGAACCACAGCTTCATGTGGTATTTCTTCATTTATACTTGTTTCTTAGACAGTAAAGACTGTTATCCCAGGTGCTTACTTCACTCAGTCCTTATCTGGTCTTTGAGTACTTTGGGCAAAATGAAAAAAAGGTAAATTAATTTGCTTTTTATACACAAGAACCCTCACAAGGATGGAGTAAATTACCTTGAAAAATAAAGCTATAGGAGACATGAAAGCATTTAAACTTAGGTAATTGTGTACCAGTCTGGTCCAAACTAGTAGCTTGGTTTTCTTATGTATAGTTGGATGTAGGATGCAACCATTATAAAATCTCTCCTCAAAGGACATTTGAAGTTAAGTGGATTTCTGTGATATGCATATAAATAAAAGAATTAATTGCAGTGCTTTGTTCTTCTATTTTGATGGGAAAGGACACACATGTGTGCAAATTAACACACACACCATAGTTCCGTGCCATTTAAAGCACAGGACTTCACTGATCAGTTTGTCCACCTTACATTTAGAATAGAAGCAAAATAAGTGTTCCCTCCCCCTTTTTTCTAGAATTCTTATTATCCAGATATCTAGTCTATAGCCCATTCCCTCAGGAGCTTGTTTGCCAGTCAGCTGTCATAATTGAAAGCATGATCAAACTTATTGTAGACCAAAATCTTATAGAAGAACAATGCAGAGCATTCCTTTTTTATGTGGGCACCTGAGGTCTTAACAATTCTAGAGTCAAAGGTAAAAATTTCTGTTCAGTACAAAGAAAAGAGTGCTGTCTTGGGAACCAGGAAATAAACTCCATTTTTCCACTTCACAGTCTGCCTCTGGCCAGATCCATGAACTCTGGCAAGTATTCAGGTTGAAGAAAGAGAAACTGAAGTATAAAATCCCTCAGATTTCTTTCAGGTATGGTGTTCCATCTACACATATTTCTGAAATTATAAACATCCTGGACACCATGATAGGACAGTAAAGCTGATAATTTTCACTGATATTCCCCTCATATAACCCTAGGTAAAAAGTTATAAAGCTTTTAATTCTGCTGTATATGCTTTATCCTCTGTCTTCTTCGTGCGTGTGTGCTAAGTCGGTTCAGTTGTGTCCGACTCTTAGCAACCCCATGGACTGTAGCTCAGCAGGATCCTCTGTCCCTGGGGATTCTCCAGGCAAGAATACCAGAATGGGTTGCCATACCCTCCTCCAGGGGACCTTCCCAACCCAGAGATCAAATCCATGTCTTTCATATCTCCTGTATTGGCAAGATGGGTTCTTTACCACTAGCATCACCTGGGAAGTCCTCTGTCTGTCTTTTATATGTATGTGTGTGTGTGTGTGTGTGTATATATATATATATATATATATATATATATATATATATGTTCAAGCTGGTTTTAGAAAAGGCAGAGGAACCAGAGATCAAATTTCCAACATCCGCTGGATCATGGAAAAAGCAAGAGAGTTCCAGAAAAAACATCTATTTCTGCTTTATTGACTATGCCAAAGCCTTTGACTGTGTGGATCACAATAAACTGTGGATAATTCTGAAAGAGATGGGAATACCAGATCACCTGACCTGCCTCTTAAGAAACCTACATGCAGGTCAGGAAGCAACAGTTAGAACTGGACATGGAACAACAGACTGGTTCCAAATAGGAAAAGGAGTACGTCAAGGCTGTATATTGTCACCCTGCTTATTTAACTTATATGAGAAATGCTGGGCTGGAAGAAGCACAAGCTGGAATCAAGATTGCCTGGAGAAATATCAATAACCTCAGATATGCAGATGACACCACCCTTATGGCAGAAAGTGAAGAGGAACTAAAAAGCCTCTTGATGAAAGTGAAAGTGGAGAGTGAAAAAGTTGGCTTAAAGCTCAACATTCAGAAAACGAAGATCATGGCATCTGGTCCCATCACTTCATGGGAACCAGATGGGGAAACAGTGGAAACAGTGGCAAACTTTATTTTGGGGGGCTCCAAAATCAGTGCAGATGGTGATTGCAGCCATGAAGTTAAAAGACGCTTACTCCTTGGAAGAAAAGTATGATCAACCTAGATAGCATATTTAAAAACAGAGACATTACTTTGCCAACAAAAGTCCATCTAGTCAAGGCTATGGTTTTTCCAGTGGTCATGTATGGATGTGAGAGTTAGACTGGGAAGAAAGCTGAGCACTGAAGAATTGATGCTTTTGAACTGTAGTGCTGGAGAAGACTCTTGCGAGTCCCTTGGACTGCAAGGAGATCCAACCAGTCCATTCTGCAGGAGATCAGCCCTGTGATTTCTTTGGAGGGAATGATGCTGAAGCTGAAACTCCAGTACTTTGGCCACCTCATGTGAAGAGTTGACTCATTGGAAAAGACTCTGATGCTGGGAGGAATTGGGGACAGGAGGAGAAGGGGACGACAGAGGATGAGATGGCTGGATGGCATCACTGACTGACGGACGTGAGTCTGAGTGAACTTCAGGAGTTGGTGAGGGACAGGGAGGCCTGGCATGCTGCGATTCATGGGTCACAAAGAGTCGGACATGACTGAGCAACTGAACTGAACTGATACATATATACATATTTATGTATATATATTATTTATAGTTTTATAAATATATGCTGCTGCTGCTAAGTCACTTCAGTCGTATCCGACTCTGTGTGACCCCGTGGACTGCAGCCTATCAGGCTCCTCCATCCATGGGATTTTCCAGGCAAGAGTACTGGAGTGGGTTGCCATTGCCTTCTCATATAATGATGTATATATTATATAATTATATAAATTTATATATAATATATATTTATCAGAAGAAAGTTTATATATATATATATAAACTTTCTCCTGATATTTCCAGTAAATAGAGAGATGGCCTTCAATATTCTAGTCAGAAACACTTAGATGCCAAATAAAGCCAGATATTCAGTAAATGCAGATTAATCAGTGTGTTGTATGGAGATATGTATGCCTCTCCTTCTGAATGAGCTCAATCTGAGAAACTCATTTGCCTTCAGCTTCAAGTTTCATGAACCTATGGTGACACTTTACTTTTCCTTTCCACTGAATGGTTTATAATAACAATAAAACAAAAGAAAACACTGAAATTGACCAATATTAACTTAGTTTTTGGAGAAGGCAATGGCACCCCACTCCAGTGCTCTTGCTTGGAAAATCCCATGGATGGAGGAGCCTGGTGGGCTGCAGTCCATGGGGTCAGTAAGAGTCAGTCACGACTGAGCGACTTCACTTTCACTTTTCTTTTCATGCATTGGAGAAGGAAATGGCAACCCACTCCAGTGTTCTTGCCTCGAGAATCCCAGGGACAGGGGAGCCTGGTGGGCTACCATCTATGAGGTCGCACAGAGTCAGACACGACTGAAGCGACTTCACTTTCACTTTTCACTGTTATGCACTGGAGAAGGAAATGGCAACCCACTCCAGTGTTCTTGCCTGGATAATCCCAGGGACAGCGGAGCCTGTGGGCTGCCATCTACAGGGTTGCACAGAGTCGGACATGACTGAAGTGACTTAGTAGTAGTAACATAGTTTTACTCTCCTTGGGAAGAATCTAACATGACAGTTTTTACTTTATAAAGCTGCAACTTCACTGTAATAGAGAGACAGCCCAAGTCATCAGTTGTGCCTTTTCTGGTGAGCAACTAAGTTGTAATGGAAGCTGAACACTTATACTCAGAAGTATAAACTGAGAACTAGCTATTGTTTTTCATCTGGCAGAGTCTGGATTGGAAAATTTTAAACCAAAGCCAAATTCCTATTTTATAGTCAAAACACTCCACATTTTATCTCTACTCCAGTATATACAGCAGTTTCTCTGATTTCCTTTAAATTATCTCATCTTTATTGATGAGGTTAAAAATATGTTTTTACTATAATCCCCAGTTTTATATCGTCTCTCATTGTTAGAAACAGGGACAAACATGGTAAACACATATGAACATCACACATGCTACTTAATTAGCCCAGCGAGAAACAAAAAAATCCAATTGTCTTTGTCAACCTTATAAAGATGTTTGATACATAAAATTCAGAATAATGAGAATCTATATTCCTTCTCAAAATTAGTTGTTTTGTTGATGCTCAGACACCAACAAAATGGCTTTCGTATAGCATAAAGTTTTAAAGGGAATAGTTTTGTACTTGTTTTCCAGATAGAGACTTCTGGATATTTATATACAAATACCATGTTTGACTAAAATTATGATCTCAGTTTAGTAAAATAGTATGAGAAGTTGCTTTTGTTTAATTGATATTAAATCATCACTCACAGGCCTTTTTACTTACAAACTGATTATTTTGACTTCATAAATACATAGAGATATGCTAAGAATGTTTGATAATTTAAAACTTCTGTGGTAGTTCAGCTAAGTGACAACCAAAAATTACAGAGCAATTATTCTATACAAAAATAATTTCATCCACAAAGATATAGGAAAACTTCACTTTGAGGTAATTTTCAATCAAATTCAAATAATCAGATCATTGGAGGTACTGTAGGTGTTTCAAAGATATATAAACCCTTTCTTAACCTAAGAAACTTATCTAGTATTCATGTAAATATGTATGCACAGCATATGACAGAGATAACAATGAATTTGAGAATTTTTAGTTGGGAAATTGAAAGACTCCGTTCAAAAACAGAGAATAAATTCTACCAATTAGTTAAAGAAAGTGATAAGCATCCAGCAAACCATCCTAATAATACAGACACTTCATAGTAAAGAGACAGGAGAGAAAATTCTACCTTGGATTTCTGAACCCCCAAGTCTCAAATGTGAAATATGCCAACCATCTTTAGTTTTCATTATTATCATTATCACAAATGCAATGGTGTTTAAATATGAAGATGAAAACTGAATTGGATGTCCAAAATGTTATAAATGAACATGAGATCTGCCATCCCAGAAGAGAGGAATGATCTATATTGTTATTATCCTGAAGAAGAAGGCGATTTATATAGCACTGACAGTCCACTCAGCTCTGTACGGTGGGCGGGTAATACCTGTTTCGGTTCAGTGGGCTTCCTGTCTAAATAAAGCTGAAAGCAAAAGAGGACAAAGACAAAAACTAAATGCATCATCAGAGTTACTGATCTGATCTCATCCATTCCACTAATCCAACTCTATATGTCTTTACCCACAGGTGTCACCAAGAAAGCTTTATAGAGAAAATGGGTATCATCTACCCTTCCTACGCCAGTCCAAAATATTCCGATTTAGCACTCCCTTCCCACATTTCTTGGTGTCTCACCCTAATAACTGGGGCTCCTCTGTTCTTTTCTCTTCTCAATCTCATCTGTCACCAAGTCCTGAAGATTACTCCCAAATGTATGATCATGTCTTTTCTAATTGGCAGATGTTCCTTTGGGGCTCACAGTGATAGGGGAACAGAATGAGCAGCCCTCCTTAATGGGGGAAGGTTGACACAAACAAGCCAGATGAAATCACATGATCAATGAATGACAGATGTTCCATCCCCATCATGCCGCATTCAGGAACCGCTCTCTTCACTCTCCCCCATGAAGCTTCTCTGTAGATTCTGAACTCTTTAAGCATGTAGAGAAGGAAATGGAGAGCTCCTCTCTGAGGAGGGCATTGCTATTCATTTTTCAATAAATTTTCACTGATCTCTGAGTTGACCTTCTGGGGATGGTAAAGCATTTTATCAATGGAGTTAAGTATGTAGCAGGGCATTACGGAATGAAGAATCAAAATGAACACTATCATTAAAACAGTGAGTGATTGAAAGTTGCTCAGTTGTGTCCTACTCTTTGTGACCCCAAGGACTAAACAGTCCATGGAATTCTCCAGGCCAGAATACTGGAGTGTGTAGCCATTTCCTTCTCCAGGGGATCTTCCCAACCCAAGGATCGAACACAGGTCTCTCACATGGCAGGCAGTCTTTACCAGCTGAACCACCAAGGAAGCCCAAGAACACTGGAGTCGATAGACTATCCCTTCTCCAGAAGATCTTCCTGACCCAGGAATCAACCCGGGGTCTCCTGCACTGCAGGCAGATTCTTTACCAGCTGAGCTACCAAGGGAGCCCTAGGCATTAAGGCATGGAGGTGCCTATTAGAAGGAAAACTGATCAACACATTTGATTATTAATAGAACATGCAGTTGCTATCTGGCTTCTAGCTAACTCTTGTGTTTTTACATGGCCATTTAAATGTTATGTGTGTGTGCATTCATATGGTTACCAATAAACATGCTCTGGTTAGAAAAATCGATTGTCCTGGTAAATTATTTTTTAGGTTTGCTTCTTTATTTCCTGATGGACAACTCGGTCTATAAATGGGAGTCAATGAAAAAGGGTAGTTAGGGTAGAAAGAACATGAGAAGTCAGATGATAGAAGTAAAAAATATATATAGCTTGGAAAGTAGAGAAATAGAATGGATAACACAAGGACAGAAAGACAGATGCAGTTATCCAAAGAGTATTTAATGAAGGATCCTTTTAATCACTGACTTTGCTTGGCTTCCTTTCAGTTACTGGATTTTGGGTCAACAGAAATTCCTTCAGGCCAGAGTCCTTCTCTCACCTTCCTCTCTAAAGCAGTCACAATGTCACTGACTCAGGCACACCTACATGAAGAAATTCAACCAGAAAGCAAGGACCAGAAGGCCCATGTTCCTGCTCTTCTTTTGTAAACTGTCTTCCTACCTTTGAAAGTGGACTTCAGTAGAACAGAGGAGGAAAATAAAAGCCAGTTTGATCTTAGCAAGGCATCCTGCTATATTTATTTACTCCACTAATTAAAGGAAGGAGAAATAAAACCAGTTGCTCCATGGGAAGTAGCTGAGAAAACTGTTCTACTGTGCATCCTTTGATCATCATCAGGAAGGCAAGTCACCTCTAGGGTCCTGGAGGAGCTCCTGGGGGCCCTGTGTAAGGTACCCTGGCAATCAACGGGGTGGCTTCTCATCCCTTAGGTGGGTAGAAGGATGATTGCTCTGGGCCAGAGAAGGGTTGGAATAAAGCCCTTTTGGTTTTGCAGTTGGAAAGGGAAAAAGCGATTTACTCCCTGGGTAGCAGGTGGGTGATGCTGTTTCTCAGGGAAGCAAAGTGATTCTAGGTCTGCAAAACATAGCCTCCAAAAAACAAACCTGAGGGAACTAGAAATCTGGAGGAAGTCTGTGGGAAGCACTGAGCCTGCTGACTGTTGAGAACCACAGTTCTGTGCACCTGTCGGGGCTAGTTTCAGGCACACTCAGCACTGATGGAATGGTTTTTCCCTTTCTCAAAGGGTCCACAGTGTTCCACATTGGGGTTGGGACAGGACGATGCTCAGAAATACCTGTTGGGCTGCAAAGGACCAACTGATCCCAACAACATGATAGGGAGGAATCTGGGATTTCCCTGTATTCACGTGGGATTCAGACCCTCCCCTTTCTTGGTCTTCATAGATGCTACGATTTGGAAAGATTCTGTGGTGTGGGCAACCCCATGGACTGTAGCCCGTCAGGCTCCTCTGTCCATGGAATTCTACAGGCAAGAATACTGGAATGGGTAATGATTCCCTCCTCCAGGGTATCTTCCCGACTCGAGATTGAACCCCCAGTCTCCTACACTGCAGGCATATTCTTTACCATCCAAGCCATCAGAGAAGCCTCAACACTTTCTTGGTCTATGTAAATGCTACAATTTGGAAAAATTCTATGGTGGGAGTAGGAGGTAAAACAAACTAAGCTCCCCAAGCCGATTAACTCCTTTTCAACTTAGGGTGTGACCCTAAGGCTTCCACCAGCAGCTCATGGAATAGTAAAAAGCAGGAGTTAATAGGGATGGGAGTGGTCCCCCACAGCTCAGGGCACCCAGTCCTGGTCCCAGTCTGTGAAAGCTGGGGATAAAATCAGAGTCGAACATCTTCCAAGCAGACTCCGCCTCCTTTCTGAGACAGGTTCTTGACAAAATTCTCTCAAAAATTTTGTCTAATTTTTTTTTTTCAAAAGAGCCTCTCTGTGGTTGAGTTTTTTGGTAAATGTGATTTTTGTGGAGGCATTAAAAAAAAAAAGAAAAGAAAGTGGACTTCACATTTCAGTGGCACTGTCCTAAAAGCAGGCTAGGAAGCTAGGTCCTTATTATTTCCACTTTTCTTCTTCTTCTCTGTGTACTCCTATATTAATTCCAAGTCTGCAACCCAAGTGCCTACTCTGATTCTAAAGTTGCCTGAGCATTAATCTAGCATGGCCTCTCCCATAGAAGTAGATGTGCAATATCCATGATGCATATTAGAGATTTATTAAATGTTATATAAGTATATGAGCTTGACAGAGAAGCGAGAACTCACGAGCTACAGTCTGATGGGTAGCGGCCATTTTATCATAACTGATTAGTCAAAATAAGGGAGTTGGTGAAATTTATCTTTCACCCCTTATCTAATTTTTCTAGTGACTTTTATCTCCTCCTAATTACAGCTTCCAAATGTGAAGTGCCCTCAGGCCAGCAGCAACACTGATCAGCAAAACCAGCTTAAAAGAATACATTTCAGTTTTCTAATGAAAAGAAGGTATCCCTTTGTTTATCGTTTATTCTTTGACATGAGAGATTTCCTACTGAACAGTTGGATCTGCATATATGTGGAGTTCAGACTGGGAAGCCAAGATTGAAATTCTGACTGTTACAGTCTAGTCATGTAACCTATATGGCATACAATTTCACCTTCTTATTATGGTGATAATAATAGCTATTTAATGGAGCTATTTTTATTAAATGACCTAATTGCCTAAAAGCACAAAGAATCATGTTGGGCACAAAGCAGCCTATTAAAAATATTAGCAAAAACATCAATGTAGTTTCCCTCAATAAATGTTAATTCTTATCCTATTTTTTCTTACTTTTTCTTTTCTTTTTACTGCTTTCTTTTTATTGTTCTCTTTCTCCTCCTTTAAAATTGGGAGTTACCATCATAGTTAGTAAAGTGTCTTCTGCTGCGAGTTCTCAGAATATATTTAAATGAAATTGAATGTTTAAGGGAGTCAGTGAATGAGTGAGGAAGTAAATTAATGCCAAATTGCAATGTCTTATCTTTCTTCCCCTTCTATTTGGGAATCTGTAATCAACTTGTGAAGTATCACCAGTCTAACACATCCATCCAGGACCAAAAACTTTCCTGTCATTTTTTAAATGAATTATTCTGTTTTGAAAGTAATATATTGCTTTTAATTCCACATTTTGTTACATCACAGATAATGAATTGCTCAATTCTCTATAGTCTTTAAAAAAGTGAATAGGTGATCCTGGTTCTGCTTTTTCAGGGCTATGAAACATCACCGTTGAAGAACAGTTAGGTTTTTTAATTAAATAGCTTCTTTGGTCACACAGATAGAAGGCCACTAAAAACCAAAAGACAGTGTGGGCAATAAGTATTTAAACAAAGCTAACTACACAATGACTACTGTCAGTGGAATTCAATAAGCTTTGATGGTTAATATTAATTCAAATACCATGTCTTTGTGAACAGGTAAGGGGCCCCAAAAACCTTGAATGTTGAAAAGAACTATAGATCTTCAAAGTCAGACACACAAATGGAAAAAAAAAATTAAAACAAAATTAAAAATAGTAGTGTGCAATGGAGACTTGAATAATGAAAAGCCTTGGTTTGAAGCGAGGGAGTTGAAAGAAGCACTTGCAAATCATTTTATTTGTAGAAAACTCCCATGGAGAGTATATTTTTTGCTAACTTAATGAGCAATGGGTTGGCAGCTTCCATTTTTTTGTTTTTTTTTTTAAGAGCCTACAAGACCATCATCATCACAGGGTCAGATGTTAAAGACAAAGATAGATTTAAAATTATGAGAGACAAAAATCCAGGCAATCCTACAGAACTCCTTTAAGGGAGGATTTCTGAAGAAGGCAAAGGGTTGGTACTGAATTAAAAATTTAAACTGAATGGAATAAGCATATGGATACTTTACCTCAAAGGAAAGGGTCAAAACACAGTACACTGGACTGTGGCATTTCAAGTATCTTAGTTTAACATGTTGCTTGTTAGTCTTTCTAAAAGGGTAGAGGAGGGTGATAAAAGCAACTCTAGCAATAGAAGCAACACCAGGACAATAATTAGAAAACAATGCAAATTTCTTATTATACTCATTTCAGCTATCCCAGGAGAGTAAAGGGTCTGTACAATGGGAAATGAAATGGGATTCATAAACATTTTCTGATGAATATCATTATTTAATAAGAATATTTAAAATAGCATGTCATGTATTTTTCCCTATGAATTGAAGTTTAATTGGTTTCAAGTGAATCCTGAGAGAATTTCCAAAGAGGAAAGGAAACATACATACACAAACACACAAATTTACAGCTACACGTGGCTCATTCTCAAAGGAGTCAACCTTCACATGCCCAGGGACAGCTCTGTTTTCTGATAAGGAATTCCTGGGACAATCCTTCCTGGAACAGATGCCCTTTTGAGAAGCTACTATTTTGTGATATGACATTTTCCTTTGAAATCACACTGTCTTTCAGATTAAAACCTAAAGAAATTATCTAAATAAAATATAATTTAGGTATTCTCGGAGTTCCAGCAAAGGGACTGGGAACTGCCAGGTTTGAAGGTCAGTGGGAATTGATTACAGAACTTCCACAGAACTGGGGGAAACAAGACTCGGAGAGTACAGACAAACCCTTGTGCACAACAGGACCCAGGGGAAAAGGAGCAGTGACCCCTCAAAGACTGAGCCAGACTTGCTTGTGTGTGGTTGGGAGTCTCCTGCAGAGACATGATCGGCCAGTGGCCTACCACAGGGTCTGGGGAACTGCCAAAAGCACTCCTGGGAGGCTGGAATATTTGCATGTGTCCTCCTGGAGGAGGTCACCATTAGCCCTACTATAGAGCCTGCAGCCCTAACATAGAGACTACAGCAGAGAGAACTGGGCCACCTCAGGCCAATCTACAGGGAGGGAGCACAGCCCCACCATTAGCAGAAAATTGGATGAAAGATTTACTGAGCATGACCCTGCCCAGCAGAGAAAGACCCAGTTTTCCCCATAGCAAGTCCCTCATAGCAGGAAGCTTGCACAAGCCTCTTATCCTCATGCATCAGAGGGCAGATATAAGAAACAAGAACTGCAATTGCATGGCCTCCATAAAGGAAACCACAATCAGAAAACTAACCAAAATGATCACATGGATCACAGCTTTGTGTAACTCAATGAAATTATGAGCCATGCCCTGCAGGGCCACCCAAGATGCCTAAGACATGGTGGAAAATTCTGACAAAACATGGTCCACTGGAGAAGGGAAGGGCAAAGCATTCAGTCTTGCCTTGAGAACCCCATGAACAGTATGAAAAGACAAAAAATATATGAAATAGGAAGATGAGTCCCCCAGGTTGGTAGGTGTCCAATATGCTACTGGGAAAGAGCAGAAACATACCTCAAAAAAAAAAAAAAAGAAGAAGAAGAAGTTAAGCCAAAGTATAATTATGCCCAGTGGTGCATGTGTCTGGTGGTGAAAGCAAAGTCTAATGCTATAAAGAGCAATATTGCATAGGAACCTCGAATGTTAGGTCCGTGAATCAAGGTAAATTGCAAGTGGTCAAACAGATGGCAAGAGTGAACACTGACATTAGGGATCAGTGAGCTAAAATGGGGAGGAATCAGTTCAGTTCAGTTCAATTGCTAGTCCGGCTCTTTATGACCCCATGAATCGCAGCACGCCAGGCCTCCCTGTCCATCACCAACTCCTGGAGTTCACTCAGACTCACGTCCATCGAGTCAGTGATGCCATCCAGCAAACTTAATTCACATGACTATTATATCTACAACTACGGGCAAAATCCCTTAGAAGAAATGAAGTAGCCCTGATAGTTGATGTGGAAATTTCTTTGAGATGGGAATACTAGACCACCTTATCTGTCTCCTGAGAAATCTGTCAGGTCAAGAAGCAACAGTTAGAACTGGACATGGAACAACAGACTGGTTCCAAACTGGGACAGGAGTAGGTCAAGGCTACATATTGTCACCCTGATTATTTAATTTATATGTTGAGTATATCATGCAAAATGCTGGGCTGGATGAAGCTCAAGCTGGAATCAAGATTGCTGGGAGAAATATCAATAACCTCAGATATGCAGATGACACCACCCTTATGGCAGAAAGTGAAGAGGAACTAAAATGCCTCTTGATGAAATTGAAAGAGGAGAGTGAAAAAGTTGGCTTAAAACTCAACATTCAAAAAACTAAGATCATGTCAACTGGTCCCATCACTTCATGGCAAATAGATGGGGAAACAATGGAACAGCGAAAGACTATTTTGGGGGGCTCCAAAATCACTGCAGATAGTGATTGCAGCCATGAAATTAAAAGATGCTTGCTCCTTGGAGCAACTATCACCAACCTAGAAAGCATATTAAAAAGCAGAGACATCCCTTTGCCAACAAAGGTCTGTCTAGTCAGTTATGGTTTTTCCAGTAGTCATGTATGAATGTGAGAGTTGGACTATAAAGAAAGCTGAGCACCAAAGAATTGATGCTTTTGAATTGTGGTGTTGGAGAAGACTCTTGAGAGTCCCTTGGACTGCAAGGAGATCCAACCAGTCCATCCTAAAGGAAATCAGTCGAGAATATTCATTGGAAGGACTGCTGCTGAAGCTGAAACTCCAATACTTTAGCCACCTGATGTGAAAAGCAGACTCATTGGAAAAATCCTAATGCTGGGAAAAATTGAAGGCAGGAAGAGAAGAGGACAGCAGAGGATGAAATGGTTGGATGGCATCACTGATGAAATGGTCATGAGTATGAGCAAGCTCCAGGAGTTGGTGATGGACAGGGAAGCCTAGCATGCTGCAGTCCATGGGCTCACAGAGTTAGACATGACTGAGTTGCCAAACTGAATGAAATAGTTAAGTAGAGTCTGAAATGCAGCACTTGGGTGCAATCTCAGAGTGACAAAATGATCTCGGTTTGTTTCCAAGGCAAGCCATTCAATATCACAGTGATTCAATCTATACCCTAACCACTAATGCCAAAGAAGATAAAGCCAAATGGTTCTATAAGACCTACAAGACCTTAAAGAGCTAACACCAAAAAAGATGTCCTTTTCATCATAGGGGACTGGAATGCAAAAGTAGGAAGTCAAGTGATACTTTGAGTAGCAGGCCTTGGGAGAACAAAATGAAGCAGGGCAAAAGTTAACAGAATTTTTCTAAGAGAACACACTGGTCATAACACACTCTCTTCCAATAACACAAGATGACTCTACACATGGACATCACCAGATGGTCAATACTGAAATCAGATTGATTATATTCTTTGCAGCTGAATATGGAAAAACACTATACAGTTAACAAAACAAGTCCTTGAACTGACTGTGGCTCAGAGCATGAGCTCCTTATTTCAAAATTCAGACTTAAATTGAAGAAAGTAGAGAAAACGAGTAGGCCATTTAAAGTGAAAGGAAGTGAAAGTCACTCAGTTATGTCAGACTTTTTGCAACCCCATTGACTGTAGACTTCCAGATTCCTCTGTCCATGGAATTCTCCAGACCAGAATACTGGCATGGTTAGCCATTCTCTTCTCTAGGGGATCTCTCCAAACCAGGGGTCAAACCAGGGTGTCCTGCACTTCAGATGGATTCTTTGCCATCTGAGCCACCAGGGAAGCCCAAGAATACTGGAGTGGGTAGCCTAACCCTTCTCTAGCAAATCTTCCTGACCCAGGAATCAAATGGGGTCTCCTAGGTGGCAGGCAAATTCTTTACCACCTGAGCTACCCAGGGAAGCCAAAAGACCCCATTCAGGTCTGACCTAAATAAAACCCCTTATGATTATTCAGTGGAAGTGACAAATAGATTCAAGGGATTAGATCTGATAGACAGAGTACTTGAGAACTATGGACAGTGGTTCATATCAGTGTATGAGAGGCAGTGAACAAAACTATCCCAAAGAAAAAGAAATGCAAGATAGAAAATGGTTGTCTGAGGAGGCCTTACTGAGGAGGCCTTCCTAACTTAGCTGAGAAAAGAAGAAAATAGGTGAAGGAGAAAGGGTAAGACATACCCAACTGAAGGCAGAGTTCCAAAGGATAGCAAGAAGAGGTAAGAAAGCCTTAAGTGAACAATGCAAAGAAAAAGAGGAAAACAATAGAGTGAGAAAGACTAGAGATCTCTTCAAGAAAATTGGAGCTACAAAGTGAATATTTCATGCAAAGATGGGTATACTAAAGGACAGAAAAGGTAAGGATCTAACAGATGCAGAAGATATTAGGGAAAAGTGTACAAAAAAGGTCTTAATGACTCCGATAACCATGATGGTGTGGTCACTAACCTAGAGCCAGACATCCTGGGTAGTGATGCCAAGTGGCTTTTAGGAAGCATTACTAAGAACAAAGATATTGGAGCTGATGGAATTCCAGCTGAGCTCTTTCAAATCTTAAAAGATGAAGCTGTTACAGTGCTGCACTCAATATCTCAGAAAATCTGGAAAGTTCAACAGTGGCCAGAGGACTGGAAAATGTCAGTTTTCAATCCAATCCCAAAGAAGAGTGATGTCAAAGAAAGTTCAAACTACTGTATAATTGTGCTCATTTCATCTGCTAGCAAGGTAATGCTCAAAATTTTTTAAACTAGGCTTCAACAGTATGTGAACTGAGAACTTCCAGATATACGAGCTGAAGAACCAGAGACCAATTTGCCAGTATCCATTGAATCATAGAGAAAGCAAAGAAATTTCAGAAAAACATCTACTTCTTCATGGCTATGCTAAAGCCTTTGACTGTGTGGATCACAACAAACTGGAAAATTCTTAAAGAGATAAGAATACCAGAGCACCTTACCTGACTGCTGAGAAACATGTGTGTAGGTCAAAAAGAAACAGAACCAGACATGAAACAATGGACTGGTTTAAATTGGGGAAGGAGTATGTCAAGGCTATATATTATCACTCTGTTTATTTCAGTTACATGCAGCATACACCATGTAAAATGCCAGGCTGAATGAAGTACAAGCTGGAATCAAGATTTCAGAGAGAAGTATCAACAACCTCAAATATGCAGATGATACCACTTGAATGGCAGATAGTACAAAGGAATGAAAGAGCTTCTTGATAAAGGTGAAAAAGAGGAGTGAAAAGCAGGTTTAAAACTTGACATTTAAACTAAGATCATGGCATCCAGTCCCATTACTTCATGGCAAAGATGGAGAAAATATGAAAACAGTGAGAGACATTATTTTCTTGGGCTCCAAAGTCACCGTGGACAGTGACTGCAGCCATGAATTTGAAAGACAATTGCTCCTTGGAAGTAAATCTGTGACAAATCTAGACAGTGTATTAAAAACCAGAGAACTCACTTTGGACAAAGTCCATCTAGTCAAAGCTATGGTTTTTCCAGTTGTCGTTATGGGTGTGAGAGCTGGATCATAAAGAAGTGATCCATTCAAACTATGGTGCTGGAGGAGACTCTTGAGAGTCCTTTGGACTGCAAGGAGTTCAAATCAGTCAATTCTGAAGAAATCAAGGAATAATCATTGGAAGGACTGATGCTGAAGCTGAAATGCCAATATTTTGGCCACCTGATATGAAGAGCAGACTCATTGGAAAACACCCGGATACTGGGAAAGATTGAATGCAGGAGAAGGGAATGACAGAGGATGAGATGATTGGATAGTATCACTGGTTCAATGGACATGAGTTTGAGAAAGCTCCAAGACATAGTGAAGGACAGGGAAGCCTGATGTGCTGCAGTACATGGGGTCACAAAGAGTCAGACATGCTAGCAACTGAACAACAACAAATACTTAGATATTAAGCTGGTTCATCAATTCCACCTAATGTGAAATTTGATGGCAACCCACTCCAGTATTCTTGCCTGGAGAATCCCAGGGACAGCGGGGCCTGGTGGGCTGCCATCTATGGGGTCGCACAGAGCTGGACACAACTGAAGCGATTTAACAGCAGCAGCAGCAGCAGCAGCAATTTTCAACTATTAAAACAGCTCTTCCTCAGTGATTGCCTCCTAATAGTCAAGCTATCTTAGGTGGATCTTACAAATAGGATTCTTGATATTTGTGACTTTAAAAATTCCTTATTTAAATGCCATTGTTCTATTAAGAGCATTTAAAAAGAATGTGCCTTTCTGTCTTGATACTGTTAATTTCATCCTAGATAACCAAAAGGTTAGAAATAGTGTAATTTTTTGCTTTCTAATATTCTCATATTGCATCTTAAGAGTAGAACTAATCAACACTGATTAGAAAGAAATTCTTACATTAGCTGTACAGGGAAGCATATAAGAGGCTTTCCTTATGTTCTAGAAAATAGATCCTCTCTTAGCTCCTGTGATCATTTGGAAGGGGAGGAAAGAGAGTTTCTTTTTAGAGACTAATTACTCTCATTTTAGGGAGAAGGAAATGGCAACCCACTCCAGTATTCTTGCCTGGAGAATCCTGTGGACAGAGGAGCCTGGAGGGCTGCTGTCCATAGGGTCACACAGAGTCAGACACAACTGAAGCGACTTAGCATGCATGCATGCACCAATGACATATGTGAAAAATGAGAGCCATAGGGTTTTTCAATGATCAATGAGTTTCATTTTTCTATTTTTGATCCAAGGAAGCATGGACCATATCTGATTTGCTTAGGCAGATCAATACCAGATACTTAGTCATCCCTGATGAAATAAAATATTAGATTTTTACTTTCTTCAAAGCTCCTGAGTGAATCAGATTATGCCTAGCTGGGCCCATAAAGGGTAAAACTCTAATGATCTTTGTTAAATTAGCACTAGGCCTGAGACACACTCGGACACCATAGTGTAGAGTAAAGTCAGTGGTCGCTCTTCTGGCCTGATGAACAGATATACCTCTCCCAGGGCCCGTGGCTCTCTCTCAGGTAACATTACCTAGCCCACTTTGCCTGTTGGCTTGCCTCTTTTCAAGCCTGACTTATAGAACTTTCAAAATCCCAACAACTTCTTAGAGAGAGTTTACTTGAGTTCATGTCTTTGTGTAAATGTGTAAATGTGCCCTGATCAAGAGGGGGAAAGAAGCCAGGCTGTGTTTACGTCAGAAATCAGAAAGGATTAGTGCCCTTGCCCATTTTTGTCACTCAGTTATCCTAAAGTGCTCACCTTAGCAGACTGACTGATGCTTTCTCTCTTCCATTCTTTCCAAGACTTCTGTTTGGATGCACTGATATGATTTATAGTTGGATAGAAACATAAAAAATGGCGATGTGAATGGGTTACCAAGGACATGAGATATGCAATCTAACACACTAGACACCTCAGAATCTCTGGGGAATCACCATGGTTAACTTGAGACATTTGGGGAAAAAAAAAAAAAAAAAACAAGACTTAAAATCTGGACTCCAGACAGTTGGATGAAGTCCCACAAGCATATGAGTACTATTAATACCAGAAATATTTTTTAAAATAAAGTTATGGGTATCATTCATTTCATAAACAGAAATTAGGAAATATTAAGAAAATAGCCAAGAGTTATGCAATCATAGATCTGCTCGCTCATATATACGCTGATGACGACAGATGACACTCAAGTATTCCTGTTATTACAGAAATGTATTTAAAGACAAATGATGTGCAATTCTTGCCCATGAGATGCAAATGTCAGTCACAGCTCAAGGATAACAAGAGCTGTGAGGGAGGTCCTCACACGATTCCAGTGCAAAAGGAAGACAATCTTCTTCTCATAGAGAAGCAGGCAACTTCAGAAAGGAAGCACATCAAAGCTGGCATTTCCCAGATTTAAAAAAAAAATCAATAAAGATGGAAGCAACATTATAGCAAATGCTCAGTCTCAAATATGCATAGCAGCATCACATCTGTGTATTCTACCCATATTCTCTGCAATTGGATGCTGACCGTGGAAGTCCTGCAACCTAGATGCTGACCACAGGCTTCTGACATAGGTAAGAGGGTTTCTCAGTTGTTTTGGTCCAGCCTCAGTTTTAGGAAGGTCCTGTGAAGCAGCTTTGAGGGTGGGACTTTTTCAGCCTGCCTGCCCTAGCTCCTTGGCAGCCAGACCCTTATGAACAAGGGGAGTTTTGTGTGATGCTGCCCCTCTTTTCCTCACCCTTTTCTCAACAGTAGCGCGTCTGTCACAATTACAGATTTGGTCCAAGGCTGCATCTCACCCCTGTCTCTGTGATGTGGAGGTTTCTACAACTATCCCCAACTGGCACTTTGGTTGTCTATGTGCCCCGGGAAAGTGGCTTTATTGTCTCTCACTTACAGATGTAAAGCTTTCACTTTGTGAGTGAGAAGGGTTGGGAAGCCCACGGGTGTTCCAGGCATGCCCCTCCCCCATTGTCCGCATCAGCTCCTGCATTATCAGTGGACTTAGTCTCTGACTCTGCCCCAGACTTGCTCCTCACCACATGGCGGGAAAGACCTTTCATGTGAATACTGCTTTTCCTTTGGCCGGGTGTTCCCAGAAATACTTGGCAATGGCTTGCTAGCCCACACTTGGACGTTGAGAGCTCTTTAAAATGTTAGCTGATCTTCACCTGCTTGTTTTGCAGCCAAGAAGTCCTTTCCATGTTCTGCCATAGCTGAGACAGATCACATGTTCCAGCTTACCTTGGAAAGACTTGGAATGAGAAAGAATCCACTTGGTATTTTTATGGTTTGGGGCTGCCTTGCTACCTCAGTGGTCACATGGGCTCAAGAAAAATATAATTTTGTAGATAATCTGGGTCTTATTCATTTTTAAAATGGAAATTATTTTCTTTGAAGCTTCCTGTAACCCAAGGCAGAAGTAGAAGCCCCCTTCAAAATATTGAAAGCAGAAAATTTACAAAACTAAAAGGAGAAATAGACCACAGCACACAGGCATAGAGGTTTTACCAAATGTCTCTCTCTCTCTCTCTCTCAGTGATGGACAGAACAAGCAGATTTTCTCTACCTTATCCACATCCATATCTATATCATCCACAGATAAACAATTATTCTTAATAAGTAACTGAGCAAATAATTAAGAAAGGACATATTTTTTAAATAACACTTAGACCCAAGTAATTAAACTCCTAGAAAAAAATATTATTACTAAGAAATTGAAAGAAGAACTCAAATAAAATAAAAAGCTGTCAGTCAAGAAATATCTCAGTCCTTCCTATTTTTCAGCTATAAAACTTTCCTACTTCTCTGCCTGTTTTTGAGTCTCCACGAAATACAAGTGAGGTCAATGACTCCTTTTTTATAGCAACCTCTGAATAGGTGCTGCTTGTTTATTTCCACAAATACCATAGGATCAACTGAATTTCTATATGTTGATTTGTAAACTGATTTCCACATGGGCAGCAAAGAGAGACCTAAGAAAGAAGCAGCCACTCAGATTGGTAGGTGGTGGAGCTCAGAAGAAGAAAACTTACACGGGAGTCTTTTCTAGGGATTAATAAGGTGATTAAATCCCTGCCTGTGCTCAACAGCATATTAAGAGCTTATAGAGGGGTTTCAATAGGGGTTCAGTCACATACACTGTTCAGATGATCTCAATAATTCATTGCTCTCTCAAGGCTACATCCTTGAAAATTATTCCAATGCTAGAAAGATGGTCAGAACACAGATTCTAAGGACAGAGAGGAGGTGAGAAGCTTCCAATTGTCTATGTCTAACCCACAGGTCAAACATCAGTCATGATGTCTCGATGACCTCCTCTAAGACTACGTATGGAAAAATGAGCCCTGACCTCCTTCCTTACAGCATGCATAAATGTAAATTCCAGATGGGTCATTTATCTAAATGCAAAAGATAGTAAAAATAGTGTAATAATATAGGATAATATCTTAATGATCTTGTGGTAAGCAAATACATTATTTTAAACTTTGCACCAAAAAATAGTAACCAAGAACAAAATTGATGAATTGAACCTCACTAAATTTAAAATCTCTATTAATTAGAGGAAATTCTTGAGAAATCAAAAATTCAGGGCTCAGAATAAAGACATTTGTAGTTATTAACAATAAGATGTTAGTTATTAATAAGACTGAACATCTGCCTAACCTATGAGCCAGAAATGCACATATATATATATATACTCAATAGACATTAGTATAAATGAACACCAAAAGACAAGTATGATGAAGTCCATAACAACTTCATTTAGAATAACCATAAACCAAGAGAGAGGGGCCCTCAAATAGAAGAATGAAATAATATACAGCAATAAAAATGACTAACAAATAATATATACAACACATTTGAATTTCATAATTAAGGTTTGTAAAAATGAACCAGACACATACAATATCTTTGGATGTCATAATTATTATTTGTAAAAATAAGTCAGACACAAATCAATATATACATATGATTTCATTTGTATTAAAGAGCAGAAAAAAACAAAAGCTGATCTAGGAAAAACATAGCTGTGAAGGACGCTGAAGGCATCTAAGTGCCCTTAAAATTTTACCATCTTGATATCAGATCTAGTGGCAAGGTGAATAGATTTGTAAAAATTCATTGAGCTACACACTTAGGGTTTATTCACTTTATGTGAATAACACACCATTATGTATCAAGAAATAAGATTTCATCAATTGGAGCATTTTTACAGTGATGATGGCTTTCTGACCCATGGTCTATAGCCTGCCAGGCTCGTCTGTCCATAAAATTCTCAAGGAAAGAATATTAGAGTGGGCGTCCCTTTCCTTCTTCAGGGGATCTTCCCCACTCAGGGATCAAAGCCAGGTCTCCTGCATGACAGGTGGATTCTTTACTATCTGACCCACCAGGGAAGAGCTGAGAATTTAGCGCAAGTTTCAGTATTAGTTGGCTTGCTGTTGCAATGTGGTCATGCATGGGAAGTGTAGCAGTATTAAGATCAAGACTCTTCCTTGGACATTAGATGCCAGCGATTTTTGCTGTTAGACTTCTTAGTTCTCACTCATTTTTATGAACATGTTTCTGCAGCATTCTCTTGGAGTCTATAAGCTACTCAATAACTCATATTTTCTGTATAAATTTTCTACAGTTAATTTCTGTTCCTTGCAACCAAGAATCCTAGTTTAAAAAAAAAATGATCCAATACAGTATACTTACACATATATATGGAATTTAGAAAGATGGTAATGATAAACCTGTATGTGAGACAGCAAAAGAGACACAGATGTATAGAACAGCCTTTTGGACTTCGTGGGAGAGGGAGAGGGTGGGATGATTTGGGAGAGTGGCAGTGTAACATGTATAATATCATAGGTGAAACGAATCGCCGGTCTAGGTTCGATGCAGGATGCAGGATGCTTGGGACTGATACACGGGGATAATCCAAAGAGATGGTGTGGGCAGGAGGAGGGGGTGGTCGGGATTGGGAGTTCATGTACACTCATGGCTGATTGATGTCAATGTATAGCAAATCGAATACAGTATTGTAAAGCAAAACAAACTAAAAAGTAAAAATTAATTTAAAAAAATAAATTAAAAAAATGATCAGAAGTGAAGTATCACAAAATTATAGTTTAACCAGAGAATATATTGAAAAGTGAGACGGTTTCCATATTTCAGGTTGGAATGTTTGAAATATTAGACAGTAAAACAATATTTTAACCACAGCTTTCGTATTTTGAAAGTTAGAACATGTATATACTAAGCACAACAATAGTCTAAGAAAACACTGAAATCTTGGCCAGCTTCAGAAAGAAACAAAGATACTGGCTTGGTCTGATAATGGCTATTTTAAAGCAGTGAAAAAAAAAAAAAAGACAAAAACTTAATCATTGTTAAAAGAGAACTCCTTGAATTATGAAATCTACAATTTCAAATTCTACCTTCACATTTTTGATCTTCACAGGTTCCCAAAAAACCCAATATGAGTTCCCTGCTCTTGTCAGAAATGCTCCCAACTCAGTGGAAAGTCTCCCTACTAAGCTAGCTCCCCTATTACTTGGCCCGGTGTACCCTAGCCAGTCCTTAATCCAGTGGATTCTGCCTGCCTGCCAAACCTCAAAGTTATTCAGTGAAGCCAATTCTCCCATGGAACCAGGGGATGCCTAACCCTTGGATATTACAATGCCTGCGTCCCACAATCTTTTTGATTCACTCTGCTCATAGTTGCCGCTCCTGTGTGGCACAGCAAGCCACTAATACCCAGCAACTAATAAACTGCCGTCAATCTCATCTGTCCAGGCTTTCAGGCATCTCATGGTCTGCCATCTTGTATATTTCGAGTGGTGGAAAGGAGGTTATCAGCAAGCTCCTCTGCTTGCAGACAGAAAACAATGGCTCAAAGTCTAGACATCTGAAGCCTGAAAGGCCTAAAAAAGGCAAATTCTCATCTCTGAGCTAGATTTTCATAAGAAAAATCAGGCAGTAAATGACATAACAGAATGTAGCATCACAAACTTAACACAGAGGCCTTTTCAAGGATCTCCTGTAGATATTCTATGACTACAAAGAGGACAGCTGAACTCCTGATGAAGATGCAGCCTGAGGACAAGAGCAAATTATCAGCCTCTCTCCACCAGAATCTGTCACTGTGAATCACCTAGAGGCAGAAGCCATGATCGATACAGACACTTTTAAAGTAAGGGCCTCAGAGATGGGCAGGACTTTGAAATATTTTGCTTAGGAGACAAATATCATTGGACTCAAGTACTCAGACAAGTCAAGATCTATAGCTCTAGCTGAAAGTCCAGTGTGTTCCAAAGCCAGTAAGTCCTTTTGCTGGACAGCTTGGTGTGGCAATATGAAGTCTGAAACTGCTATAGCCAATCTACCATTATGAAAATAAACCTTATTTTATAAAAGAGCAGAAGAACCAGACGAAACTGGCTCCATGGTATCTGTGAGCTACTGAATCAAACAAATTCTGAAATGAGACTTACTTGTGGCCTTCTAGGTAGATGAGAAAAATTTTCTTTTTTTTCCTATAACTTGTTCTTACTGCTATAATCATTCTGGTCAGAGAGCCCTAATAATTTTCTAAACTATTTTTTAAAAGATGGGTTTATAATTATTGGAATATTTCTAGATATTTTAAGGAAAATTAGACCACTATACCTCTGAAATGACCAATTCTAGTTTAATTTTAGGGAAATACAAATTTACAGCTATGGAGTAAATCAAAGTAACTCAACAGTGGACATGAATAATAATGAGAGAATGGCAGGGAAAAGATGGGGACAATTAAGACCAGGAAGAAGCCTGGATGAGTGGTGCTTATGAATGTCAAAGTAAGGTAAAAATGTTCAAAGACAAACACATGCAGACAGGAGAGACTTGAAGGTATAAGTCAGGAAGTAGACAAGAAATGTTTTCAAGAAAACCACGTGCATTCAGATAGCTAAGTGGTAAGTTATCTGCAAAGAAACTTGATGAATGTTTCTAAATCTTTCTAAAATTTGATTAAAACCTTTTTTTTAAATTAATTTTTATTTTTTTAGTTTGTTTTGTTTTACAATACTGTATTCATTTTGCTATACATTGACATGAATCAGCCACGAGTATACATGAACTCCCCTTTTTAAGTGGGAGAGGGGCTCTAATTCAAGGAGAAACACATGAAAGAAAAAGTTACTAGTTGTAATTATGCTGGTCAAGACTGTGAAACAGGTATACAGGACAGAGAATTCCCTGGTCCAGTGGTTAGGACCCTGTGTTTTTACTACCAAGGATGCAGGTTCAATCCCTGATTGCAGAACTAAGATCCCACAATCAACATGGCCAAGAAAAAGAAAAACAAACAAACAAAAAAAGGGAATTAGCAGATGAAAACTATTTTATATACAGAATGGATAAGCTATGTCTTACTGTATAACACAGGGAACTGTATTCAGTATCTTCTGATAAACCATAAAATGCAAAAGAATATGAATATGAATATATACATGTGAATTACTCTGCTGTACAACACAAATTAATATAACATTGTAAATCAGCTATACATCAGTAAGTGAAAGTGAAAAAAAGTGAAGTCGCTCAGTAGTGTCCGACTCTTATGACCCCATGGATAGTAGCCTGCACCAGGCTGCTCTGTCCATGGGATTTTCCAGTCAAGAGTACTGGAGTGGGTTGCCATTTCCTTCTCCAGGGAATCTTCCTGACCCAGGGATGGAATCCAGGTCTCTCACATTGTAGACAGATGCTTTACTGTCTGAGCCACAAGGGTTAAAGATACATTTAAAAAACAAATATCGAGGTTTCAACTTCAACACATGTCCATTCTTTATTTTTTCTTACTAAAAAAACTAAGAAATATTATGCTCTATTTCTTATATATATCCATAAGAACTCTTTTTATATCCATAAAGTTCTGCTGTGGACTCAAGAAATTACACTATGAATTCCATTCCATCCTACTGCTCAGGTTATACAAATACAAAATGAATAAGTTGGTATACATCACATGCATACGGTTGGTTTAATAAATTTTGAGCCCAAAAAGGACACAAAAATGCTAAAAGAGGGCAATCTGTACTTAGAATGGAAGTAATTGGAAATATGAGGAGGGCAAGGGAACCCACTCCAGTATTCTTGCCTAAAGAGTCCCATGGACAGAGGATCCTGGTAGGCTACAATTTAGAAGGTTGCACAGAGTTGGACAAAACTAAACAACTTAGCATGGATGCATGCATCTGGAAATATAGCTAATGTCACCTGAAAGGAATGGAGTGAGTGACCGGGCCACCTTTCTGTTCATTGTTTTCATGGTTTCCCACCACCTAGAATAAAATGCAATTCTATGCACAGCATACAACCATTATATATATTCTACTACCTGACTAGCCCATTCTATGGCCTTTTTTTTTTTTTCACTTGACACTTTGACAAAGATGAAACTTTTACTTTCTATAATATATTCCTGTTTATGTCTGTAAGTATAAAACTATTTCTGTTTGGTATAAAATTCTACCTACCTATTACCACCAACACACACTACCCTGTAATATCTTTAGTAAAACCTTCCCTGCCATATTCAAACTGGTATACAAGTTCAAATATTTCTCAATTATCTTTGTTTACAGGACAATGTTTTTGGTTTTCAGTTGCTTGATTATCTCCCTGGCATATAGAAGGGAAACCCTTATTTATACCTGTTATCTTCATTATATCTATTCTGACAGCATCAGCATGGTGCTTTGCATACACCGCTCTCAAAATATCTGTGAATGAATGAATGATACCAGGAAGGCCAGCTTTATGAACTGACAATAAAATATATTGGCTATTTTTATGTATACTATAAAATGCTCTGAAACACAAATAATGTTCCTATTTAGATGCAGAAATTTAAATATTAGAATCATCTTCTTAGTTTAACTTATGACTTTGATTCCAAATAAATGTAAATGTTCTTTGAAATAGTAACCTAGTCCTAGATTTAGGATTCTAAGTCTGTCCTAGATTTATTGTATTGATAACCAAATTAACTCCCTTGGGTTTATCTACTCTTCCCTGACTCTTCTTGGTTCAAATATACTGCCTAAAGTAGTTCATCAAGTCCTGTGCTCAAGGCCAATGTTTCTGATTTGTTATGGTTTTTAAGTTTCTGATAAATTACTGAAAGCTTTTTAGTGATGAATATAAGGGCACATATATTCTTGAAAGAGAAAGAAGAGACTCCTATGAAGGTAGATGGAAGAAGTTTGGGGAACTGAAATTTCAACATTTCAAGTATACTGATGGTCAGTGTAAAGACTTATGGATGGTGGGTTTCCCTGGTCCATAATAAATCATAATATTTTAACTGACTCATTACATTCCATACTGAGAAACCAGCATTTTTTGCATAATCAATATCCCAAATGTAATAACATCAGACTTTTAAAAATGACTGAAATTATTCTAGTTAAATCTTTGCACTTTGACCTTCATTAATTTCTTTTGTTTGCTTCCTAAGTGGAATAGACATAAAGCAAAACCCTTTGATACGCTTCCACTCAGAGAAAGGATGATGATAACATCACAAAGCCCTTACCAACAAGGCCACGTTGCTTATCATTGCCAGGTGAATTATTCACCATTTCAGCCTTTTTCAACAAGGGATATGGAAAGAAGGTGAACTTGATAGTCAGCTCTGCACTTCTGGGGTCAGCCAAGTACTTATCTTCAGAGCAGCAGAGGAACGTTAATTTTACAAGGTCCTCTACTTGATTCTACTGCAATGGAAATACAACCAAGACCTTATCATCCCAAGAGATCAGTCTTGGAGCTATGAGAGAATATGCTCACCTTGAAAAGAATAAACTCTGGCAGGGAAAGGGATGGGTTTTATTGCAGTGAATTTGCAGTTTCAGATATGAAGCTGCCTTCAATTTGTGCATAAATACCATTTTTTACCTTTAATTGGAATTTCCTATCTTTCTGCTGCACCTCAGAAACTACTGAATTCAAAATTTTCTGTTTTTTCTTGATTCTATTACCCTAGGATGCTAGGAAACCTTTAGCCATTTTATTTCCAACTACCAGGTATGTTTTAGCTCCAATTATAAACTTTGCATTATTTGTCTTTCCTTTTCCTCTTTGTAATCTTTTTTCTATACTGAGTCTTCTTGTCTTTCTTCTTTTTGTTTTAGTCTCATTTGCTATTCTCAGCAAGTGAAGTAGTAGCTAATTTATAATGAAGGTAGATAATTCATAAGTTCTTTTATCTAGAAGGATTTTTTTTTTATTTTACACAAGGCAGGCACAAAATAGGAAGGAATAAAAATGGGTTAGCTTTTTTTGATAACTTTGGTATTATTTTATTACATCCATTCTTATAAGCAATAGTTATATACTTACTATGTGCCCTGTTTTGCAAATTGAAGGTAGGTAAAAAACACAAGCTTTGTCCTTAAGGAATGTACCTTTTAGTGAAAACACAAACACAAGATGATTATGCTGTTGGATGGAGACAGACTAAAATATATATCTTTTCTATCAGAATTCTCAAGGATGATATTTTTTCTAAAGGTATGAAAGTTTGGGGAGTGTTTGAGACATCAACTTTCAGAACCTGAGCAGTTCAGGTGTCATCTGTTCTGAAGCTGATCTTCCTGCCAGATTTTCCTTTTCTGCCTACGTCTCAAATGGCCATTATCTTTGAGAAAGAAAAGCTTACTGTGGTTTATCACCTGCAGTTATCAGAACCTACATTGAGACATCAAATAAAAGAACAATTCAAAGTGGTGAATTGGGGCCTGAGAAAGAATGACTTTGGTAACACACACACACACAAAAAATTCTCTTAATCAAGTGTTTCTAATATTTGCTTTCAAAAAAATTAAGGGACAACTGATTGAATTGATGTCATATAGAATATTAAAAATAAATTTTAATGCTAAATCACTGTGTGATTTCTTTCTTTTTCCTTATAACTCAGAATGGAGTCTAAGAATTGAAAAACATTTGACAAGAGAATTCTATTTCCCTCTATATATTTACTGAACAAAATCTATCATGCTTAGTCTTTAAAAACTAAAGCTAGAAAGAGCTGGTGATGTCTTGTTCTAGAAATAATATTCATAGCTAGATACATGAATTTATAAGCTTGTAAATAATTGCCCTTTATGTCATTAAGAGATTAGTTCTAATAATTTTTGTGAAGCAATTATTTCTCAAAATGTAGCAAAATAATTATATCATTTGGTCAATTGTATACTATGGATAATTGTAATGATAACTCAATCCAGAAAAAAATGATAGAACATATAATCAAATAAAATTATTTTTTATATTAAGATACTGTTATTTATTTAATATTTTCAGAGAAGCATGAGAATAATCAATAAAAGGTATTTAAACATAAAACATATTAAATTTAGATACATTACCTAGTACATTTGAAATGAAAATATAAGTGCAGAGAAAGAAGTGATTGTTAACGTATATAAAAAGAGACTTGTGGTGTGCTTTAGTCACCCAGTCATGTCCAAATCTGCAACCCCATAAACTTAGCCTGCCAATCTTCTCTGTCCTTGGGATTCTCTAGGCAAGAATACTGGAGTGGGTTGCCATTCCCTTCTCCACAAAAAGAGAACTACCTGAAAGAAAAGACTCAGAGGAGAGAAAATGGAAAAGAACAGTTCAGGGAAAGACATGTAAGCAAATACAAAAGCATGGATTCCAGAGGGTTTTGCAAACTGAGGAGACTGTAGGCAATTATCAGCAAGGAATTGCTGGGAAAGAAATGAGGAATTCAACTTACCAGAGCAGTGTTGCTTGAAGGTGGCAACACATTAAAATTTCTAGAGCGACTCTTCCCTCTCTCTATTGCTGAGTTTTCTTAAAGTTCCTGAGTGCTCAGTCAGAAGAGTTCAAATTTAATTCAAATTCAATGATTTTGAAGCCTCATCAAAAGCCAAATGAGTTGAGTCTAGAATTTCTCAGATATCCTTGTCCTGGAAGTAAATTCCAAGGTTTAGCCTAAAAGAGCTAAATATCTCAGCAGCCAAGAAAATTAAAGTTGGATGGTCAGTGCAAGCAAGTTGAATTACTGCTCAGTAAAGAATTCTACCTAACATGCAACAGTCATAGAAAGAAAATGATACAATGCTTCAAGGCTTGGATCTTCCCAAGTGAAACTGTGAGGAAGAGAATTTGCTGGATAGCAGTTGAGTTCTAAAGATACATTTGGATAAAGCAGAGCAGAACAATATAGAAAAGAAGGTCAAACATCTTTTTTTTTCCTATTAGATATAAAAAGCTCACAGGCGAGTTTGTTCATTTTTAACTTCCAGGGTTTCCATTTTCAACATAGGTAAAATCTATAATTTTTTTTTTTTTAAGAAGAAAAGGAAGAAGAAGGAGAAAGGTGAGAGAAAATGACTTGAAAAGTTCTACCAAATCTGAAACTTACTGGATTCCAGTTTACACTGAACATATTGAATTTATAATGACATCAATCTTAACAGGTGTGCGTTTTTCTCCTGGCCCTATAATGCCCAAGAAAAATGTCAGCAAAGACCATGTTAATTAAGAATAAAGTTTTACAAAGTTGGTATGATGGAAAGATGAGAGAGATCAAGTGCATGGAGGTGGCTGGCAAGAAAATAATCAAACTATTGGATGGTGGTACCAAGACTGGCCTGAGTAGAGGATGAACCAGAGGCAGAAGAAAACAGTGGTGGAGCGCACAGGGTGTTTGTAGGAGTAGTGACAGGAAGCAAAAGATGTCTCAAGAGGCAAACGACTACAGGGCAAGGATCAGTAGTGGTAAAAGAGATATGAGATAAGACCACAGTGCAGGCAGAGAGTGATATTTGGGAACTTAGAACTCTAGAGTAGAATTGAAGATATTAGATAAAAACCAAAGGGAGAAATATTTTGGATATTTGTTGGGATAATGAGCCTGCTTGGTTCTGCTCTAAAGGTAATCAAATTATCTACCTTGCCCTGACCACCAATGTAAAAAGCTGGTATGTTGATTTAGGATTTTATAAATGCATTTTAGCTCTTTCTATACATGTGAAGTCAAAGGCAAGAGTCTCAGATTTGAGTTATATTCACATAATTTAAAAAAAAAGGAAGAAGAAAGGAAGAGAGGGAGGAAAGGTGAGAAGAGGGAGAGGGAAAGAGAACCAAAAGGGAAGGAGGAGAGGGGGGACAGAAGGGGACAGAAGAGGATGACTATGAATCTAATTCTATACATCACTTTGTAGAAACTAAACTCAAGTTGGAAAGATTTTTTCAGTTCACTTAATCTTAGTATTAAATAGAAAGGAATAATTTAATCCAGTTTTCGAAACGGGAGACAATCACATCGACAAAAGGACTGTGACTGAATCTGCTCGTGTTCTTCTCCTGCTTTCCATCCCCTGAACCACACCCATAAAAACTCAGTTCAGTTCAGTCACGCAGTCGTGTCCGACTCTTTGCGACCCCATGAATCGCAGTACACCAGGCCTCCCTGTCCATCACCAACTCCCGGAGTTCACTCAGACTCACGTCCATTGAGTCCATGATGCCATCCAGCCATCTCATCCTCTGTCGTCCCCTTCTCCTCCTGCCCCCAATCCCTCCCAGCATCAGGGTCTTTTCCAATGAGTCAACTCTTCACATAAGGTGGCCAAAGTACTGGAGCTTCAGTTTTAGCATCATTCCTTCCAAAGAAATCCCAGGGTTGATCTCCTTCAGAATGGACTGGTTGGATCTCCTTGCAGTCCAAGGGACTCTCAAGAGTCTTCTCCAACACCACAGTTCAAAAGCATCAATTCTTCTGCGCTCAGCCTTCTTCACAGTCCAACTCTCACATCCATACATGACCACTTCTGTTGTCCCCTTCTCCTCCTGCCCCCAATCCCTCCCAGCATCAGGGTCTTTTCCAATGAGTCAACTCTTCACATAAGGTGCCCAAAGTACTGGAGCTTCAGTTTTAGCATCATTCCTTCCAAAGAAATCCCAGGGTTGATCTCCTTCAGAATGGACTGGTTGGATCTCCTTGCAGTCCAAGGGACTCTCAAGAGTCTTCTCCAACACCACAGTTCAAAAGCATCAATTCTTCAGTGCTCAGCCTTCTTCACAGTCCAACTCTCACATCCATACATGACCACAGGAAAAACCATAGCCTTGACTAGACGGACCTTAGTCGGCAAAGTAATGTCTCTGCTTTTGAATATACTATCTACTAAGTGCCAAATTCTAACAATACCCAATACTTAAGTACTCAAGTTTCCATTGAGTCTCTCTCTCACATATCTATGTGATCTTTGTATTTAGCAGTTTCTTCTCCCTGGAGTATACTTTTATCAATGTTTCCTTCTGAGATATCCTTACCCTTTCTCAAAACTTGACCAAGCATCACTTACTTTACTGACCTTCTTAGGCAAATGAAGATGCATTTGCCTCTGCTAAGTTCATTATCTACTGCTATTTTACTATAACTGATAAGTGCCATTTTTCTAGTTAAAAGATCCCATTTATCCCCAAGACCAAACACATCCTAAGGTAAATAAAAGATATCAGATAAATATTTATTAAATTAGTGGTCCAACACATGAAGCTATGAATAAATCTGCCCCAATACATTTTCAATTCTTCTACACCAATAAATTGCTACACACAAAAGAGGAAGCATTGGGCTCCAGTTAGAATTTCCAAGGAAGAACTGTTCATTGTATTTTAAGAAGCCTTTCCATGACACTCTGCAACCTTTTCATTGTAATCTATATTGATGATGATAATGGTAGTATTTTATTGAAGATTTCAGGAACCAGGGTACCAATTATACTGAGTACAAAATACAAGAAATGAAACAGGATGAAAGGTGTCTGGAAGAATGTGATTGAACACATGCTTCTACTATATATTGCATAAGCTCTTATTCCTTCTCATTTCCTACTGACTACCAACTCTTTTATTTGTTAAAGGAATTGTCTTCACAATTTTCACGAGACCAATCAGATACTATTGGGAATGACTTTGCAAGTAAATTAATACAGGATAGTATGGGCTGATGAAGTACTCTAATATAATTTTATTGCATCAGTGGCAACAGTAAATAAGTGCACAGCATAGCATGCTGAGATAGTCTATTGATCTTTTCAGTCATTATTGGATGAAAATTCCTAACAAAACATAAAATTACAATATTGTTAGAAAAGATATCATTTTCAGCTTTTAATATTACAAGCAAATTTGAAAGGATAATTGTTTCATTTTACACATATCTAGTATATATGTCGGAGAAGGCAATGGCAACCCACTCCAGTACTCTTGCCTGGAAATCCCAGGGAAGGAGGAGCCTGGTGGGCTGCCATCTACGGGGTCGCACAGAGTCGGACACGACTGAAGCGACAGCAGCAGAGCAGCAGCAGCAGTATATATGTAGATAACCAAGAACCAAATTCATAAATGATCAGGATATACATAGTAGTAATACATTTATCATAAGCTTACTTATTATATTACCTTTTAAAGGTAATCGGCCTAAGAATAAAATAGGCTAAATGTTTATGTCCAACAAAATTTTGTCACAAAATCCAAGTACCCAAGGAAATCTCGGAGATATTCTCCAGGATAACATATTTCCTCCAGAGAACAAATCTTCAATTTATACTTTCAATCATCTATTCAACATTATATCCAGAAAATGTGATTTGAGTATTAAAGAGGATTTCAAGAGAAAGAGGGTGTTTCCATAGAAATAAATGATGTTTCCTTTCTTGAAGTAGAAGATATGCTTCAGAAAACATGGTTAAAAACAAACCAGAAAACTATGAAGGTTTTCAGTTAAGAAAAGATTTGATGTTTTGGATGTTAGTTTTCCTAGGAATAATTGATGATAGTCATTGTTTCATTAGGAATCAAAAGTTGTTTTCAGATGTATGCAAGTTTGACCTGAAAATATGTCACATCAACAAATTTACTTCAGTCAACGGTGAGTCTTTGATCCTGTATTAAGATATTCTAGCAATTAAAAAATGTTTCAGTTAAATTAAACCAGTCTATTAATATGGATTTAATTTTAAGTCATTTAATAATAACTACTATATACCAAGGGAACTTGGTGGGTTACAGTCCACAGGGACATAAAGAGTTGGACATGACTGAGAAACTGAGCAGAGCAGCAGATCAGATGCTGTGATAGACACTTGAAGAAATGAAGAAGTATTGGTTTGCAGTTCCTGTTATTGTGGATTGAAAATTTAGTGGACTCCTCCAATTAAAAAAGTTGAGTAACTGCCATACCCCTTTGCAGATCATATGAAAAATTTAAGTTACTACAAATTTGAGGTGGGGGATTAAAGAATACATCACAATAGTAAATTACATTATTTTTAAAGTATCATGTATCCTTTTAATAAGTTGGATGGAGAGTTTTCTTTNACTTTGGTGACTCAGATGGTAAAGAATCTGCCTGCAGTGCAGGAGACCCAGGTTCATTCCCTGGGTCAGGAAGATCCCCTGGAGAAAGGAATGGTTATCCACTCCAATATTCTTGCCTGGAGAATTCTATGGACAGAGGAGCTTGGAGGGCTACATTTTATGTTCAACAAAATTTTGTCACAAAATCCAAGTACCCAAGGAAACCTCGGAGATATTTTCCAGGATAACATATTTCCTCCAGAGAACAAATCTTCAATTTATACTTTCAATCATCTATTCAACATGATATCCAAAAAATGTGATTTGAGTATTAAAGAGGATTTCAAGAGAAAGAGGGTGTTTCCATAGTGATATATGATGTTTCCTTACTTGAAGTAGAAGACATGCTTCAGAAAACATGGTTACAAACAAACCAGAAAACAAAGAAAGAACTATGAAGGTTTTCAGTTAAGAAAAGATGTGATGTTTTGGATGTTAGTTTCCTAGGAATAATTGATGATAGTCATTGTTTCATTAGGAATCAAAAGTTGTTTTCAGATGTATACAAATTTGACCTGAAAATATGTCACATCAAGAAATTTACTTCAGTCAATGGTGAGTCTTTGATCCTGTATTAAGATATTCTAGCAATTAAAAAGTGTTTCAGTTAAATTCAACTGGTCTATTAATATGGATTTAATTTGAAGTCATTTAATAGTAACTGCTATATACCAAGGGAACTTGGTGGGTTACAGTCCACAGGGACACAAAGAGTCGGACATGACTGAGAAACTGAGCAGAGCAGCAGATCAGATGCTGTGATAGACACTTATGGAGAAGTATTGGTTTGCAGCTCCTGTTATTGTGGATTGAAAATTTTAGTGGACTCCTCCAATTAAAAAAGTTAACAGTAACTGCCATACCCCTTTGCAGATCATATGAAAATTTTAAGTTATTACAAATTTGAGGTAGGGGATTCAGGAATACATCACAATAGTAAATTACATTATTTTTAAAGTATCATGTATCCTTTTAATAAGTTGGTGGAGAGTTTTCTTTTCTTTATTTGTAATTCCTACCAAATGAGTTTATTGTTTTCCACCAGGACTGTTATACATCATGCATTCTTTAAGAATCAGAAGGTTTTGTCAAGAAAGAAATTTCATTTAAATAAGTATTTAGCTAGGCAATTTTGAAAAGAATTATTGTTGCTGTTAAAAAGTAAATGATCTCTTTGAGACATTTCTTCCTTCATTTTCCAATATTTCTTCTTCCCTTTTGACATCACTACTTTATTGCTTCAGATATTAGACAAAAAGACTAGTCCTTCCATACATGAGACAAAGTGAAAAGTGAAAATATTAGTTGCTCAGTCGTGTCCGACTCATTGCATCTCCATAGAATGTAGCCCTCCAAGCTCCTCTGTCCATAGAATCCTCCAGGCAAGAATATTATGTAGAAAATGATTAAGAGATTAAATATGGTAAGAACAATTAAACTGTTGTAGATGCTTTATAAATATTTCACATAAATCTAGCATAGTATGAATATAATTCCCTTTCAAAACCACTGCTCCTGCCTTTACCGTGTATGTAATTATTGTCATTTTGGAATTGTCCCAGTCACAACTCTCCTCTTCACTAAGGTGTTTTACAACTTCTAACATTTAACTCATTAAACATTTTGTCTATCAAGCAGAACAAACAAAAAACCCTAATTGTTTCCAAGTGTTTTTCTGATATTTCAATTCCTGGGTCACCGATTAAGGAAAATCTTAAATCAGCAGTGACGTAGGACTAGATAAAACCTTGGTAAAAAAAAAAACTAGGACAGGAGAAGCAAGAGGTGGAACCTAAAGTGAGAGGAAAGCAGGGACTGAAGACGCGGAGGAGGGATTTCAACATTGGACGAGAGCCGGTTGCGTTTACTGGACGGACCGGAAGAACTCGCGAGTTGTCTCAGCACCATGGCGGGTCCCGTCAGCTTAAGAGAGCTTCTGATGGGCGCTTCAGCCTGGACAAGCTCTGAGAGTCCCGAGGGGTCCCCTACAGAGGGTGGTGGGAGCGGGCTGGCGGACCGGAGCCTCCTTGGCGAGAGGATGAAATCTGCGTGGTGGGAATCTTCGGCAAAACGGCTCTGCGCCTGAATTCCGAGAAGTTTTCACTTGTGAACACGGTGTGCGACCGACAGGTCTTTCCCCTCTTTCGCCACCAGGATCCTGGAGATTCGGGGCCTGGAATCAGGACCGAGGCTGGGGCCGTTGGGGAGGCTGGCGGAGCCGGAGACCCTGGGGCAGGGACTGAGGCCGGGGCCGGGGATCCAGTTCGGGGAGGTGTAACTGCCGCGGAAGGCAACCGAACTGAGCCAGGTTCCCAGGATTATAGCCTTCTGCAAGCCTATTACAACCAAGAAAGCAAAGTTCTGTACCTTCTTCTTACTTCCATCTGTGACAATTCCCAGCTTCTGCGGGCTTGTCGGGCCCTTCAGAGCGGGGAAGCTGGAGGTGGCCTGTCTTTACCTCATGCAGAAGCGCACGAGTTCTGGAAGCATCAAGAGAAGGTGCAGTGCCTCAGTCTCCTTTACCTTTTCTCCGTCTGTCACATCCTGCTTCTGGTCCATCCCACTTGTTCCTTTGACATCACTTATGATCGAGTATTCAGAGCCCTGGATGGACTGAGACAGAAAGTACTGCCCCTTCTCAAAACAGCTATTAAGGATTGTCCAGTTGGTAAAGACTGGAAACTAAACTGCCGACCTTGCCCACCTAGACTCCTTTTCCTTTTTCAACTCAATGGAGCCCTCAAGGTAGAACCCCCTCGGAACCAAGACCCAGCTCATCCGGATAAGCCCAAGAAGCATTCTCCCAAAAGGAGACTGCAGCATGCCCTGGAGGACCAGATCTATAGAATCTTCCGGAAGAGTCGTGTCTTGACTAATCAGAGTATCAACTGTCTCTTTACTGTGCCTGCCAATCAAGCTTTTGTGTACATAGTTCCCGGAAGCCAGGAGGAGGATCCAGTAGGGATGTTGCTGGACCAACTTAAGAGTCATTGTACTGTGAAAGACCCTGAATCTTTGTTGGTCCCTGACCCCTTTCTGGGTCCAGGCGATACCAGGTGATGAGGCAGCACAGCAGACAACAGCTTTCTTTCCACACTGACACCGGCAGTTCTAGTTCTTCGGGGCAGCTAGTGGATTTCACGCTTCGAGAGTTCCTATGGCAGCATGTAGAGCTAGTACTAAGCAAGAAAGGTTTTGATGACAGTGTGGGCAGGAACCCACAGCCTTCCCATTTTGAACTTCCTACTTATCAGAAGTGGATCTCAGCAGCTTCAAAACTGTATGAAGTAGCTATTGATGGGAAAGAGGAGGACCCAGCATCTCCCACTGGGGAGTTAACATCTAAGATTTTAAGCAGTATTAAAGTCTTGGAAGGGTTTTTGGATATTGACACAAAATTCTCAGAGAACCGTTGCCAAAAAGCTTTACCGATGGCCCATAGTGCCTACCAGTCAAATTTGCCTCATAATTACACAATGACTGTCCACAAGAATCAGCTTGCCCAGGCTCTTCGAGTGTACAGCCAGCATGCTAGGGGTCCAGCCTTTCACAAATACGCCATGCAGTTACACGAAGACTGCTACAAGTTTTGGAGCAATGGCCATCAGCTCTGTGAGGAGAGGAGTTTAACTGATCAACACTGTGTACATAAATTTCACTCCTTACCTAAATCAGGTAGCTAAAGTTTTCTTAGCATTTCACAATCAAAATTTGGGGCTGTGTTTGTATTCTTGTTTTCAGACAGTTTGTTCCCCATGTATTGACATTTTAAAAAGAGAGCCCTACAGAAATTTAGGTACATCAGGTTTAAGTTTCCTCACCTGCTGGAAAAGGAAAAATCTGCTATGACTACTAATTACATTGTATTTAAAGAACGAACCCTAAGGTATTAGTAAATGAGAACTGTTAAATAATACAGAGTTTCAGGAATTTCATATTAATGTTTTTATCTTGGAACTTTTGTTTAAAATGAACAGAGTGAGTTGTATGGTCACTATGATGGTGATAAACTTTACTTAGAAATTCTAGAAGTTTATATTTAAAGTATGTTTATTTCCATATATTTCCACTTGCTGCTTCTGTTAGGTGTGTTTAATCAAGTGTTTGTGGGTTTGTGTATATGTGTGTTGAGGTTTTTTTTCCCCTCCTCATTTCCAAAGAACTCTGGAGAAATTTGAGGCTTAGGTACAATTGAATGCAGAATAAATATGGGTCTATATTGTGTGTAAAATTAATAGTGACTTACATTTTCCAGGAGAAAAACCAGAGGCTGATAGAAATCCTCCTGTGCTGTATCACAATAGCCGAGCTCGGTCCACTGGTGCCTGTAACTGTGGAAGGAAACAGGCACCCCGAGACGATCCCTTTGATATCAAGGCAGCTAACTATGACTTTTATCAGGTAGATTCTGCATTTTTTTTTCTCCTCTTCTCTCTGTCTTTCTCTTTTGCTAACTACCACCTGAGTAAAATGTATCTTTTCAGAAGCAAAATGTCCATTAATAGATAAGTCAGTGTCACTTGCAGTGTGATATGTGACGAGAAAATTCTTTATATATGTACTTATTTGCCTACCCATTAACTGTTGATTCTTGCTTTTTAGTGTGAAGAACATGTTGTTTTCTTTTATTTATTTTTGGCTGCCCTGGGTCTTCATTGCTTTGTGCAGGCTTTCTCTAGTTGCAGTGAGTGGCTGCTACGCTTTGTTGTGGTGCTTGGGCTTCTCGTTGTGGTGGCTTCTCTTTCTGCGGTGCACAGGCTGTAGGTACACAGGTTTCAGTAACTGCAGCACACGGACTCAGTAGTTGTGACACACGGGCTTAGATGCTCCACGGCATGTGGAATCTTCCCAAACCAGGGATTGAACTCAGATCCCCTACATTGGCAGGTAGATTCTTATCCACTGTGCCACCAGGGAAGTCCAAGAATGTTTGCTTTCGATGAAAGGTTCACAGGATTTGTTTTTTTCCTTCCTCCATAGCTTCTGGAAGAAAAATGTTGTGGAAAATTGGATCACATCAATTTCCCAGTATTTGAACCAAGTACTCCAGATCCTGCTCCTGCCAAAAACGATCATCTCCTGCTCCCCCAGATGCTGATGCTGATAAACTTAAAGAGAAAGAACCTCAAACCCAAGGAGAGAGCACAAGCCTGAGTTTAGCTTTGAGTTTAGGCCAATCCACCGATAGTTTAGGTACCTATCCAGCTGATCCACAAGCAGGAGGAGATAATCCAGAAGTTCATGGTCAAGGTGAAGTAAAAACTGAGAAGAGACCAAACTTGGTTGATCGGCAGGCATCCACAGTTGAATATCTCCCAGGCATGCTTCATTCAAATTGCCCCAAGGGTCTCCTACCCAAATTCTCCAGCTGGTCTTTGGTTAAACTAGGCCCTGCTAAATCTTACAATTTTCATACTGGTTTGGACCAACAGGGCTTCATTCCAGGAACAAACTATCTTATGCCTTGGGACATTGTCATCAGGACTAGAGCTGAAGATGAAGGAGACTTAGACACGAATTCTTGGCCTGCTCCAAATAAGGCTGTTCCTGGTAAGAGAAGTGCAGTTGTCATGGGCAGAGGAAGACGGCGAGATGACATAGCGCGAGCATTTGTGGGCTTTGAATACGAAGACTCTCGAGGTCGAAGATTTATGTGCTCAGGTCCTGACAAAGTAATGAAAGTAATGGGAAGTGGACCCAAGGAATCAGCTTTAAAAGCCCTGAATAGTGATATGCCCTTGTATATTCTGTCATCCTCTCAGGGTAGAGGGCTAAAACCACATTATGCTCAACTTATGAGGCTTTTTGTTGTGGTTCCTGATGCTCCTTTGCAGATAATCTTAATGCCTCAGGTAAGAAATATAACTTTTTGTGTTGTTAGCCAATCATGTTTGTTGTTTGTTTCGATTGTTTGAAAAAAAGTACAGGGTATCAAACTAATTAAACAGGTCTTAATTTTAAATACCTCTTACATTAATAACTAATTTCTGTTTCTTAAAAAATAAATTGTAGATGTGTTAATCAGTTCACACCATCAATTCACATCATTTAGTTAGAGGCAGAACTTGAAATTAAAAATCTGTAGAAAAGCAGGTAATATTTGAGGTTATTTAATGTAATATCAGATATGATTGAAGTTAGGAGTGTACCTGCTTATGTGCTCTTTGAACCTATCCTTGGTTTAGGCACTTAAACTTTCAGGTGTCTTTTTTTTTTTTTTTTTTTTAAGATTTTTTCTTTTTTTAATTTGTTTATTTAGCTGCATGTGGTCTTGGTTGCAGCTCATAGTCTCTCTAGTTGCAATGCAAGGGTTTAATTGCCCCATGGCATGTGAGATCTTAGTTCCCAGTGAGGGAGACAACCCTCATCCCCTGCGTTGCAAGGCAGATTCTTAATCACTGGGCCACCAGAGAAGTCCCTTTCAGATGTTTCTTATTGAAAAATGTTAAAATAATCATATAACCTGTGTTTTTCAGGTTCAACCAGGCCCACCACCATGTCCAGTATTCTACCCAGAAAAGCAAGAAATCACTCTCCCACCTGATGGCCTCTGGGTTTTGAGGTTTCCTTATGCCTACGTGACTGAGAGAGGACCTTGTTTCCCTCCGAAGGAAAACGTGCAATTGATGAGTTACAAGGTGCTCCGTGGGGTTCTTAAAGCAGTAACACAATAAGTGTTTTCCAGCCAGTACAGTCCGAATTTGAGCTGGGTTTTGGTTTTGGTGTGTACAGGATCTTTTTTGGTGTGTAATACTGTGTTTTCTTGAGCCCAAAATGTTTTGGTTACAGTTCAGTATTTGGACAGTAATTGTTCCACTGTTTCGTGATATTGTTGATATTTATTGTAAATGGAGGTATAACTTCTTAATAAACATTGTTTATTCTAGAAAAGGACATAAATACATGGTCCCTCTATTTTCTCATTTCTGTTTTACTGTCCATAATAAAAAATATTTCTATTATAACTGAATACTGCATTATCATGTTGAGCCAGAGGTTTGTTTTTTGTTTTGTTTTGTTTTGTTTTTGCTGAAATGATGTTTTAGCTGGGATTTTCCTTAAAACACTGCTCCTGAAATTATATTCAGAACAAGATGATCTAGTAGGTTATCTGGTATTGTATGAGTACTTAATTGCAAAAAATGCCCTATATTGTTTGGCTCATAGTTTTGGTACCTGAGTTACATTGCTTTGTTCTCACCGTTTTATTCTTGAACTGATGAAATACCATATTTGAAAAAATTTTTTTATTGTTTTATTTATTTATTTTTGGCTGTGCTTTTATAATGCTTTGTTTTTAGTGCTTTTGCGAGAGCTTTCTCTCATGTGGCGAGGTGGGGCAACTCTTCCTTGCAGTGGCTTCTCTTGTCGTGGAGCACAAGCTCTAGGCCTGTGGGCTTTAGTAGTTGTGGCTTGTGGGCTCAGTGTTTGCAGCTCTTGGGCTCCAGAACACGGGCTTAGTGGTTGTGGCCACGGGCTTAGTTGCTCAGTGACTTGAGATTTCCCCTGACCAGGGATCAAATTAGTGTCCCCTGAGCTGGCAGATGAATTCTTATCCACTGCACCACCAGGGAAGTCTGAAATAACCATGTTTTAAATTAACTTTTAAATAACTAAAACCTATTTCTCCAAAATATTAGTACACATTTTATTCATTGAAAATTGCTGTACTGTGAAACAGTTTGCTAAGTGATACAAATTCTGTCAGTTCATATCAATATTAACTTTCACCATCAAAATAGTGACACTGACATATCACTAGCTAAGTTGTGTAAAATAAGTTAGTATACCAAAATTCTAGTGTAATTGATTGTATTTTCTTAGACACATTGGTTTTGAAATGCTGAGCAAATAGAATTGGAGATTTTAATACTGTGTATGAAATGTAGTATTTGATTAACACATCTTGCTACCAGACCAGCATAAAAGAGTTACTTAGGTTTTGATTAGATTAGATCTTAAATTTTCAAACCTATAGAGAAAAACATATAACTAGCAGCCAATTTAAAACTGTAATTAATTAGGTGTCTTTTTATACCTATTTTACTGTAGTTTTGTTAGGAGAATCTGAGCCAATATGAAAGTTAGTCTACATTTTTTCATCCCATCCTTATTTTTCATCCTTTTCCCTTATATCATCATTCTTTTTTTTAATCAGTTTTTTAAATCCCAACTACTGTTATATTAATTGTAGTTCTTGGTTGTTGCATTTGAGAAATATGGCTAGATTGTTCTGTAAGTAAGTAAGTGTTAATTGCTTTATCGTGTCTGACTCTGCAACCCCATGGACTATAGCCTGCCAGGCTCCTCTGTCCATGGAATTTTTCACACAAGAATACTAGAGTGGGTAGTGATTCTCTTCCCTCAGGGATCTTCCCAACCCAGGGATCAAACCCGGATCTCCTCATTGCAGGCAGATTCTTTGCCATCTGAACCACCAGGGAAGCCCATTGTTGTAAGACTTGACTTATAGGCTATTAAAAAAAAAGACTTACTTAGGTTGTGTAAACTTGTAGGTCAAAGGAACTTAAAAAAGTACTTTATGAGAACAAATAGGTTTCAGAAGAGCAAACCTCTGACCTTTTTGCTTTGTTTCCTTGCTAATGTCATTCTACACTGAACAACTTTACTACTTAAATTAGAAAGTGATTTTCCTTGATTACATTTGGTTACAGAGGCAACCCTAATTTGAATTTCTATAGCATTTTTAAATACAAATCTTTATTTAATGTATTTACAATGTGTTAGATTCTGGTGTACAGCAAAGTGATTGAGTTATATGTACATATCAATGTATATATATGTATTCTTTTTTGCATTCTTTTCCATTATGGTTTATTATAGGATATTGAAACAGTCCTTGGTGCTATGCCTTGTTGTTTATCTGTTGTTGCTTTTTTTTTTTTTTTGGCTGCACCACAAGGCTTGTCCACAAGGCTTGTGGGATTTTGCTTAGTTCCCTGACCAGAGATTGAACCCCGGCAGCCGGTACAGAATTCTAACCATTGCACCTCCAGGGAAGTCTCTATTTTATATATAGCAGTTTGTATCGGCTAATTCCAAACTCCTAGTTTATTCCTCTTGTACACCCTTACCTCTTTGGTAACCATAAATTTGTTTTCTATATCTGTGAGTCTATTGTTGTTTTGTAAATAAGTTCTTGTATCATGTTTTAGATTCCATTTCTTCATTTCAGTTCAGTTGCTTAGTCGTGTCCCACTCTTTGCGACCTCACGGATTCTTTGCAACCTCATGCAGCACACCAGGCCTCCCTGTCCATCACCGACTCCCAGAGCTTGCTCAAACTCATGTCCATTGAGTCAGTGATGCCATCCCATCATCTCATCCTCTGTCGTCCCCTTCTCTTCCCGTCCTCAATCTTTCCCAGCATCAGGGTCTTTTCAAATGAGAAAACTCTCTGCATGAGGTGGCCAAAGTATTGGAGTTTTAACTTCAACATCAGTCCCTCCAAAGAACACCCAGAACTGATCTCCTTTAGGATGGACTGGTTGGATCTCCTTGTAGTCCAAGGGACTCTCAAGAGTCTTCTCCAACACCACAGTTCAAAAGCATCAATTCTTCGGTGCTCAGCTTTCTTTATAGTCCAACTCTCACATCCATACATGACTACTGGAAAAACCATAGCCTTTACTACATGAACCTTTGTTGGCAAAGTAATGTCGCTTTTGAATATGCTATCTAGGTTGGTCATAACTTTCCTTCCAAGGAGCAAGCGTCTTTTAATTTCATGGCTACAATCACCATCTGCAGTGATTTTGGAGCCCAGAAAAATAAAGTCAGCCACTGTTTCCCTTTTTCCCCATCTATTTCCCATGAAGTGATGGCACTGGAGGCCATGATCTTAGTTTTCTGAATGTTGAGCTTTAAGCCAACTTTTTGACTCTCTTCTTTCACATTCATCAAGAGGCTCTTCAGTTCTTCTTCACTTTCTGCCATAAGGGTGGTGTCATCTGCATATTTGAGGTTATTGATATTTCTCCTGGCAATCTTGATTCCAGCTTGTGCTTCTTCCAGCCCAGGGTTTCTCATGATGTACTCTGCATAAAAGTTAAATAAGCGGGGTGACAATATACAGCCTTGACGTACTCCTTTTCCTATTTGGAACCAGTCTGTTGTTCCATGTCCAGTTCTAACTGTTGCTTCCTGACCTGTATATAGGTTTCTCAAGAGGCAGGTCAGGTGGTCTGGTATTCCCATCTCTTTCAGAATTTTCCACAGTTTATTGTGATCCACACAGTCAAAGGCTTTGGCATAGTCAATAAAGCAGAAATAGATGTTTTTCTGGAACTCTCTTGCTTTTTCCATGATNTTTCTCAAGAGGCAGGTCAGGTGGTCTGGTATTCCCATCTCTTTCAGAATTTTCCACAGTTTATTGTGATCCACACAGTCAAAGGCTTTGGCATAGTCAATAAAGCAGAAATAGATGTTTTTCTGGAACTCTCTTGCTTTTTCCATGATCCATCGGATGTTGGCAATTTGATCTCTGGTTCCTCTGCGTTTTCTAAAACCAGCTTGAACATCTGGAAGTTCACGTTCACATATTGCTGAAGTCTGGCTTGGAGAATTTTGAGCATTACTTTAATAGCATGTGAGATGAGTACAATTGTGTGGTAGTTTGAACATTATTTGGCATTACTTTTCTTTGGGATTGAAATGAAAACTGACCTTTTCCAGTCCTGTGGCCACTGCTGAGTTTTCCAAATTTGCTGACATGTTGAGTGCAGCACTTTCACAGCATCATCTTTCAGGATTTGAAATAGCTCAACTGGAATTCTATCACCCAACTAGCTTTGTTCATAATGATGCTTCCTAAGGCCCACCTGAATTCACATTCCAGAATGTCCGGCTCTAGGTGAGTGAGTGATCACACCTTCGTGATTATCTGGGTCATGAAGATCTTTGGCATAATCAGTAAAGCAGAAATAGATGTTTTTCTGAAACTCTTGCTGCTTCTGTGATCCAGCGGATGTTGGCTATTTGATCTCTGGTTCCTCTGCCTTTTCTAAATCCAGCTTGAACATCTGGAAGTTTATGGTTCACATACTCTTAAAGTCTGGCTTGGAGAATTTTGAGCATTACTTTGCTAGCATGTGAGATGAGTGCAATTGTGCAGTAGTTTGAGCATTCTTTGGTGTTGCCTTTCTTCGGGACTGGAATGAAAACTGACCTTTTCCAGTCCTGTGGCCACTGCTGAGTTTTGCACATTTGCTGGCATATTGAGTGTTGCACTTTAACAGCATCATCTTTTAGGATTTGAAATAGTTCAACTGGCGCTGTTTGTAGTGATGCTTCCTAAGGCCTGCTTGACTTTGCATTCCAGGATGTCTAGTTCTAGGTGGGTGATCACACCATCATGGTTATCTGGGTCATGTATAGTTCTGTGTATTGTTGCCACCTCTTCTTAATATCTTCTGCTTCTGTTATGTCCATACCATTTCTGTCCTTTATTGTGCCCATCTTTCCATGAAATGCTCCCTTGGTATCTCTAATTTTCTTGAAGAGATCCTAGTCTTTCCCATTTTGTTGTTTTGCTCTATTTCTTTCCATTGATCACTGAAGAAGGCTGTCTCATCTCTCTTTGCTATTCTTTGAAACTCTGCATTCAAATGGACATATCCTTCCTTTTCTCGTTTGCCTTTTACTTCTCTTCTTATCTCAGCTATTTGTAAGGCCCCCTCAGACAACCATTTTGCCTTTTTGCATTTCTTTTTCTTGGGGATGGTCTTGATCACTGCCTCTTGTACAGTGTCACAAACCTCCATCCATAGTTCTTCAGGCACTCTTATCAGATCTAATCCCTTGAATCTATTTGTCATTTCCACTGTATAATCGTAAGGGATTTGATTTAGGTCATACCTGAACGGTCTCATGGTTTTCCCTACTTTCTTCAATTTAAGTCTGAATTTGGCAATGAGTTCATGATCTGAGCTACAGTCAGCTCCTGATCTTGTTTTTGCTGACTGTATAAAGCTCCATTTTCAGCTACAAAGAATATAATCAATCTGATTTTGGTATTGACCATGTGGTGATGTCCATATGTAGAGTCTTCTCTTGTGTTGTTGGAAAAAGGTGTTTGCTATGACCAGTGCGTTCTCTTGGCAAAATTCTTAGCCTTTGACCTGCTTTGTTTTGTACTCCAAGGCCAAATTTGCCTGTTGTTTCAGGTATCTCTTGACTTCTTACTTTTGCATTCCAGTCCCCTATAATGAAAAGGACATCGTTTTTGGGTGTTAGTTCTAGAAGGTCTTGTAGGTCTTCCTTAGAACTGTTCAGCTTCTTCAGCATTACGGGTTGGGGCATAGACTTGGATTACTGTGATACTGAACGGTTTGCCTTGGAAATGAACAGAGATCATTCTGTCGTTTTTGAGATTGCATCCAAGTACTGCATAGAAAGCATTCCATTTGTAAGTGATAGTGTATATAGTATGAAAGTGAAAGTTGCTCAGTCGTGTCCAACTCTTTGTGACCCCATGGACTATACAGTCCATGGAATTCTCTAGGCCAGAATACTGGAGTGGGTAGCCTTCCCTTCTCCAGGGGATCTTCCCAACACAGGGATCAATCCCAGATCTCCTGCATTGCAGGCAGATTCTTTACCAGCTGAGCCAAAAGGGAAGCCTTGTAAGCGATATCATATGGTATTTGTCTTTCTCTTTCACTTAGTAAATACAAGGTTTTTATGCTGTTTGTACTTATAACTTGCTTATTTGCAGCACTTCTTCATGCTTGTTTTTGTCCATAAATAGGTTTTCAGGGTGTTGCCTTAGAGAAATGTGAACTATGCTATCTGTATTGCTTACTACCTTTCTCTTTAGTCATACAAACCTTACTTCAGCAAACTTCAAAAGTGATCATTCTATTAAAGAAATTATATTTCTTTTGTAGCAGCATTTGCATTATCCTTTGCTTAGTAGTTTTTCTGAGATATCAGCAGATGTTTCAAATTGATTCTTTTTTTTAAGAATCACTAGGACAGAAGGGTATCCTTTAGCCTATTGTATGTCTTTTGGTGTGTCCTTGAAAAGTTGTATAGGATTCACATTTTTAGGAAGTAAATCATATTTTATTCAAGAGTGCTATTTAAAGGACTACTATGATAAAGCTTATAAAGTAAATTAATCAGATTTTTAAATGGTTTCCCATGTTTGTTTACTTAAAGATTCTCCTGCACTACTTAAGCAGTGAGTGTGTTTCTTAGGTTAAAAAATTAAAGATTAAAAAAGACTATAAAGAAACAGGAAAGAAAATTAGAAAAATGGAACTAGAGAAGCATGATTCATAACAATAGAATAATAATAACCACTGTGTACTGAATGGGAGAAGGCAGTGGCACCCCACTCCAGTACTCTTGCTTGGAAAATCCCATGGACTGAGGAGCCTGGTGGGCTGCAGTCCATGGTGTCGCTAAGAGTCAGACACGACTGGGCGACTTCACTTGGACTTTTCATTTTTCACTTTCACGTATTGGAGAAGGAAATGGCAACCCACTCCAGTGTTCTTGCCTGGAGAATCCCAGGGATGAGGGAGCCTGGTGGGCTGCCGTCTATGGGTCGCACAGAGTCGGACACGACTGAAGCGACTTAGCAGCCAATAGCAGCAGCAGGGTACTGAATGACATGTAATAGCTATTTCATGAATAGTCATTCATTAGGGAACTTCATAAGCACTTTGCATACATTGCCCTGATCCTCAAAGTAATGCAAGATAGATATCATCCATATTATCAGGAAATTAAAACCTGAAGCGATTAAATAATTTTGTTCAAGATCATATACCTAGGGAGTAGCAAAGTCAGAATTGAAATTGAGAACTCTGATTTCAAAGTTGTACTCTTCCTATGTTGTGCCTTCGTAGAAAACATAAAAATAAAAATAGCATGTCAGTTTCTCCACTGAATATTTTGACTCTGGTCTTAAGACTTGTAAATGGGTGAGTTTTTGTTGTCAGAAAAATGAGGTATGATACTCTTCAAACATATTTTTTTAAAAAATTTATTATATATCTTATTGTTTATTATATAAAACTTGTTATTTATTACGTATTACTAAGTCTGCAAGCAGGCTTTCTCTAGTTGTGGCTAACAGGGGCTGCTGTCTAGTTGCAGTGCACGGGCGTCTCTCGTTGCGGAGCACAGGCTTTGGGCCCATGAGCTTCAGTAGTTGCTACATTCAGGCTCAAAAGTTGTGGCTTATGGGCTTAGTTGCTCTGAAGCATGGGGAGTCTATCCAGACCAGGGATCAAACCTGTGTCCCCAGCATTGACAGGTGGATTCTTAGCCACTGGACCACCAGGAAACTCCTAAACATCTTAATGTATTTTAAGAGTGTAAATCTTGATTCTCTCTAAAACTGTTGGGCCTTATATTCTTGTACCCTCTCTTGTTCCATATTTTCTTCTGCATAAAACAGCACTATAGTAGATTGAAGCCAAAAAGAATTGGCTTAAGAATTTAAGAAATTCTTACCACTTAAAAGAAATCTGACAGTTTACTTAACCTTGAGTATTATTTTCTCAAGAATGGTAATAATTATTATTTATCGCAAAAGGTGGTTATGAGGATTGAAGGAGTTATGTAAAGCACCTAATAGACGAATTCTTGATGATAATTTATCTGAAATGTACTTTTTAAAAGTATCCCATAATACTAATAGTTTGGGAGTCTTGGTTAGTTTTAGTCCTACCTTTTATAGTCAGGGGCTTCCCTAGTGGCTCAGAGGTTAAAGCGTCTGCCTGCAATTCAGGAGACCTGGTTTCGATCCCTGGGTTGGGAAGATCCGCTGGAGAAGGAAATGGCAACCCACTCCAGTATTCTTGCCTGGAGAATCCATGGACAGAGGAGCCTGGTGGGCTACATACAGTCCATGGGGTTGCAAAGAGTCGGACACAACTGAGCGACTTCACTCACTCACTCACACAATGCCTAGAATACATACTGGGCTTCCCAGGTGGCGCTAGTGTTAAAGAATCCACCTGCCAATGTAGGTAGACGTAAGAGACACAGGTTCAATCCCTGGGTGGGGAAGATCCCCTGGAGGAGGGCACGGCAACCCACTCCAGTATTCTTACCTGGAGAATCCATGGACAGAGGAGCCTGGTGGGCTACAGTCCATAGGGTCACAGGGTCGCACACACTGAAGTGACTTAGCACTCACGCATGTAGCATGTGTACCTGTGGTAAACAATAGGACATGCAGCAGCTTTGTAGATTTGGCTTGCACCTTTCCTCTTGTATCTTTCTGTGGTCTTTTTTAAAATAGACTTTGGGTTTTTTTTTTAGTTAGTCTGTTTATACTTTATATAAAGTGAAAGTGTTAGTCGCTCAGTCATGTCAGACTCTTTGCAATCCCATGGACTGTAGCCTGCTAGGCTCCTCTGTTCATGGGATTCTCAAGCAAGAACACTGGAGTGGGTTGCCATTCCCTTTTCCAGGGGATCTTCCTGACCCAGGAATCCAGTCCAGGTCTCCTGCTTTGTAGGCCAATTCTTTACTGTCTGAGCTACCAGCGAAGCCCTTTATATAAAGCATCCTCTCAAATCCCTTAACCATTTAAGTGCCCCTTTTCTGTCCTGTCTCCCACAACTTTGTGCCTGCCTAAAATGTGGCACTGGTCATAGCAAAACTTTCTTCCAACAACAGAAGAGATGGCTCTACACATGGACATCAGCAGATGTTCAACACTGAAATCAGATTGATTATATTCATTGCAGCCAAAGATGGAGAAGCTCTATACAGTCAGCAAAAACAAGACCAGGAGCTGACTGTGGTTCAGATCATGAACTCCTTATTCCCAAATTAAGACTTAATTTAAAGAAAGTAGGAAAAACCACTAGGCCATTCAGGTATGACCTAAATCAAATCCCTTATGATTATACAGTAGAAGTGACAAATAGATTCAAGGGATTAGATCCAATAGACAGAGTGCCTGAAGAACTATAGAAGGAGGTTTGTGACATTGTACAGAAGACAGTGATCAAGTCCATACCCAAGAAAAAGAAATGCAAAAAGGCAAAATGGTTGTCTGAGGAGGCCTTAAAATAGCTGAGAAAAGAAGAGAAGTGAAAGGCAAAGGAGAAAAGGAAGGATATGTCCATTTGATTGCAGAGTTTCAAAGAATAACAAGGAGAGAGAAGAAAGCCTACCTCAGTGATCAATGCAAAGAAATAGAGGAAAACAATAGAAAGGGAAAGACTAGAGATCTCTTCAAGAAAATTAGAGATACCAAGGGAACATTTCATGAAAGGTTGGGCACAATAAAGGACAGAAATTAGAAGGACCTAACAGAAGCTGAAGAGATGGCAAGAAAACACAGAAGAACTGTGCAAAAAAGATCTTCATGACCCAGATAACCATGATGGTGTGATCACTCACCTAGAGCCAGACATCCTGGAGTGTGAAGTCACGTGGACCTTAGGAAGCATCACTGCGAACAAAGCTAGTGGAGGCAATGGAATTACAGCTAAGCTGTTTCAAATCCTGGAAGATGATGCTGTAAAAGTGCTACACTCAATATGCCAGCAAATTTGGAAAACTCAGCAGTGGCCACAGGACTGGAAAAGGTCAGTTTTCATTCCAATCCCAAAGAATGCTCAAACTACCACACAGTTGGACTCATTCATACGCTAGAAAAGTAATGCTCAAAAATCTCTAAGCGAGGCTTCAAAAGTATATGAACCAAGAACTTCCAGATGTTCAATCTGGATTTAGAAAAGGCAGAGGAACCAGAAATCAACTTGCTGACATCCATTGGATCATAGAAAAAGCAAGAGTTCCAGAAAAACATTTGCTTTATTGATTAGGCCAAAGCCTTTGACTGTGTGGATCACAACAAACTACAAAATTCTTCAAGATTTGGGAATATCAGACCAGCTTACCTGCCTCCTGAGAAATCTGTATGCAGATCAAGAGGCAACATTTAGAACTGGACATGGAACAACGGACTGCTTCCATAATGGGAAAGGGGTACGTCAAGGCTGTATATTGTCACCCTGCTTATTTAACTTATATGCAGAATACATCATGCGAAATGCTGGACTGGATGAAGCCGAAGCTGGAATCAAGATTGCCGGGAAAAATATCAATAGCCGCAGATATGCAGATGACACCACCCTTATGGCAGGATGCGAAGAGGAACTAAAGAGCCTCTTGAAAATGAAAAAGGAGAGTGAAAAAGCTGGCTTGAAACTCAACATTAAAAAAACTAAGATCGTCTGGTCCCATCACTTCATGGCAAATAGATGGGGAAACGATGGAAACAGTGACAGACTTATTTTGGGGGGCTCCAAAATCACAGATGGTGACTGCAGCCATGAAATTAAAAGACACTTGCTCCTTGGAAGAAAAGCTCTGACCAGGCTAAACAGCATATTAAAAAGCAGAGACATCATTTTGCCGACAAAGGTCCGTCTAGTCAAAGCTATGGTTTTTCTAGTAGTCGTGTATGGATGTGAGAGTTCAACCATAATGAAAGCTGAGCGCCGAGGAACTGATGCTTTTGCACTGTGGTGTTGGAGAAGACTCTTGAGAGTCCCTTGGACTGCAAGGAGATCCAACCAGTCCATCCTAAAGGAAATCAGCCCTGAATATTCACTGGAAGGACTGATGCTGAAACTGAAACTCCAACACTTTGGCCACCTATGGAAAGAACTGACTCCTTGGAAAAGACCCTAATGCTGGGAAAGATTGAAGGCGGGAGGAGAAGGGGACGACAGAGGATGAGGTGGTTGGATAGCATCACTGACTCAATGGACATGAGTTTGAGCAAGCTCTGGGAGTCGGTGATGGACAGGGAGGCCTGGTGTACTGCAGTTAATGGGGTCGCAAAGAGTCGGACAGGACTAAGAGACTGAACTGAAGATGTGGCAAATAGAACTGCACTCAGTTTTTGGAACACTGCATAATTTTGCACAAATGCCAGCTAATTGTCTTTTTAATACTCTTAATAATATTTATTGTCCTACACTGGCACAACAGCTCATTGGGTTGGCGTCTTAAAATAATTTACTCCATTGCCTATCATTGTATCCCATCTAAAGCTTCAGTGTGTTGATTTGTAAAATGGACAAAATAATTCCCTTATCTACCTCAAAGAACTGTGGTTCAAACAGTTCAAGAATGCATTAGTTGAAATCCTTTACAAACTCTGAACTGTTTTATAAGTATAAGGGATGGTTTTTATTTCTTGTTTGTAGCTGATAGTATTGATCTAATCTTTCTAAATATGATTTAAAATTTTTCAGAACATTTCCATACTGAAAATAATCCTATTCATAGGTATAGCAATGGTAATAATTTTCAGCTTGACTAATTATAAGTGTAAATTATATCTGAAGTATAAATTATATCCTATAGTTCTTTTTTATTCCAGACACTCATGAAAGTGAAAGTCACTCAGTCAGGTCCAACCCTTTGCGACCCCATCGACTATACAGTCTATGGAATTCTCTGGGCCAGAATACTGGAGTGGGTAGCCTTTCCTTTCTCCAGAGGATCTTCCCAACCTAAGGATCGAACCCAGGTCTCCCATATTACAGGCGGAGTCTTTACTACCTGAGCCACAAGGGAAGCCCAAAATGAGTCTCTCAGTCCTGTCTGACTCTTTGTGACCCCATGAACTATACAGTCCATGGAGTTCTCCAGGCCAGAATACTGGAGTGGGTACTTCTTCCCTTTTCCAACAGATCTTCCCAACCCAGGAATTGAACTGGGGTCTCCTGCATTGCAGGTAGATTCTTTACCAACTGAGCTATCAGGGAAGCCCCCCAGAAACTCTTAGAGTACTATGTTACCATAGTCGCCTGTTACTTCCTTTCTCCTACAAAGTTATATGTACTTATTTGAGTACTGAGTGCCTTCTATCTTTTATTTTATCCTGGCTATTTTGTCAGCATAAAAGCAAGATTACCTTGTTTACATGCATGCTGCTGAATCTCTTCAGTCCTGTCCTACTCTTTGCAATCCTATGCATTGTGGCCTACCAGGTTCTGTCCACGAGATTTCCCAGGTAAGAATACTGGAGTAGGTTGCCATGCCCTCCTCCAGGGGATCTTCCCAACCCAGAGATCAAACCCGTGTCTCTTTACATCTCTGCATCATCAGTTCAGTTCAGTTCAGTCACTCAGTCGTGTGCGACTCTTTGTGACCCCATGAATCGCAGCACGCCAGGCCTCCCTGTCCATCACCAACTCTCAGAGCCTACCCAAACTCATGTCCATTGAGTCGGTGATGCCACCCAACCATCTCATCCTCTGTCATCTCTTTCTCCTCCTGTCCTCAATCTCTCCCAGCATCAGGGTCTTTTGAAATGAGTCAGCTTTTTGAATCAGGTGGCCAAAGCATTGGAGTTTCAACATCAGTCCCTCCAATGAACACCCAGGATTGATCTCCTTTACGATGGACTGGTTGGATCTCCTTGCAGTCCAAGGGACTCTCAAGAGTCTTCTCCAACACCACAGTTCAAGAGCATCAATTCTTTGGCACTCAGCTTTCTTTATAGTCCAACTCTCACATCCATACATGACCACTGGAAAAACCATAGCCTTGACTAGACGGACCTTAGTCGGCAAAGTAATGTCTCTGCTTTTTAATATGGTGTCTAGGTTGGTCATAACTTTCCTTCCAAGGAGTAAGCGTCTTTTAATTTCATTGAATTTCATGGCTGCAATCACCATCTGCAGTGATTTGGAGCCCCCCAAAATAAACTCTCTCAGTATTTCCACTGTTTCCCCATCTATTTGCCAGGTGAGCTCTTTATCATTAGTGCTACCTGGTAAGCCAAACTAGTTTATAATCCCACTTAAAACAATTTTTGTTTTTGAACATACCTTTGTTGTTTTTGGCAAAGTAATATGTAGTCATTGTATCTGTTATTAAGAATTTATTTTTTAAACAAAGAATATGTTACCTGAAGTTCCACTGCTTTGCTAGTGCTTTGTTAACCATTGGCAGCATTCTAATGAATATCATTCTAAAGATTGCATATATACAGGCACCTGTGGATATGCATTCTTTTTTTTTTTGGTGGGGCCAAGTCATGCAGTAGAGAGATTGTAGTTCCCCCACTAGGGGTCTACCCCAGGTCCCTGGCAGTGAGAGTGTGAAGTTCTAACCACTGGACTGCCACAGAATTCCCTGGATATATATTCAGTTTTATATAATTGCAATCAGAATATATCTTGTTCTGTAATTTACTTTTTTTTTTTCACTCTACAGTATGTGGTAGACTTTTTTCCTGTCAATAAATGAAAGTATTATTAATGGATGCATTGTTTTCTCTTATCAAGATTTATATAATCTGTTCTTTATTTAGGTTCTTTTAAATTTGGAATTTCTATGAACCATGGAATACCATGGTGCATACATCTTTTATTAATACTTGTGAAATTTTCTTGGCAGAGTAAACTCTTAGGCCTGGAACTGATGCATCAGGGGATATACATATTTTACATTTTGATGTATATTGCTAAATTGCCCTGAAGAAATTTGAACCGTGCTCTAACCTAGTACTATCAGATTCCCATTGTCAGAGTTGAGAATCCAAATGGCAGTGTGCCATTTGCACACTAGCTGTTTGTTTCGGCAGTTTTCTTATTTAGAATAGTATTTCACTTTAATTTTTCAGTTCCTTTAGAACTTGGGTAAATGCCTTCTGGTCTCAATGGTATATGTTCCTAGTCAATTGCATCTGCTTGTAGAACACTAATATTTGGGCAATGCATCTGTAGGTGGGGTTGAAATGACAAGTTAAGGAGTTATTTGACTAGCATGAATGTTCTCGTCACTATACTGCATCCTGGATCTGCTACCTCTGAAATACTTCAATAGACACTTTTTAAGTGGGCATTTCCTTCATGTTATCTTCAAAGGGCAAGACTATCTTCCAAGTCTTTTTATTTTTCAATCAGTGCTTTTAGAAGATCAAGCCCCTTGAATTGAGTTAAGATTCATGACCTTGTTAAACAATCATCACTAGCTATATTGTCTTGGGCAAACTGCTTAACCTATCCAGATAGCAGTTTTCTCGTCTCAGTGAAACAGGCCAGTGATTGCCGATACTCTTTTCTTTTTTCAACATTTTCCCCCATGACGCTTGATTTCTTGTGCTCATTTCCTTTCTTGGTTTAAAAGATGTCTAATTAATTTTGGCACCCTTTATAAATTTCCATCAAAATATGGCATTCATCTTGGAAGACTTCTCTCATCATATTGGCGCAATTTTTAAAACATGCCTTTCTTCTGTTACACTTCACTTGTTCTTTCATTAATGTTTCATTGGAAGTTTTGGGCCTCCAATAAGGCATATGGACTCCTGCTTGGTTACTTATTTTGAATAATTCTGTATACTGTCCCCAAATTTGTTGGTAATGTTTTAGAGAAGTGAGAAATGGAATATTTCCTGCCATATCAATGAACAAAGGATGTTACAGTCATTGGCAGTTGTAGCCACTGTGGATGGTGAGCTGGTGAGCCCTGAGGGAAGGAAGGAAGGAACGAATACCTCCATTTAGCAACCATCAGTCTGCAGCCACTGCTTATGGTGAGCCCTGAGGAAACTCGGGATGTTTGGAAAACACTGGATACTGGCCCCAGATAGCTGAGGTACATATCAAAGAAATTATTTCAGTGAGCTAGACTCTTGCACCTTCCCATATATAGAAAGGCACTGAATTCCTTAACTTGGAATATCTGGTTTTCTTTTGAGGTTTAGACTACCTGCCCTTTGGGGCAAACTTCTTTTTAACCTGGCTCCAACCCTCCCCTCCTCAGAGCAATTCTCACAGGGTTATCTCCCAGGCTTGAAGTCTTCAAATTCTTTCTCCCCATCCCCCACCCCCAATAAAACATAACTCTCAACTTTTATGTTGTGAATTTTTTTAAGTCCACAGAAGGAAAGAATTCTATCTTTTGACATAATGCTTTACTTATATAGGTAAAGCACACACACACACACACACACACTCACACACTCACACTTTTCTTTTTTTTTTTTTACACTGGCTATGCTGTGCAGTTTGCAAAATTGAACCTGGGCCACAACAATGAAAGCATTGAATCCTAACAAGTAGGCCACCAGGGAACTCTCTAGGTTACTTTTAATACTTTCATTTTACTTCCTTAGATCCTCAAAACACTGCTTTGAGGTTAGATGTTATTATCTCAAGTTTTATAAATGTGAAACTGAGGCTAAAACTAAGTGATATGCCCAGGGTCACTCAGTTTATAAATGGTATAGCTGTGTCTATGGGTTCTAAGTTCAAAGCTCTATCTGGCTAAGTCACTGGTACCTCTATAGTTGAAGGTTAGTCTTAGTTACATATTTTTTTCCTGGTAGTATTTATCATATAGTTGTTGTTTAGTCTTTAAGTCATATCTGACTCTTGTGACCCCATGGACTGTAACCTGCCAGGCTCCTCTATCAATGTGATTTTCCAGGCAGGAGTTGTGGAGTGGGTTGCCATTTCCTCTTCCAGGGTATCTTCCAGTCCCAGAGTTCAAACCTGAGTCTCCTGTTTGGTGGCAGATTCTTTACCATTGAGCCACCTGGGAAGCCCTAATCATGTACATATGTCTGACCTAATCATAAAATAGTCATCAAATTTAAAGAAAATTGCTGTCAAGTGACATTTTGGAAGAGGGAAACAGAAACATGAGCACAGCTAGTCTATAGGATATAATTTGACAGCCCTAAACAGATACTTTCCCTAATTCCTAACAAAGCAGTAGTTTTCAACTTGTGAGTTTCCTTAAAAATAATTAAAAAAAAGGAACTTGCAATAACATATATAAAGATTACGTTAAATAAGGTAGTATGGGCCCTGGAGGTGGCAATGGCACCCCACTCAGTACTCTTGCCTGGAAAATTCCATGGATGGAGGAGCCTGGTAGGCTGCAGTCCATGGGGTCGCTAAGAGTCAGACACAACTAAGCAACTTCATTTCACTTTTCACTTTCACGCACTGGAGAAGGAAATGGCAACCCACTCCAGTGTTCTTGCCTGGAGAATTCCAGGGATGGGGGAGCCTGGTAGGCTGCCGTCTGTGGGGTCACATAGCGTCGGACATGACTGAAGCGACTTAGCAGCAGCAGCAGCAGTATGGGCCCAGGGACTGGCTCACAGAACACAGAAACAAACTGATGTAAGGACACCTAGTTATTCATATGCGGGGAAAAATTAAATTCCTACTTCACAACTTTCATGAAAATCAATTTCAGATGTATCAAGGGCTTAAATGTGAAATGCGATACTTCAAAACATTTCCTTAAAAAGTTTAATTTTAAGTTTGCTTGTATTTGGAATTTTTTATACTTGGTTCTCTTTCTTCTATAAAGGCTTTATCATTTCTTTGGGTATACTGGTGTTAAACCAAAAAATGAGACTACTATTGATCTCGGAGAAGCAGTAGTGAGCAGTGGCATGAAGTGAGAGCCTAATACCCTGCCCAGAAATTGAAACTGGGTAGCCTGGATGAAAACCAGAAATCCTAGCCACCAGACCAGCAAGGGCTAGAGGCTGGAAGCTATTTATTTCCCTGGCTCTAGTACCCAGTGAAAAATGCATTTTTCACGGAGGCAAAAACTGTAAATGCCAGTACAAAGTATATTATCAGAGACAGCACAACAACAAATGGGAGAGCACACAGAGGAACAGTTAATATAGAAGCAAGGCAGAGATGCGCACCTGGAAAGAAAGGGTGTGGGTGTCCTCCCCAGGGAGGAGTGCAGTACAGAGGTGGGTAAGTCATTTTTATAGGACAGTTCTGGGTTTTTGTTACCTTTGGCTAATTATCTGGTTTCTTTTTCCACACCTGACCTACCCTAGCACCCTCTCCAACATGTGTATGCAGCTTTTTCCCAAGTTGGATTCCAGCCCAGAGACCTATGTGGGAGCCTTAGCGTCACATATTATGGGGTGGTGCCCCCTTCTTTTTGACCCCCAAGGAGCCTTTCTCCACCTGTTAAATGTCTCCCTTGCCCCAAGGATGGGAAATATATGATGTCCTGACCCTTTACTCAAACAAGTTTTAGCCCCTCTCTGTTGCTGCCGTGACTGTCAAGGTGACACAGGAGACAAAGCCTGGCTATTTACTCTTTGTGATGTTATTTCCATTTCAGAGGGCAAGTGGGAGCCCATCTATCTCCTGTCTCAGGAAATGCAAACTGGAGGCTGATTTTAAATGTCCAGCCTGAAGCCCATGTGAACAGAGGACCAGTTGTAAATACCTAGCCTGGGGCCCATCTACCTCCTGCCTCACTATGATGGTGAACTGATGTAAAAGTCTTTTTTCTGCTACTTTTTAAAATCTACTGAAGGCCTTTGTTTTCAAGAATCCTCTAAATTTTAAGTTTATTAAGTAAATTTTATTTAAATTCCTCTTAAAGGACACAAGAATCTTTGGGAAGTCATTATTAACAGAAAGAGCTCTAAGTTATTTAGTAAAAATGTTCCTCATTTTTCAGATAAGAAAATAGAGAAGTTTGCTTCAGGTCAGAGTCACATGATTTTAAATAATCACTCTGCCTTCTACTTCTGTGGGAGATCTGTTCTTATGACCAGATTTTCTCCCTCAGCCCTGGGTTAATTCTTTTGCACTTAAATGTGACTCTTAGAATTATAGTTTGGAATGTGTAGAATGAAAGGGACTTCCCAAGACTGAAGTGATAACCTGTAACACTGCCAACGTTTCCTCATTTTTGAACAAACTTAAAAATCCACAGATATTTGACTGTCGACCGTATCTGAGACACAAAGTTTGCAATTTCACAGTGAAATGTGAGAAGACCCATCTCTCAAAATTTGACTGATAAACTGGCACCTCGCATGGTATGTGCGACAACGGAGAAAGTTCTCTCTTGGCTAGACAAATGAGGATGTTTATTATTTCCTTTAATAAGCCTTAACTCCTGCGGTAAGAGTTCTTTGCATTTCCTCGAGCAGAGGCTAACGACGCGCCCCGGAGTGAATCTTTTCTGACGTGGACTTTCTAATTACGTCAGGCCTTCCTGAAGGCTCTCCTTGAACACCCTTTTGTGTGGGAACGACGGCAGAGGCACTGGCGGGTTTCCAAGCTTTCTCCTTTATAGGGCCGCGAGCCGGACCGCAAAGCTAGGTGACAGACGCCCGCGCTGGGACCCGCAGGCTCCTACCGGAGCGCGCCTGCGTGCCGGAGCTCCTTTGTTGCTCGGCGGCCCGAGTCCGGCTGCGCGTGCGCGGTGGGCCGGCGCCGACAAGTGCGCTGCTCCGCGGGCGCCGGCTGGGGGCGAGCAGACCTCCGGCAGCCGCCGCCGCCGCCGCAGCCGTTGCGAGCGAACCCGCGGAGTTCAGAGGGCCAGGCTGCGGGAGGCTTCCTCACACGGGGGCTGAGATGTCGTCCACCGCGGCTTTTTACCTCCTCTCCACCCTGGGAGGGTACTTGGTGACTTCATTCTTGTTGCTCAAATACCCGACCTTGCTGCACCAGCGAAAGAAGCAACGATTCCTCAGTAAACACATCTCTCACCGCGGAGGTGAGAGGGGTCCCCAGAACCAGATGGCGGAAGTGGGGGGGCTCCCCCCACCCTACCCCCCGGCCCCGCGACTGGAGTTGAGGCTCCCCGGCAAAAGGCAGGCGGGTGGAAATACGTGCGAGTCTGAGGAAGGATGGGCGTGTGTGAACTGAGGGTCCCCTGGAGGTGAAGACAATGTGAAGGGGAGGTCGCCTGAAGGAAGGAGAGGGTCTTGAAACCGAGCCAAGGTGGGGATCTCTTGGGGGCAGGGAAGTCAGGGGTTCTCCGAAGGAGGAAGGACTGGGGTGAGATGGGAGGCTTCTCGGCGAAGGAAGGATGATCGCGGGATCGCTTCCTAGCAGCGGAGGCACCAGTGGGGAGCCCCGGGCCGATCCGCGGGTACCCTGCCGGGGGAACCCGGGAACAGACTTGTTCCGAGACAAGCCAGTGGCGGAGCTTGTGGGAAGATGGGGCGAACTGCTTCCAGGGCTGAGGAGCTGCGTGAACCTGGAGCGTGGTGCAGCCCGGGCATCCGCAGTCCCTGGGGGCCGGTCCCAGTTCTCCACCCTTCCATCCCTCCTCCTGAGCAGGGTAACTGAGAAGAGGAGGAATCCAAGTTCCCAAGCCGGGGACACTTCCCAAGGTCACAGTTAGAGCTTGAGCTGGACTGGGACAAGAAACTGGGGTGTCCTGATTCCCAAGGCTTCAAACCTCGCACCTATTTTTCCCCCCATCTCCACCTTGCACCCCAGCAGTGATGTGTGGATTTCCAAAAAAAAAAAAAAGATTGGGTTTTGTGACAGGACCGTATTGTTTGAAGACGACAAAGAAGTTTCTTTTGAAACAGTGCCTTACCAGAAGGAACCTAGATAGTTCAGCCTCTCGTTTCTCAGACAGCAGGCCAAATCTTTGCTTCTTCATTATTGTGTAATAATGTGCTTTTATTTTCAAGTATGATGTATAAGATGTTGTCAGTTTGGATTATTTCATTCAGTTTTAGCTATTCTTTAGAGCCGAATGTTAAACTAGGTTAAAATTGCTTGGAATTTACTTGAAATGGTAAATTCTAGGAGTTTACAGTCAAAATTTTAATTTAGTACCATGACTCCTTTTTTTAATAAAAACGGGCCAGGAGTAGTCAGTCAGTCACTTCAGTCGCTCAGTGGTGTCTGACTCTGCGACCCCGTGAACCGCAGCACACCAGGCCTCCCTGTCCATCACCAACTGCCGCAGTTTACCCAAACTCTTGTCCATTGAGTCAGTGATACCGTCCAACCATCTCATCGTCTGTTGTCCCCTTCTCCCGCCATCAATCTTTCCCAGCATCGGGGTCTTTTCAAATGAGTCAGCTCTCCCATCAGGTGGCCAAAGTTATTGGAGCTTCTGCTTCAACAAAAGTCCCTCCAGTGAACACCCAGGACTGATCTCCTTTAGGATGGACTGATTGAATCTCCTTGCAGGCCAGGAATAAGGTTTTAAATATCACAGAAGTACATTTGCACACTGCTGTAAAATCTGTATAATTTTATCAGTTAAACAAACATAGGACTTCCCAGGTTGTCCAGTGTTAGGACTCTGCACTTCCAATGCAGGGGGTGTGGATTCAAGTCCTGGTTGGGGAATTAAGATCTCATATGCCCTGTGGTGTGCCAAAAAAGAGAAAAAGAAGATAATCAGAGTACTAAAGAGTGACTTCAATGGTTATGCTAGTCTCCACTCATGAAAAGTGTCAAAGATTTTAAGGGATCTATCACCAGCTAAACAACATGTTAGTTCTTACTTGGTTTGCTGCTGCTGCTGCTGCTAAGTCACTTCAGTCGTGTCCGACTCTGTGCGACCCCATAGACAGCAGCCCACCAGGCTCCCTTGTCCCTGTGATTCTCCAGGCAAGAACACTGGAGTGGGTTGCCATTTCCTTCACCTATATTTTAATAGATACAGAAGTAAACTGTAGGTAAAGCCAAAAAACAACTTTTGTGTTTGAGTTGTCCCTGTAGAAGTATTTTCGATGGTAGTAGTCCTACTCTGGAGATAAGCATTACCTACTGATTTTTAAATCAGTAAATCAGTGTTCACTGATTAAAAAAAAGTGTGCTTACTAAAAACCCAAATCAAAACAAAACTAGGTCTTCTTAAAAAGCTTTCTAAACTGTCATTGTGGGTGATCTAGATTTTATTTCAGAAGAGATAATCTTATTAACTCTGTAGGATATGAAATCTGTATACAGTCCTGAAGCACTTAGTAAGTTCCTATGTGATAGTGCTTAATATATTTTTTGTTGAATATGTATATCAAAGAATACAGTTGAACCAGAGTGATAGAGAATATATCTACTAAAAACCACTTTGGAACTCAAGATAGTAAGTTTCTGGAAATAATAGACTAGGAAGCAGACAGTTTCTACTTGCTTTTTATTTTTCTCTTGGACACTGATAATAGCAAGTGGTGCTATCTGTGCATATTTCTCCATGCGTATCATCAACATTTGGTCTAATTGTCTATCATCCTAACTGCAAATAACCTATTCCATGTAACCCAGGTGTATGACCACTCCAAGACTGAAACATTGATCATGATAGGTGTATAAAGTATATACACCTGAATTGCTTTAACTTAAAAAACTGTTAATGTATACTGTTATGTCTCTATAAAAGCATTATCACCTGAGTCAGATTCTGGATCTATAACTAGTTAACCTTGGGAATAAGCTTTAGTTGTAGTTTCCTTAACTATAAATGTAAACCATTTACCTTGCTTCCCTTTGGGTTGTTATGAGGATTAGGTGTACAGAAAGCACTTTGAATGCCATAAAATTGTTTAGAAATGTAAACATGGATACATGGGATCATATTCATATTTTGCAATAGAACTTTGAGTTGAATGAGGAAAAAAGGAGATCACCACTGTACTTAATGTTTTCAAAGTTTTAATGAACACTTTTGCTTTTTGCTGATTGATTGTCCTTGAAAGTAGAAAATGCTTTGTTTTAAAAATTAAATGGTATAGGCCCGCTTTGTTCTTACAAGTAACATGTAGGTTGTATTGCATTATATTGTGATAGGTTATCTGCTTCCCTTATTAGACTGTGAGTTCCTCAAGAGCAGATTTTAGATTTTACTAATGCTTGAGTCTCTAGACTCTAGCATAGATTGTAACCTACACTTAAAATAATAGCTTATTGTCTGCTAATTATCTACTTTGTGCTAGGTACCTTCCCTGTGTTTCCTAATCTATTTGTCCAAAGAATACTTTTTGTCACTACAGTGTATTGATGAACCCACTTCAGTGTTCTTGCCTGGAGAATCCCAGGGACGGAGGAGCCTGGTGGGCTGCTGTCTGTGGGGTCGCACAGAGTCGGACACAACTGAAGTGACTTAGCAGCAGCAGCAGCAGCAGGTATTAATGAAATATCAATAAGATCAAAGATGTACCCTTTGGATTAAATCAAGAGCAAGCCATACTCTCAAGGCTATTTTTATTGTTTCTCAATGAAATTGTGAATTTTAGTAATATTTTTGACAGTTACATAAGTAATTCATGTTCATTGTATTAATAGAAAATTTAGAAAATATAGAAATGAAAAAAAGGAGTTCCTAAAACTCACCATCAGTAGACATAATCTCTGTTAACATTTTGAAGTACATATTTTAAGTACATATTTTGAAGTATGCCCTTTTAAAAATATTTTTAAATATATCCTTTAAGTACATATTTTACTACCCTTGGAATCATACTATATATATACTTCTTTCAGATGCCCACTAAGTTAACTAGAGTTAGGATATCAGGGAAATAACTTTCTCATACTCCCTAACCTATTTCTGTGGTCCAATAAATTAAACAATAGGGTTTACTAGGGTTCAATGGCAAAAGAATTTAAAAAAAAATCAACTGATAAAATCCTCACCTGACCTTTTAATCTTTCAACCATGGTTACAAGGCAAAGTATTGCCCAAATCTGGGCATTTTGCCAGATTGATTTAGCAGGTGATACGTTTGAAGGTAAATATTGCTGATGGACACTGGTTACTTCTGAGTCCTAAACTTTAATTCCTCAAGGAGGAAATTGAAGCATCTATTTGAGTCTCAGAGTGTCACCAGAAGTAACATTCTGCAGTTGCATCCTGAAACATGTTCTGCACGGCAGGGTATCAGTTCTTTTCAGCTTCTCTCTTTTCTCTGCATGCCTGTTTTCAGGGAAATCTTCCGTACTTATCCGTGAGGACTTTTTTTCCCGACTCGCTTGTTCCTACTGATATCTTACTAACAGTGGACTCATTCACCTTTCTCTCCCCAGGTGGCATTAGTGGTAACGAACACGCCTGCCAATGCAGGAGATGTAGGCGATGCGGGTTCCATCCCTGGGTCTGGAAGATCCCGTGGAGAAGGAAACGGCAACCCACTCCAATATTCTTGCTAAGAATCCCCATGGACAGAGGAGCCTGGCAGGCTACAGTCCATAGGGTCACAAAGAGCTGGACATGACTGAAGTGACTTAGAATGCACACATTTTCCTGCTTAATAAAGTAGACTAAAATGTACACAGTTATTTTCAGCAATGGCTGTGCATGTATCTTAAACTGTATACAAACTTAGAAAAATTGAATGTCGTTACAGAAAAATGTGAAAGTATAATCAGATAGATAGCAAAAAAACACATTGAAAAGAGCACACATGAGGTGATTAGTTGGTAAATGCTGCCACTGTATCAATATATACTTTGAATATCATTCTTCTGTGCTACTGATGTGTTTAAAATTTTTCTTATATCTGCAAATATAAATCTTGCTGATATTTTCCCTCAAAAAAAAGAATTCTGCAGTGTTCCAGGGATCCCACATATTGAGAAATGTTCTTTTGTATATACCATCTCTAGTCCTTAAATGGAGAAGGCAATGGCAACCCACTCCAGTACTCTTGCCTGGAAAATCCCATGGACAGAGGAGCCTGGTAGGCTGCAGTCCATGGGATTGCGAAGAGTCAGACATGACTGAGCGACTTCACTTTCTCTTTTCACTTTCATGCATTGGAAAAGGAAATGGCAACCCACTCCAGTGCTCTTGCCTGGAGAATCCCAGGGATGGCGAAGCCTGGTGGGCTGCTGTCTCTGGGGTCACACAGAGTTGGACACCACTGAAGTGACTTAGCAGCAGCAGTCCTTAAAAGCTCTTTATACTCTTACAGAAATCATATATATTGTTTCCAAGGTGCATTATAAATATTGAATTAATGTGTGAGTTTAGAAGTGGAGGAACTCAGCTTTGTTCCTTGATTTATTGACTCAGTTCAGTTCAGTTCAGTCGCGCAGTCATGTCCGACTACAGTGCTCTTGCCTGGAGAATCCCAGGGATGGCGAAGCCTGGTGGGCTGCTGTCTCTGGGGTCACACAGAGTTGGACACCACTGAAGTGACTTAGCAGCAGCAGTCCTTAAAAGCTCTTTATACTCTTACAGAAATCATATATATTGTTTCCAAGGTGCATTATAAATATTGAATTAATGTGTGAGTTTAGAAGTGGAGGAACTCAGCTTTGTTCCTTGATTTATTGACTCAGTTCAGTTCAGTTCAGTCGCGCAGTCATGTCCGACTCTTTGCGACCCCATGAATCGCAGTACGCCAGGCCTCCCTGCCCATCACCAACTCCCGGAGTTCACCCAGACTCACGTCCATGGAGTCCGTGATGCCATCCAGCCATCTCATCCTCGGTCATCCCCTTCTCCTCCTGCCCCCAATCCCTCCCAGCATCAGGGTCTTTTCCAATGAGTCAACTCTTCTCATGAGGTAGCCAAAGTCCTGGAGCTTCAGTTTTAGCATCATTCCTTCCAAAGAAATCCCAGGGTTGATCTCCTTCAGAATGGACTGGTTGGATCTCCTTGCAGTCCAAGGGACTCTCAAGAGTCTTCTCCAACACCACAGTTCAAAAGCATCAATTCTTCGGCGCTCAGCCTTCTTCACAGTCCAACTCTCACATCCATACATGACCNGCATCATTCCTTCCAAAGAAATCCCAGGGTTGATCTCCTTCAGAATGGACTGGTTGGATCTCCTTGCAGTCCAAGGGACTCTCAAGAGTCTTCTCCAACACCACAGTTCAAAAGCATCAATTCTTCGGCGCTCAGGCTTCTTCACAGTCCAACTCTCACATCCATACATGACCACAGGAAAAACCAGAGCCTTGACTAGACGGACCTTAGTCGGCAAAGTAATGTCTCTGCTTTTGAATATACTATCTAGGTTGGTCATAACTTTTCTTCCAAGGAGTAAGCGCCTTTTAATTTCATGGCTGCAGTCACCATCTGCAGTGATTTTGAAGCCCAAAAAAACTAGCTCCTTTTTAAGTTGAGATAGGATGATGTCTTCCAACATTGAAATGTTTTATTTGCACTAAACTGTCTTTTCCAGTATCCGAAAATATTTAATTTGGAAGTTCTTTTGTGGCTGGAGCACATTGTCATGTTTGTCATCGGTTTCATAAACATCACACACATATAGCATGTATACAAAAGATGTTGATGGTAGTGGTGATTCGAGGCTAACTGTAAAATAGATCTAAACAGGTCTACAATGTTTACTGAATGTTTGTTGTTGTTGTTGTTTAGTTGCTAAGTTGTGTCTGACTCTTTTGCAACCCCATGAACTGTAGCCCGCCAGGCTCCTCTGTCCATGAAATTTCCTAGGCAGGAATAATGGAATGGTTTGCCATTTCCTTTTCCAGGGAATTTTCCCAACCCAGGGATCGAACCCGCGTCTCCTAAGTTGGCAGGAAGATTCTTTACCTCTGAGCTACTGGGGAAACCTTGTTGAATGTTTACTGGTATATAAAACATTTGGGAGGTAAAAAAGGAAACTGAACAGATATTTCTTTCCTTTACAGAATTTACATCTAACAAAAAATACAGAAGAGGATGTTTCCTTTACTTTTCCTATCCTATCAGATACTAACCACTCACAAAGTAACTATGAAGCACTATAAGAGGAGAAATTAACATAGAATGAAATATTGGAAAGTATAGCTTTGTATAGTGTTGGGAAGTGATGGTTTCTCAAAGAAATAGAAAATATGAACCGGTGAAGAGGGAGGCAGGAGGACATGAGCAGAGAAATTATAAACAAATTATAGTAGAACAGCATGTAAAATATATACTCATTCTCTTCTACAGTTCATAATTAATTAAAAATTAAACTTGTTTCCATGTAGAGTGGTTATTTGCAAAGTCAGATATTAAGCCAGACATCCCCTGCTTTTTGAGGGAAAAGAAAAATTAATAGCAAGCATGCTTATGAATGATGTTACGATAATTGGCAAGAGAAGAAATTCAAACAATTTCATGAGAGAAGAGCTATCACCAAATAATTCCTTAGAGAGAAGTGGCAGACTTTTAAATTATCCCTTAGTTACTCCCCAGGCTTTCACCATATGAATCTAACAAGTAATTTGTGGGTATTATCGTTGTGGGATTTATCTTCAAGCTTTGCAAGCTTGGGACAACATTAATAATTTATTTGTAAAGCTGAAATAAAGAGATATATGACTGCCAGCATAGAAACTTAAGCATGGTTAGTAGTAAAAAGAGTGGGATCTAAAGAGTGGGATCTATACTGCTTATACTTGAATCTCAGTTCCCCTTGTTGGCTTATGTGACCTCACCTAATCTTATTTCTGGAGATAGTAATATTTGGCATGATTGTGGGCGTTTTAATGAAATAATATAGAGAGCACTAAACACAGTATATAGCTTCTCTTAATTATTAATATCTTGACCACCTTTTTAATATTTTATTTAGTACCAGCTATTTCATAAACTTATAAAGTAGATCAGAGGTCTTAAGTAGTAATGTTTGCATACTTAAGGGTTTTTTTGCTATAAGGAGCTCATGATTTCAGCCACAGTCAGCTCCAGGTCTTCTTTTTGCTGACTACATAGAGCTGCTTCATCTTCAGCTGGCTCAGATCATCAACTCCTTTTGCAAAATTCAGGCTTAAACTGAACAAAGGGAAAACCAGGAGGCCATTCAGGTATGACCTAAAGCAAATTCCTTATGGCTCAGACGGTAAAGTGTCTGCCTGCAATGTGGGAGACCTGGGTTCGATTCCTGGGTTGGGAAGATCCTCTGGAGAAGGAAATGGCAGTCCACTCTAGCACTCTTGCCTGGAAAATCCCATGGGCGGAGGAGCCTGATAGGCTACAGTACATGGGGTTGCAAAGAGTCGGACGTGACTGAGCGACTTCACTTTCACTTTCATATGGTGAAAGTGACAAATAGATTCAAGGGATTAGATCCAATAGAGTGTCTGAAGAACTAAGGATGGTGGTTCGTAACATTGTAAAGAAGAGAAGTGAAAGGCAAAGGAGAAAAGGAAACATATACCCATCTAAATCCAAAGAATAGCAAGGAGAGAGAAGATAAAAAGCCTTCTTCAGTGATCAATGCAAAGAAATAGAGAAAAACAATAGAATGGGAAAGACTAGTGATCTCTGAGAAAATTAGAGATACAAGGGAACATTTCATGTAAAGATGCCCACAATAGAAAATAGAAATGACAAGGACCTAACAGAAGCAGAAGAGATTAAGAAGAGATGGCAAGAATACAGAAAAGAACTGTACAGAAAAGGTCTATCATGACCTGGATAACCATGATGGTGTGATCACAAATGACTAGAGCCAGACATTCTGGAACATGAAGTCAAGTGGGCCTTAGGAAGCATTACTATGAACAAAGCTAGTAGAGGTGATGAAATTCCAGCTGAGCTATTTCAAATCCTAAAAGATGATGCTAACAAAGTACACATATTGAGTGCTACACTCAATATGCCAGCAAATTTGGAAAACTCAGCAGTGGCCACAGGACTGGAAAAGGTCAGTTTTCATTCTAATTCCAAAGATGGGCAATGCCAAAGAGTGTTCAAACTAGTGTACAATTGTGCTCATTTCACACACTAACAAGGTAATGATCAAAATCCTTCAAGCTAGGCTTCAGCAATACATGAACCAATAACTTCCAGGTGTACAAACTGGATTTAGAAAAGGCAGAAGAACCAGAGATCAAATTACCAACATCTTTTGGATCATAGAAGAAGCAGGAGAATTCCAGAAAAACATCACTTCATTGATTACATTAAAGCCTTTGACTGTGTGGATCACAACAAACTTTGGAAAATTCTTCAAGAGATGGGTATACCAGACCACCTTACCTGCCTCCTGAGAAACCTGTATGAAGGTCTCTGCTTTTTAGTTTTGTAAAAAAAAATATATATATATATATATATTATACATATATATGTATACGAAAGCTTTTCTACTACACCTGATAAAGGCTTGAGAAAGAATATTAAAAAAAAAGATGGAGAAATTGGAGAACATAAACTAAATGAAGTGGGAGCACTGAATATGAAATAGAAAAAGAAACAAACTAGGTAAAAGTAAAAGATATCATTTAATCCAGTTGTTTTTAAACATGACTGCTCATTGGAAACATATCTGGAACTCTGGAGAAAAAAAGCAATATGTGAGCATTTGTATTTTTCAAAAAATTTCAAGATAATTTTGATATGTATCTGGATTTTTAAAAGTGATTATAGGTTTTTCTATTAGATCCTAGTTTTGGTGATATAGAGTTCTATTATTTTTCTGTTGGCCAATCATGATACAATATTAATTGTTACATAATCACAATAGTAAAAGATGCTTTATCAGTTTTTACAATCAATAGCCAGACAAAAGATAATTACAATTGCAAGCCATAATGGAAACATGATTAATTTAACAATATAAAATAATTACATACAATTTGGGGGGATCAAGCAGAGTGATGTGATAAGTGGAAGTGCGTACATGCACATGTTTTCATCCACCCAGTCAGTCTGTGTCTTTTGGTTGGTGCATGTAATCCATTTACATTTAAGGTAATCATTGAAATGTATGAACCTATTACTTTTTTCTTAATTGTTTGGGGTTTATTTTCTGTTCTGGAGGTCTTTTTCTTCTCGTTTTTCTCACCTAGAAAAGTTCCCTTAGTGTTTGTTGTAAAGCTGGTTTAGTGGTGCTGAATTCTCTTAACTTTTGTTTGTCTGGAAACCTTTGGATTTCTCCATCAAATCTGAAGGAGGGTCTTGCTGCGTATTCTTGATTGTAATTTCTTCCCTTTCATCACAGTAAATATATCATGCCATTCCCTTCTGGCTTGAGAGTTTCTGTTGAGAAATCAGCTAATAGCCTGATTGGAGTTCCTTTGTATGTTATTTGTTATTTTTCCCCTGTTGCCGTCAATATTTTATCTGCCTTTAATTTTCATCAGTTTGATTATGTGTCTCGATGTGTTCCTCCTTGGGTTTATCCTTCCTGGGATTCTCTGTGCTTCCTGGACTTGGTTGGCTTCCTTTTACATGTTTAGGGAGTTTTGAGCTATTATCTCTTCAAATATTTTCTCAAGTCCTTACTCTCTTCTCCTTCTAGACCCCTATAATGTGAATATTGGTGCATTTAATGCTGTCCCAGAGGTCTCATTCTGTCTTCATTTCCTTTCATTGTTTATATCCTCTTCTGTGGCAGTGATTTCCACCATTCTGTCTTCCAGGTCATTTATCCGTTCTGCTGCTTCAGTTATTCAGCTATGGATTCCTTCTAGTGTATTCTTCATTCCTGTTTGTTGTTCTCCTAGGTCTTTGGTAAACATTTCCTGCACCTCTCAACCTTTGCCTCCATTCTTTTCCCGAGACCCCGGATCATGCAGCCGCAGCAGTAGCAGGACCATCTTCACTATCATTATTCTGAATTCTTCTTCTGGAAGGTTGCCTATCTCTACTTCATTTAGTTGTTTTCCTGGGGTTTTATCTTGTCCCTTCATCTGGGACATAACATTCTGCTTTTTCATCAGGATTAACTTTCTGTAATACATTGTTTTAGCTGCTGTGAGACTGTGCTTCTTGCTTCTTCTGTCTGCCCTCTGATGCATGAGGCTAAGAGGCTTGTGTAAGCTTCTTGATGGGAGGGTCTGGCCATGAGAAAAACTGGGTCTCGCTCTAAAGCTTTAATCCAGTTATCTGGTGATGGTGGAGTGGGTTTGCACTCCCTCCCTGATAGGTTTTTGGTCTGAGGTGACCCAGCCCTGGGGTCTACAGAAGAAGGCCAAGGGGGAGCTTCCCGTGCCTCCGTCCCTGTGGTGAGCCCTGCTGACCCACGCCTCCACAGGGGCCCCCACATGAGCAAGCAGTCTCCTGTGAGGTCCCTGCTCCTCTCCTCTGGGTCCCGGTGCCCTCCAAGACTGGAGTCTTTCCCTCCATCCCCTGGAAGAGCTCTAATCAAGTCCCGCTGACCTGCAAGGCCAGATTCCCTGAGAATTCCCAGTGCCTTTGTCGGAACTGGGAAAGCCTGACGTGGAGTTCAGAACCTTCACAATAGTGTGAGAGCTCTTTGGTATCATTGTTCTCCAGTCTGTGGGTCACCCACCCAGCAGGTATGGGATTTGATTTAATTTGATTGTGCCCCTCCTACTGTCTCGCTGCGGCTTCTTTGTCTTTGGACGTGATCTTTGTTTTAGTTGGGTTCCAGCATCCTCCTGTCAGTGGTTGTTCAACAGCTTGTTGCAGTTCTGGTGCTCTCGCAGAAAGAGATGAGTACATATCCTTCTACTCGGCCGTCTTGAACCAGAAGCCAAGGTCTCTGCTTTTTTAATAAGCTGTCTAGGTTTGCCATAGATTTCCTTCCAAGGAAATGTCATGGCTGCAGTCACTGTACACAGTGCTTTTGGAACCCAAGAAAATAAAATCTGTGGCTTTTTCCTCTTTTTTCCCTTCCATTTGCCACAAAGTAATGGATCAATTTTGAAGCAGATTAGATGTTTTTCTGGCATTCCCTTGCTTTCTCTATGATCCAACGAATGTTGGCAGTGTGATCTCTTTTTCCTCTGCCTTTTCTAAAGGCAGCTTATACATCTAAAAGTTCTTGGTTCATGTGCTGCTGAAGCCTAGCTTCAAGGATTTTGAGCACTACCTTGCTAGCATGTGAAATGAGTGCAACTGTATGATAGTTTGAATATTCTTTGGCATTGCCGTTCTTTGGGATTGGAATGAAAGCTGCCCTTTTCCCTGGGTTCACTCGCTGGTCAGGGAACAAGACCCTGCATGCCACAACTAAAGATTGCTCATGCTGCAAGTAAGACCTGATACAGCCAAATAAATAAATATTTTAAAAGATAATTGCCTTCAAAAAGCCTTGTCAGGTTCAGGTGAATGTACTAGAATTTTTAAAAATTACGATTTAGAAATAAAAGCTTTTTACACAGCATGGGAAGGAGAGAGAAGGATGAATTGAGAAAGTAGCATTGACATCTACATATTCATGGGTAAAATAGATAATTAATGGGAAGCAGCTGTATAACACAAGGAGCCCAGTCTGGCACTCTGTGATGACCTAGAGGAGTGGGGTAGGATTGGGATGGGGGGCTCCCAGGGAGGGGGGCTCCCGAGGAGGGGGATATGTTTATAATTATGACGGATCAAGTTGTTGTACAGCAGAAACAAGCCCAACATTGTAAAGCAGTTATCCTCCAATTAAAGAAAAGAAATTTTAATAAAAACTCTTAAGAAAATTTTAGGAATGGCATACATGAAGTAGCACTAAGCTGAAACTCCAGTACTTTGGCCACCTGATGCAAAGAGCCAGCTCATTGTAAAAGACCCTGATACTGGGAAAGATCGAAGGCGAAAGGAGAAAAGGGCGATGGAGGGTGAGACGGTTAGATAGCATCACCAACTCAATGACATGAACTTGAGCAGACTCCGTGAGATGGTGGAGGACAGGAAAGCCTGGCGTGCTGCAGTCCATGGGGTCGCAAAGAGTCAGTGACAGTAGCACTGACCTTAAGTGGAAGGCAGTGGCACCCCACTCCAGGACTCTTGCCTGGAAAATCCCATGGATGGAGGACCCTGGTGGGCTGCAGTCCATGGGGTCACTAAGTTGGACATGACTGAGTGACTTTAGAGAAGGAAATGGCAGCCCACTCCAGTGTTCTTGCCTGGAGAATCCCAGGGACGGGGGAACCTGGTGGGCTGCTGTCTATGGGGTCGCACAGAGTTGGACACGACTGAAGTGACTTAGCAATAGCAATGTGTACATCCAAGTAGCCATTACTCAGATCAAAGTATAGAACATTTCTAGAATCCCATAAGAATCCCTTCCCCGTCACCCTCCTCCATCGCCAGAGGTGACCACTTCTCTGACTTATCTCATCGTTGACTGTTTAAGAATGGTTTTCAAAGTGTGGTCTGTGGAATTCTGGGAGTCCTCAGGACCTTTCATGGGCCTACGAGGTCAACACTATTTTTATAAGGCATTTCTTACCTTTTTCACCTTAGTGACATTGGCGTAGTGGGTAAAAGTGCTGTTGCTTTAGGACAAATGAAAATACTGGTATAAAATGTACTAGTAGCCATTATATTCCTCAGCATCATGCACTCAGATTTTTTTTTAAGGGCAGTTTCACGTAAGAATATCTTTGATGTATTAGAAAGTTATTAATTTATTGAAGTTCAATCCTTGAGTATATATATAACTTTTATATGTGACAGATTTTTTGTGTATGTGTGGGATGACACAAACACTTTTGCTGCATATTAAAGTATGTACATGATTGTCTTGAGGAAAAGCACTTGTGAATTTGATTGAATTCTGAGCTAAATTAGCCTTCTCCCCAACCCTGCCAAACATTTTTACTTAAAAAACTGACACAGGGAAGGAGCGCAGGGTTTGAAAGATGGCGGACGACGTGGACCAGCAACAAACAACCAACACTGTGGAGGAGCCCTTGGATCTCATCCGGCTCAGCCTGGACGAGCGCATTTACGTCAAGATGAGGAACGACAGAGAGCTTCGAGGCAGGCTACACGCTTATGATCAACATTTAAATATGATATTGGGAGATGTGGAAGAAACTGTGACAACTATAGAAATTGATGAAGAAACATATGAAGAAATATATAAATCAACAAAACGGAATATTCCGATGCTCTTTGTACGAGGAGACGGCGTGGTGCTGGTTGCCCCGCCATTGAGAGTTGGCTGAAACGAGAATTCATCGCGTGTGGAAGATGGCTATACTGTGCGATTGCCTCTTTGAATGTGGAAGATGTTCAAAAGAGAGACCGATGTACATCTTGATACTAAGAAATAACCGAGAATTCTTCCACTCCTGAAATGTTGATTTGTAGATAACTCACAAATTCTTCAGCTAAACGGCATTTTTATTTTTCTCCAACCCTTCCAATAAATGTGATCGCCACGAAAAAAAAAAATAAAAATAAAAAACTGACACATTGGTTGTTTAGACTTGAGTATTGGACAGTTGTGTTCTTGAAAATTAATAAAGTGAGTCTTTCATTAGAAGAAAAATAATCTAGCTGCCTTCTATTAAGGCAGTGCCAGTGATTACATTTGAGCTTTTAAGCAAGAATTAGACTTTTGAAAAACTTATCACTCACAGTGAGCTTAGTAGCTTTCCAATTTGATTTTCTTGATATCAGTTATTAATAAATGTGATTTTTAAAATATTATATAATGAAATGTGTCAGTATTTAGAAGATCAGTGTGATTCAGTAAATCAATATTTTCCAAAAACCAATGCATTGTATTATAAAACCATGCATGGATGAAAGATCCATTCAAAGTTCAAGATAGACTAATTGATTTTCATGTAATGGAATACAAAAAGGTCATTGATACAGTTCAGATACCGTGTTACAGCCAACTTTTAAGAATCTACTATTTATTGAATTTCGGTACAGTATCAGAGAAGAACCTTTCTTTTCCAACTATCTATGTGAAAGTTGATATGTATGTTTGAAGCAGATATGAGAATCTAGCTGGCTTCTATTGTCAGACGTTAAAGAGATTTGCAAAAGTGTAAAACAAATGCCACTCCTTAAATTTTTTTGGCAGATAGTTATTTATCATAAAATGTTATATTAACATGTAATGGGTTTATTATTGTTATTTTCAAATAAATTTTTTTTTCAAATAAATTTTTAAAATTTGGAAGTCAGCTTCTAATATGTAGCTATTAATGGATTTGTTGTTCAGTTGCTCATTTGTGTCCGACTCTTTGAGACCCCATGGACTGCAGCACACCAGGCTTCCCTGTCCTTCACCATCTCCCAGAGCTTGGTCAAACTCATGTCCATCGAGTCAGTGATACCATCCAACCACCTCATCCTCTCTCACCTCCTCCTCCTGCCCTCTATCTTTCCCAGCATCAGGGTCTTTTCTAATGGATAACCCACATAATCAAAAGCTCTTTGAGGTACTCAGTAAGAGTCTTGAGACCAAAATGGTTAATAAATGCTAGTTTAAGGCATTAACTCTTTTAAAAAAAATTTTTTTTTGGAGTATAGTTGATTTACAGTGTTGTATCAGTTGTACAGTAAAGTGAATCAGTTACACATATACATATATCCACTCTTTTTTAGATCCTTTTCTCATATAGAGTATTACAGAGTATTGCATAGAGTTCCTAAGATCTACAGCAAGTCCTTATTAGTTATCTATTTTATATGTAGTAGTATGTATATTGGAGAAGGCAATGGCACTCTTGCCTGGCAAATCCCATGGACAGAGGAGCCTGGTGGGCTGCTGTCCATGGGGTTGCAAAGAGTCGGACACGACTGAGTGACTTCACTTTCACTTTTCACTGTCATGCACTGGAGAAAAAAATGGCAACCCACTCCAGTGTTCTTGCCTGGAGAATGTCAGGGCGGTGGAGCCTGGTGGGCTGCCGTGTCTGGGGTCGCACAGAGTCGGACACGACTGAAGCGACTCAGCAGCAGCAGCAGCAGCAGTATGTATATTTGGAGAAGGAAATGGCAACCCACTCCAGTATTCTTGCCTGAAGAATGCCATGGACAAAGAGCCTGGCAGGCTACAGTCCATGGGGTTGCAAAGAGTTGGACACGTCTAAGCAACTAACACATACACACACAGTGTGTGTATTTAAGTCTTCTAATTTAAACCCCCCCAAATCCCCTGATAACCATAAGTTTATTTTCTACATCTGTAACTCTATTTCTGTTTCATAAATAAGTTCATTTGTACCCCTTTTTTAGATTCCACATATAAGCAATGACATATGATATTTGTCTTTCTCTGACTTCACTCAATATAACAATCTCTGGATCCATCCATGTTGCTGCAAACGGCTTTATTTCATTCTTTTTATGGCTGAGTAGTATTCCATTGAATATATAAGAATGAACTCGACTGTAATAAAGAGTTATTATAATCTTAAGTGAGTTAAAAAAAGCTTCATGGAGGAGTTGGGAGGTGAATTCATTCTAGGATGAAGATTGAGATGCTGTGGTGAAGAGAATTTTGGAGGGATATGGCATGTGTTTAAGGCTTTGAGTTTCTCAGAGGTTCAAGAGGGGAGGGAATAGATGTATACCTATGGCTGATTCATGTTGATGTATGACAGAAACCAACATCATATTGTAAAGCAATTATCCTTCAATTAAAAATAAATACATTTTTTAAAATTGACCAAAAAAGTAATACACAGTCATTATGGAGGGTTTGTAAGGCTAGAATAGTGTACATTGAAAAGAAATCTTTTGTATTCTGACCTCAGCTGCTGGAAATAACTGAATGATTTGTTAATTTTTTTTTTTAAGCTGCAATGTGCAGCTTGCAGAAACTTAGTTCTGTACCCTCAGCAGTGAAATCTCAGTGTCTTAACCACTGGACCACCAGGGAATTCCCATACTGATCGTTTATTATACTCAAAGGCAAGGAAGTTAAAAGGACACAGAAGTCAGCTTGAAAGAACTAATGATGATGACTTTGATCACTTAGTCAAAGTGGAAGATGCCAGACTTAACATTGTGAAGTTACTCTTTTTCTCTTTGTAATGAGTATTTTTGTAGGAAAATACTTTAAACCTACATAAACACCCCATTCCTTATCAGACTTCAAGTCCATTTATTAAAATGGGTTCAGAATATCCTATTTTGTTCAGTGGTTTAAAGTCTGTTACTATCACCATTTTGATTCTAACATTGTCTCAGCTTTGGCCAGTGAGAGCTCTTTCAAATTGGCTTCTGCATCCTATAAACTTGCTTGCTTTCTGTCACAACAGTCAGTAGTTTAACCTAATCTACAAATAACCATTTTAGTACTTTTTTATATTTTGGTGGCATTCTTGAGTGCTTTGTTCTTGAATATTACCTGTGTATAACATATTTCCATAGTTTTTGACTAAGATAGGCACTGACTGGACTTTTAAAAATCAATTAACCTCAAAAAGACCACTTACTTTGGAAAGAAACTTTATTCTCTATATTTGCTTCATCAGTCTTCTGTTATGCATCAACTCTACAAAAGTGAACCTAAAGTCAAAGAGGCTTTTTTCACAAGCGTGTCCATTTCTCTCTACCAAATTGATAGAATTTTTAGAACATTAGGTTAATATATTTATTTCTTCATACTTTATGTTTCTGTTCATTATTAATTAGATTATGATAAAATATAATCTAAAACTATAAAAGAAGAAAAATTGAATACCCTTGCAACTATGTTCCAATGTTATTGTATATAAAACATTGTAATACTGTTACTTGAACATACCATAAACTTGAAGTGCTTATTTTTGTTAAGAAAAAACTGTTTTTCCAAAATATTTAGAAAAATATTTCCAAGGTATTTTTCCTGTGCATTCCATTAATCATTTAGTAATACCAAAATCTTTTAGTTTTAAAATATCTAAAAACTTACGGCTTGCATATTTTATGCTAATTGAGTCTACCTAGTTTATAATATTAGCTAAAAGAGGCAATTAGATACTTCTTATCTGTGTCCTTTTTTGTAATTTCACTATTACTTATTACTTCAGTAAGTGGAAGCACCTATATAATAGGTTACTATATAATAGGAGTAGTAATAACAATGCAATAATCTTTTAGTTTTACTGAATATTCACTATGTCATTGAATCTAATCATTAGTTATGATGCATATTTTAAAAATTATTTATTTTAAGGATGGATATTTTTAATGTACTGTTTAATCATTTAAAAATTGTTTAGGTTCTTCTAACCCCCTGCTTGCTGTGACTGTGTTTTGATCTTTGATTCTTCCTGTGCGGTGCAGTGCTGTGCTCAGTCACTCAGTGGTGTCCGACTCTTTGCGACCCCGTGGACTGTGACCAACCAGGGTCCTCTGTCCATGGGATTTCCCAGGCAAGAATACTGGAGTGGGTTGCCATTTCCCCCTCCAGGGGATGTTCCCGACTTAGGGATCAAACCTGCATCTCCTGCATTCTTGGGTGGATTCTTAACCAAGGTGGATTCTTTACCACTGAACCACCTGGGAAGCCCTGATTCTTCCTGGTGCCCCTAAAAACAATGCAAAATGCCTTTACATTCTTTAAAACACTTGTAATATCTACCTCATATGTACCAAATGTATGATTTACTAGAAATATCTTATATAAGGTGAATTTGGGGGAAAATAAAATATTCGAATTAGCTTCAATTTAATGTTTTCACAGGTGCTGGAGAAAATTTGGAGAATACAATGGCAGCCTTTCAACAGTAAGTATATAAAAAGGCATTCTTTTACAGTTTATCATTAAAGTGATGATTCACAAGTAAGTATAGTATACATGTAGCATCCGCTTGTGATAGATGTTTCTGTTTTATTAAAATCTGTTTTTTTTTTTAGTTAGTCTGAAGTGTTCTAACAAGTGTTTGTCTTCTGCTTAACTGAAAAACTGGATTTGAGTTTTGGCACTTTAGTGCCAGAGCTGAAAGAAGACGTTTGGAACAAGGCACATACTGTGCATAATGCTAATTAGTCTCAGAGAGAAAGAGAAAAAGGAAAACAGTGTTACTTTGGCTCTTGTTTATGTGTAGGATTATGTGTCTGCTCAGTAATTCTTCCACAGACCTGGACCTGTTATCTGGTCTTTCTTCTTTGAAGCCTTAAGAGTAATTGACCTTTTTTTTTTTTTTAAGGTAAATTATTTTTTCCAGTTTTTGAATTATTCGTCTTTCCCACGGAGGTCTTTTAGAGTACCTCACAGGGAAGCAGCAGGAGAGACAAGAACGAAAGCGGATTGCCACCTTGTTCTTGGTCTTAAAGTAATTGCTTATCATCAGTCTGTGGTAATGCTGAGAACACTGTTTTCTTTTCCCTGAAAAATAAGATAGGAAACTTGGCAAGTTAACCCCCATGAAAAACATTACTATCCATATTTACTAAGGAAAATATTTTCTTATATAATTTTTAACCATTTTTATGTACACAATTGGGGCTAATAAATCAGGATAACTTGGCTTAAGGTTTAGTTCTGTTTCTCATCATTCAAAGACACTTGAGAGTTTTTACTTGTTTTCAGGTCCCAAGGTACTGCTTTTCCGTAGTCATTTTGTCTAAATCCTATCCTCCTGTATTTGGCATTGCTTATTCTTCCTCCTCTAAAATATGATGCCTTTTGACTGTAATCTCAAGTCTCTTACAGCTCTAAAATGCAAATTATTTCCTTCTGTCACTGATGGTGAAGCAGAAATAATGTAAATTACTTTATCTCTACTTAGATTATGTAGCTAGCTCCTGTAACAAAATATATATTTAATTTTATGTGTACAATTTTCACTGTGATTCACACAACACATATACACACCCACACACACCTACATTGACTATCATTTATCAGATCCTTTTTGCCTGTGATGTAGTGATATATTTTTACTTGGGGGAAAAAACTGCTCATGACTGAGTGGTTTTAGTATTCTCTGTGTAAAAATATGTTATTTTGTAAGTTTTTCTCCATGTATTTTTGCTAAATCTTTACCAGCCACTCTTATTTATGAAATTAAGATACTGAGTTGTATAATAAACTATTTCTAAGGATGCTGCATTTGTATAATACATTATTTCTAAGGATGGTACCTAAATATTTTTTTTATCTTTGAAGATTTTGATCCCCTGAAAAATTTTTTTATATTCAAAGAATATCTAATTTAGATGATTTTTACCTGCTGGATACAACATTTCATTTCCTGTCTTCAAGCAGTTTGTTTTTATATTGTTTTGTTCAAGCAGTAACTGTTGAAAAGTACCACAGCCTTCTCTATCATGTGGTAGCTTTCTATAACTTTAGTTTTTTGGAGGTTTTTCTGGTACTTTAAAAGAAGAAAGCACCTCTTCCATATATTAAGGCTGTTTAACTCTTTCATTGTATGGCTGTTTGCTAATTGACTTTGGAGTTTATATAAAACCTAAACCAAATAGGCTTTAATTTTAAACTTAAAAAAATATTTTTGATGGTGGTGGTGATAGTAATGATTTGGGTTTTTGTTTTGTTTTGTCTAATGCATCAGGATATTGTCAATAAGTACTTTTTATAATTGTACTTTCATTTATGAATATTTAACCACTAGGACACTTAGAAAGGTTTTTTTAAAATATACCTACTTCATGAACAACAAAAAAAAACTGTTTATGCATACTATTTTCAAAGTATTGTATATGAAAAAAATTAACAGTTATAATCCATAATTGGCAGAAGACAGACACTGTGCGTAAGTATAGTTTATCCTTGACAGGGTAAGTAGTTGAAGAAGAAATAGTGAAAATACAATGAGCAGCTAAAACTTAGATCTTATTTGTTACATATATTTAAATCTTATTATGTATTGATATCTATGTATATTGAAAAAGCATGTATATTATGACATGGAGGTAAAGATGATATTAAAGAAAGTATAAATAGTTGGTATGGGAAGCCTGGTTAAAATTAATCAGAAAATTGAGAAGATATCAGGACTAGAAAAGCTATCATTTGGTGGAGAGGAAGAAGCTCCTTTTAAAAAATGTGAAATGTTTGAGGTTGAAACGTGAGATTATGTGGACAAGATACATCTAGAAAACTGAAAGGACCTTAAGAGTGTATGGAAAATTAATTCATTATGTATTTATTATATTGTAGTAGGGCTAAAGAAATAATTAGTACTGACAAAGAGAAATAATTATATTTCACAGTTTATAAAAAGCTATTTAATCTGGGTTGTAAAATAATTCCATGGACTTCCCTGGTGGTACAGTGGTTAAGAATCTGCCCGCCAGTGCAGGGGACACAGATTCGATCCCCAGTCCAGGAAGATTCCACATGCCATAACTACTGAGCCCGCTTGCCACAGCTAGTGAAAGCCCACATGCAGCAATGAAGACCCAGTGCAGCCAAAAAATAAGTAAATAAATTTTAAAAATTATTTTACAGACACCTTAAGTTATGAATTAGAGAAGGAAATGGCAACCCACTCCAGTATCCTTGCCTGGAAAATTCCATGGACAGAGGAGCCTGACAGGCTACAGTCCATGCAATCACAAAGGGTCGGACACAACTGAGTGACTTCACTTTCTCTCTTTCTTAAGTTATGAATATGGCTCTTCTTGGATTCTTTGAGAATAAGAATTTTCCTTATTGATCTCAGTCCCTAGATCTAGCTCTGGTACTAATAGGCCCTCACTAGTCAATTACTGAATGGTACCTGGAATGGAGCACTCAGGAACAAAGCTGACTGTTAACAGAAGTTAGAGGCAGAACCCCATTTATAATAAGCATGGGACTGAAAACTAAAAAATTGTTCTACAAAGATAGACACACACACTCACACACACAGAGCCAATAAACCCTTGAGTATGTAAAGTTGGTTCTTAAGAGCTAATAAAACTAGGTTATTAAACCAGGCTGCTGTTGTAAATACCCGTAGGACAGTTTGATCCCTGTGGTATTAACATGAATGGTAAAAGAAAGAAGCAAATTGTATTAGCAATAGCTGGAAGCGTAAGTTGGCAGACAATCAAAGTAATTAATCGGTGACCTGATTCTCATGGTAAAATTTTCCACAATGTCTAATTAATACAATACTAATTATCTCATCTCTGAAGTGGAAATACTATAACCTCAATGTTTTGAGGAATACATGAGATTCAAATGAATTCTTTAACATAGAGTCTGTTATAAGTTTTGACACATAGTTTTTGTGGAGTTTGAAGTAATTTCACTTTTTCTTTTAGAGCTAGTTTTTCTTTTCTTTTTCCAGAAATAGTGAAATCTTCCCTTCCCTAACTCTTTTCTGTGTTTGTCATCAGCTTATCAGAAATTCAGCTATATAATGTCTGGTGTTTCAGTTGAAGTAGATACATATTGTTATTTGTGGGAAAGTTTGAAGGCTAAAGTGATTTAAAAATAGTTTTCTTTTCTCACTGTGTTCTAGCTATTTGTGTATCAAATTTGAGATGACTTTATTAGAATAATTTACAGATTGCCCTAGATATGCTTACTATTGTTCTAAATTTTGATTCTTAGCTTCTTAATAAGAGGTAAGCATAAAATAAATAAAAAATATTTTTTGTATAATTCCTAAACATTCCTAAAAACAGCCAACATTTCAGCTAAAGGCAAACTTCATACTTAGAAAGATTTCTTAGGTAATATGTATAGGTATTTTTAAATACAGGGAAACATAGATTTAAATACAGGATAATATGGATAACCCTTGCTTTTACCCTGGCAGGCAGATTCCCATCCACTGCACCACCAGGGAAGTCCCCTTTTATTCTTAAAAAAAAAAAAAAAAGCTAAAAGCTATACACAGTATAACAATATTTAAGGAAAATTTTAAATATAGAAAAATACTTTTACCAACCTAAAACCTATTTTTGCCTATTTTAGATTCTATTTTTACACATCTATGGTTCTAGCAAACACACAATTGCAAACAGTCTCTTTCAAAGGTGGATGTTCTTTAGAAGAGGACACATATGGTTAACAGTTATTTACTGTCTTGGTAAGAATTATATTAATGAGCCAGGTTTATTTTTCTCTTAAGCAGCTAGTGATAATCAGAGCACTAAAAGGAAAGATTATTTAAGAACTAGGAGAGCAGTGTGAGACTTTGGCACACGGCAGCAAGTGGCCATTGGTTCTTTTGGAGTGGGATGCTGATGGGGTTGGATTATCAGAGGTAGATCAAGTAAGACAATTCTCAAGTAGTTGGCTCCAAAGATAAATTTTGTCAGGCATATAAAGTATACACACACACACTTTATTTTACATCAGAGGGATCATACCATGCCTACTTTTTCTCATGTAGATATCCACAGTGCCATTCCATGTGAATGCTTTATTCTTTGACCTATGATGCTCACTAGGGCTTCCCGGGTGGCTCTGTTCTAAACAATCTGCCTGACAGTGCAGGAGACGCAAGAGACACGAGTTTGATCCCTGGGTCGGGAAGATTTCCCTGGAGAAGGAAATGGCAATTCACTCCAGTATTCTTGTTTGGGAAATCCCATGGACAGGAGCCTGGCGGGCTACAGCCCATAGGGCTGCAAAAAGAGTCGGACATGACTTAGCAACTAAACAATTCGTTGTGGCTTTGGATCATCACTATGGACTGATGCTAAAGCTGAGACTACAGTATTTTGGCCATCTGAGGCTAACAGACACCTCATTGGAAAGGTCCTTGATGCTGGGAAAGATTGAGGGTAGAAGGAGAAGAGGGCGTCAGAGGATGAGGTGGCTGGACAGCATCACCAATGCAATGAACATGAATGTGGACAAACTCTGGGAGATGGTGAGGGACAGGGAGGCCTGGCCCACTGCAGTCCATGGGGTCACAAAGAGTCAGACATGACTAGGCAACTGAACAATGACAATGGATCATCACTGATGAACATTTAGGTACTTTTGGATATTGGTAACCCAAACATAGCTTCATTCTGCTTGTTTAAAAATGTGTGGTTACCTGCAACATACCCAACATTGTGAACATTGGAAAGTATAGAACAGATTCCTTTCCTCACTAGGAATTTAGTATCCAGTTGTAGTGACATGACCTTATGCACAAACACTGGGAAACAATTTAAATGTATGGGAATATATTATACAAACTATAATTTACCTACTTTTATGTTTTTTTCCTTCCCGCTTCCTCACTCTGCTCACTCAGCTCTTACTCTTTCCATTCTTGAATTTTAAAAAAAGGAAAGGTTTCTTTTTTCCTAAAACTCTCTCCCTGCCCCACCTACGTTTCCTTTCTTTTTCATCTTGAGAATGTCATCTGTGGTAATGGATTCATAAAGTACTATGTAGGCTTTTTACATATACTGAGAGCTGTCTCTTTTCATTTATTAATTCAGTACATGCTGTGAGCCGCCCTGTGCCAAGGCACTAGGAATGCAACAGTAAACAAGCCATGGTCCAGAAACCCTTTCTGTCTAACTGGGCAAGTAGGGGAAGATAAATAGGTATATTCAAAAGAGTACGATAGGTACTTAGTAAACACAGGTGGTACAGGAAGTTCTGGCAATTTGGCAAATAATTGGTAAATAGGTTACAAAATCCAGTCTGGGATGCCAGGGGCAGGGCAGGATTAGAGAAGGTGTCCTGAAGTGCTAGTTTCTTAATTTACACCTAGAGAACAAGTAAGAGTGAGCAGACAAGGGGAAGAAGAAAGACTTTTTAAAAACTGTTACTGTGGGACTTCCCTGGTGGTCCAGTGGTTAAGACTCCTTGCTCCCAGTGCAGGAGGCCCAGGTTCAGTCCCTGGTGGGGAAACTAGATTCCACAAGCTGCAGGTATTAATAAGACCCGGCACAGCCAAATAAATAAATATTTTTTTTAAACTGTTATTTAAACTGTTACTGTAGTGTGTATAATATACATTTGATAATATGCACAAACCCAAATAATTTTAATATACATATAAAACCCTTGTGATCACCACCCAAATAAAAGTATAGAACATTTCTAGCACCTCTGAGGGCACCCTTGTGGCCTCTCCCAGTCTGTACTCCTTTCCCCTAGATAACCATTATTTTAATTTCTATTACAATCGATTGACTTTTTTCTGTTCCTGATAACGTAAATGTAATCATACAGTATTTATACTTTTGTCTTTGGCTTTTCTCTCTTTCAATTTACATCTGTAAAATTCATCCATGAGGTGTGAAATAATCTTGTACATGCTTTATAATGGTCAAATGAGTTCATCTCTCTCAGAAGATATACACTTAGCAGAAGCTGAACTGCTGTGTCATTGGGTGTGTGTGTGTTTTAAGTCGCTCAGTCGGGTCTGACTCCTTGCAACCCCATGGACTATAGCCCACCAGGCCTCCCTGTCTATGGAATTCTCCAGGCAAGAACACTGGAGTGGATTGCTATTCCCTTCTCCAGAGGTGTCATAAGGTAGGTGGATATTTTTCAAAGGATTTTGCCAACTTACACTCCCATCAGCAGTATATGAGAGTTCCAACTGCACCACTGTCTTGCTAACTTATTATCATTCCTTTTAATTTTAGGCATTCTGTTGGATATATAGTGCTGTCTCATTGTGGTTTTAATTTCTGTTTCCCTGTGGAATTTATATGTTGAACACCTGTTCATAAACTTACTGGCCAGTTAGAAATTCTCACTCAAGAAGTACCTGTTCAAGCTTGTGTCTGTTATTTTATTGTATGTTGTTTTTCTGTGAAAGACATTTCAGGCAAAAGAAATATTTAGAGCATGGGGCTGCTTGGAGTGTAGGAGCAAGGTAGGAAGGAGGTGTAGAGAGCTAATGTTATCACTGTTTTGCAAATAAACTTAGAGAAGCTAAATAACTGCACAAGTAAGTGGCAGAGCCAGGATTTGAACGCAGGCTCCCATGTCTGTGCTTTTTCTTTTTTTTTTCAGCTTTATTGAAGTATAATTGACAACATTTTAATGTATTCAGAGTGTCACAATGTGATGATAATAAGTGTGTATACATTGTGAAAGGATTCTCACCAAGTTAATTAACACATCCATTACCTCACATATTTATCTTTTTTTCTTTTCAATGTTTGTTCTCTTAACCACTGTGGTATACTTTCTGTATCAGTCATAAGATCTTAGGGGGAAAGAAACCTTAGCAATTATCTGTTCTGATCTTCTCAAGGTTTTCCTTTTTGAAAGACAATTAAAATATTCTTGTTTTATCATGGTAAAATGTACATAACGTAAAAGTTGCCATCTTAACCATTTTTAAGTGTACAGTTCAGTGGCATTAAGTATATCACATTGTAATACAACCATCACCACTATTCATTTCTACAACAATTTTTTTCAGTTTTTTTGAGAAGTAATTGACATAACAATCACTGTATAAGTTTAAAGCATACAACACGATGGTTTAATATGCATATATTGTGAAATGACTACCACAGTAGGTTCAGCTAACCTTCATCCTCTCATCGATACAATAAAAAGAATAAAGGAAAACATTCTCCTTGTGAAAAGAACTTAGGATTTACTCTCAGCAGTTTTGCTGTATATCATCACAACAGTTAGCTGTATTCATTATGCTATACATTACATCCCTAGTATGAATTTATCTTATATCTAGAAGTTTGTAGCTTTTGTCTCCAGAACTTTTTAATCATATCATATTAAAACTCTGTACCTGTTAAATAACTCCCCAACCTCCTCACCCCACAGCCCTAGTAACCACCACTGTTGTTGTTCAATTGCTCAGTCGTGTCTCATTCTTTGAGAACCCATGGACTGTAGCACACCAGGCTTCCCTGTCCTTCACTGTCTCTCAGAGTTTGCTCAAACTCATGACCACTGAGTCAGTGATGCCATCCAACCATCTCATCCTCTTTCACCCCCTTCTCCTCTTGCCCTCAATCTTTCCCAGCATCAGGGTCTTTTCCAGTGAGTCAGTTCTTTGCATCAGGTGGCTAAAGTATTGGAGCTTCAGCTTTAGCATCAGTCCTTCCAATGGAATATTCAGGTTGATTTCCCTTAGGATTGACTGGTTTGACCTCCTTGCACTCCAAGGGACTCTCAAGAGTCTTCTCCAGCACCACAGTTTGTAAGCATCAATTCTTCAGCACTCACCCTTCTTTATGGTCCAGCTCTCACATCTGCACATGACTACTGGAGAAACCATAACTTTGACTACATAGAGCTTTGTCAACGAAGTGATTTCTCGGCTTTGCAATATGCTGTTTAGGTTTGCCATAGCTTTTCTTCCAAGGAGCGAGCGTCTTAATTTCCTGGCTGCAGTCACTGTCCTCAGTGATTTTGGAGCCCAAGAAAATAAAGTCTGTCACTGTTTCCATTTTTTTCCCCATTTATTTGCCATGAAGTGATGTGACCAGATGCCATGATCTTCATTTTAGAATGTTCAGTTTTAAGCCAGCTTTTTCACTTTCCTCTTTCACCTTCATCAAGAAGCTCTTTAGTTCCTTTCTGCTTTCTGTCATTAGGGTGGTGTCATCTGCCTCCCTGGGTTACTGATATTTCTCCCAGCAGTCTTGATTCCAGCTTTTGTGAGTCATCCAGCCTGGCATTTCACATGATACACTCTCAATATAAGTTAAATAAACAGGGTGACAGTATACAGCCTTGACATACTCCTTTCCCAATTTTGAACCAGTCCATTGTTCCATGTCCAGGTCTAACTGATGCTTCTTGACCTGAATACAGGCTTCAGGAGACAGGCAAGATGGTCTGGGATTCCTGTCTCTTCAAGAATTTTCCACAATTCATCGTGATCCACACAGTCAAAGGCTTTAACGTAGTCATTGAAGCAGAAGTAGACGTTTTTCTGAAATTTTCTTGTTTTGTCTATGATCCCATGGATGTTGGCAATTTGATCTCTGGTTCCTCCGCCTTTTCTAAACCCACTTTGCACGTCTGGAAGGTCTCGGTTCACGTATTGCTGAAACCTAGCTTGAAGGATTTTGAGCATTATCTTACTAGCATGTGAAATGAGTGCAACTGTGGTAGTTTGAACATTCTTTGGCATACCCTACTTTGGGATTGGAATGAAAACTGACCTTTCCCAGTCCTGTAGTTATTGCTGTGTTTTCCAAATTTTCTGGCATATTGAGTGTATCACTTAAGAACATCATCTTTTAGCATTTGAAATAACCACCATTATACTTGTTAAATAAACTGTCCTAGGTACCTTGTATAAGAAGAATCAAAAAATATTTGTATTTTTGCTTTTGTTCACCTAGCATAATGTCTGCAAGGATTGTCAATATTGTGGCATTTGTTTTTCTTTTCTTCTCTTCCTTCCTTCTCTCTTTTCTTTTTTATTAATAGCTGTTTGAGTGGGAGTGAATGGGAAAAGGAGTACATCAAGGCTGTATATTGTCACCCTGCTTATTTAACTTATATGCAGAGTACATCGTGAGAAACGCTTGGCTGGAAGAACCACAAGATGGAATCAAGATTGCCAGGAGAAATATCAATAACCTCAGATATGCAGATGACACCACTCTAATGGCAGAAAGTGAGGAAAAACTAAAGAGACTCTTGATAAAAGTAAAAAAGGAGAGTGAAAAAGTTGGCTTAAAGCTCAACATTCAGAAAACTAAGATCATGGCATCTGGTCCCATCACTTCATGAGAAATAGGGAAACAGTGGAAACAGTGGCTGATTTTATTTTTGGGGGCTCCAAGATCACTGCATATGGTGATTGCAGCCATGAAATTAAAAGACGCTTACTCCTTGGAAAGAAAGTTATGACCAACCTAGACAGCATATTAAAAAGCAGAGACATTTTGTCAACAAAGGTCCATCTAGTCAAGGCTGTGGCTTTTCCAGTAGTCATGTATGAATGTGCGAGTTGGCCTATAAAGAAAGCTGAGTGCAGAAGAATTGATGCTTTTGAGCTGTGGTGTTGGAGAAGACTCTTGAGAGTGCCTTGGACTGCAAGAAGATTCAACCAGTCCATCCTAAAGGAGATCAGTCCTGGGTGTTCATTGGAGGGACTGATGTTGAAACTGAAACTGCATTACTTTGGCCACCTCATACGAAGAGCGACTCATTTGAAAAAACCCTGATGCTGGGAAAGATTGAGGGCAAGAGGAGAAGGGGACAACAGAGGATGAGATGATTGGATGGCATCACCAACACAATAGACATGGGTTTGGGTGGACTCCGGGAGTTGGTGATGGACAGGGAGGCCTGGCGTGCTGCCGTTCATGGGGTTGCAAAGAGTCGGACACAACTGAGCGACTGAACTGAACTGAATTGAATGGGAGTGAAGTATTTTGATTACATTTCTCTAATAATTAATGATATTGAGCATCTTTTCATGTGCTTATTGACACATCTACTTTGCAGAATGTCTATTCATTTTTTACTCTGATTTTTTTTCTTGTTTCATTTTAGGAGTTCTGTGTGTATTGTAGATGTTAATTCTTTATCAGATAGATAGGTGATTTTCCCATTCTGTGAGTTGCCTTTTGATGTGAGTTGTCTATTAATGTCCTTTGATGCACAAACTTTTAAAATTTTGAAGAAGCTCAATTTGCCTATTTTTAATTTTGTTGCCTGTGCTTTTGGTGTCATATCTAAAAAGTCATTGCCAAGTCCAATTCAATGAAGCTTTTTCTGTATGTTTTCTTCTGAGTTTTTTTTTTTTTTTTTTCCACTTTAGGTCTTACAGTTAGATCTTTGATTCATTTTGAGTTTATTTTTGGCTATGGTTTTAGGTAAGAATTCAAATTCATTCTTTCATGTTTGAATATCTGAGTTTCTCAACACCATTTGTTGAAATGACTGCCTTTTCCCTATTGAATAGTCTTTACATCCTTGTCAAAAATCATTTGGCCATATCTGCGAAGATTTCTAGACTCTGCCTTCTCTTGGTCTGTAGGTAGTCTCTATGCTAGCACCACATTGTTTTGAAGCTTTGTAGTAAGTTTGAAATTAGAAAGTGTGAGTCTTCCAACTTTGTTGTTTTTCAAGATTGTTTTGGCTACTTGAGCTTCCTTGAGCTTCTATATGAATTTTAGGATGGATTTTCTATTTTGGCAAAAAAAATCATTGAAATTTTTAACGAGTTGCATTAAATCTGTAGATCAATATAGTATTTACATCTTAACAATATTAAGTGTTCCAGTCCATGAACATGGGGTGTCTGTGCATTTATTTATATCTTCTTTAATTTCTTTCAACGGTGTTTTGTAATTTTCATTGTAGAAGCTTTTCACCTCTAGTTAATTCCTAAGTTTGTATTCTTTTTGATGCTGTTGTAAATGAAATTGTTTCACGATTTCTTTTTCAGATTTTCATTCTTAGTGTACAGAAATAAAAATGATTTTTGTGTTTTTGTTTTGTATTGAAATTTACTGTTTTTTTTTTAAGTTCTGACAGTAGTGTGTGGAACCTTTGTATCTACATATGAGACTTTGTCATCTGCAGATAGTGATAAATTTACTTCTTTTCCAATTTTGATGCTTTATTTTTTTCTTGCTTAATTTCCCCAGTAGAGTTTCTGATCCTGTGCTGAATTTAAGTGGCTGAAGTGGGCATCCTTTTTGGTTCTTTAAGCTTTCATTTTATAGATGTGGAAATATAGGCCCAGAGAGGGGCATTTACTCACCCAAAGTTACACAGCAAGTTCATAGCCAAGTAGGAATTGGTACCCAAGTCTCAACTTCTGGTCCACTGTTCTTTCCTTTATATTTGTGTTGTTTAGTCACTAAGTTGTGTCCAACTTTTTTGAGACCCCATGAACTATAGGTCACCAGGCTCCTCTGTCCATGGGATTTCCCAGTCAACAATACTGGAGTGGGTTGCCATTTCCTTCTCCATGGAATCTTCCCAAGCCAGGGATCCAACATCTATCTCCTGCATTGGCAGGCAGGTTCTTTACCACTGAGCCACCAGGGAAACCTTTTCTTTATTTTGGGTTGCCAAAATTAGGGATTGCTTGTTATGGAAAGGAGGCAACATGAGTCTCTTATTTATTCTAAGTTCACTCTGAATATTTTCATATCAGTTATTCATAATAAATAATAATCTTGAGAAATTTTAGTATTATGGGGTTTTCTGCTATTTTGATGTCACTCTGATCTTTTCATCTAATGTACATGACCTAAATGTTTGCTGAAACATAATGTCATTACTTTTCTTTGTATTTCTTCAGCGCAGTTACAATTGGAACTGATATGTTGGAATTGGATTGCCATATCACAAAAGATGAGCAAGTTGTAGTGTCACATGATGAGAACCTAAAGAGATCAACAGGGATCAATGTAAACATCTCTGATCTCAAATACTGTGTAAGTAAAAATGCATGATAAACTAAAAACTAATAGGTATTTTAATAAGATTTTTTAAAACAGTAAGTGCCAGATACCGCTTCAGTAAATAAGAAAAAAAGTTAAAGATTAATGAATATCAAAGGAAACTAAAAAACTATTCTGACTTTCAGTGAGAATTTGTATTCATTTCATACATTTGAAGACTTATTTTGATAAATACTTCAACAAAATTACTGAAGTACTCAGATGTAAAACTATTGAAGTTCAACTTGTTGCAAATATTCTACAATTTATTTGATTCAGATTATGTATATGAACTAGTTTTAGTCTTCGGGAATAGGAAAAAATCCTTAAAAAAATCTGATTTTAGTAGTTTATATGCTCATTATAGTAAACTGATAAGTGGAAGAAAAACAATGCCTAATTCTACCACCTAAGGAAAACTTATGTCAACAGGATACTATCTGTATATATACTCTGAATGTACTTTTACATGGTTGTGTTTTCATTGTGTATCATTTATATTGTATTTTTAAACACTTTAACATTATGCCATGAGTACATTTTTTTTCCTTTTTTTAATTTTTTTTTTAATTTTTTATTTTTTTAGTTTGTTTTGCTTTACAATACTGTATTTGTTTTGCTACACATCGACATGGATCAGCCACGAGTGTACATGATCTCCCAATCCCGACCCCCACCTCCCCCCTCCCGCCTCACACCCTCTCTCTGGATTATCCCCATGCATCAGTCCCAAGCACCCTGCATCCTGCATCAAACCTGGACTGGCGATTCGTTACACTTATGATATCACAGATGTTACATTGCCACTCTGCCAACCAATCCCACCCTCTCCTTCTCCTACAGAGTCCAAAAGGCCGTTCTATACATCTGTGTCTCTTTTGCTGTCTTGCGTACAGGTTTATCATTACCATCATTCTAAATTCCATATATATGTGTGAGTATACTGTATTGGTGTTTTTCTTTCTGGCTTACTTCACTCTGTATAATCGGCTCCAGCGTCATCCACCTCATTAGAACTGATTTTCCTTTTTTTTAAATAGACTTTTGTTCTTTAGAACAAAACTAATCAGAATATGTAGAGATTTCCCAAATACTTACTGCGCTAGCACAGGTACAGCCTCCCTCGACTATCCACATCCTGCTTCATAGTGGCACGGTTGTCACAGTTGATGAGCCTGCACTGACACATCACCACCACCCAGAGTTCATAGCTTGCATTAGGATTCACTGTCCGTGTTGTATGTTCTATAGGTTTTGATATCACATACATAAAAATAACTTGTATCCACTAATATAATGTTATACAGCATAGTTTCCCTGTCCTAAAAATTCTCTGTGCTCTAGCTATTCATCCTTCCTGCTCCCTAACTCCTGACAATGACTGGTCATTTTATTGTCTCCATAGTTTTGTTTTTTCCAAAGTATCATACAGTTGGAATCATACATTATGTAGCCTTTTCAGATTCTATGCTTATTTTTCATAAACATTTCAAAGGACTGAAGTTATTATACTGAGTGGATATATTGTTATTTTTAACCATTCCGATTTGTTGGGTATTTGAATTAGTTCTGCTTTCACCATTAGGAATAACATTGCCCTGAACATCTATTTATACATGTGTAAAGATAACGTTTTGTAAAGATAAAATTTTCTCTATATTTAAAATTATTTCCTGGTACTTCGCTGGTGGTCAGTGGTTAAGACTTCAGCTTCCAATGCAGAGAGTGTGGGTTCAATCCCTGGTTGGAAAGCTGCATCCTACATGCCTTGCAGCCAAAAAACTAATATTGAACCGATATTGTAACAAATCAGTAAAGACTTTAAAAATAGTCCACATTTAAAAAAAATTTTTTTAATAAATAAAATTATTTCACCAAATTAGCTCTCAGGCTTCCCTGGCAGCTCAGAGAGTAAAGAATCTCCTGCAATGCAGGAGACCTAGGTTTGATCCCTGGATAGGGAAGATCCCCTGGAGAAAGAAATGGCAACCCACTCTAGTGTACTTGCCTGGAGAATTCCATGGACAGAGGAACCTGACAGGCTGTAGTACATGAGGTTGCAGAGAGTCAGACATGACTGAGTGACTAATGCACACACATAAATTAACTCTCAGCAGGGAAATTATTGGGTAAAAAATTAGGAATATTATAGCTGTGGTTTTTTTGGCCATGTGACTTGTGAGATCCTAGTTCCCTGACCAATGATTGAACCCAGGACCTCGAGGCAGAAACACAGAGTCCTAACCAGTGGGAGCACCGAGGAATTCCTGATAGTTTCTTAGATATATTGAAAGTTGCTGTTGCCAGCTTGGTTTTTTAAAGTGTTTAAAAGACTTTTTCTATCTGATATTAAAAGAATTTCCATTTGGCCACACACTTACCATTTTGGGGCACTATAATTAAACAAAGAATTTCCTGATTTGCTAGGTTAAATTTTAATTAGCATTTGCTTATTAATGAGTTTGAAGATTTTTTCTTTGTGATTTTTTTTCCCTTTGAATTGTCTATTGCTGATATTTTTCTACTGAGATCTTTGTGTATTTATTATTGACAAATGGTTTGTATCAGTACAGATTTCCTGTAGGTCATGAAAGTCAGTAATTATATGGTCAATTTGCTGCCAGGGCTGTTCTTCTAAAGAGTTTACTATATAAACTTTTGTAGATTTCACTTTTGTGTTTTTCAAAGAAGCAAATCTTTATGTCTTAATGTAAGTGCTAAAATGCTTTTTATTTTTTGAGAGTTAACTTTTTTCAATCATATCTTTTAAAGGAACTCCCACCTTACCTTGGCAAACTGGATGTCTCATTTCAAAAAGGTAATAATTTACATTTGCAGACAAAATGTTTACACTAACGTATTCATTTATGAATATGCTAAGTGTATTCATTTATGCTGAGAATTAGAAATACATGTGTATTAACTTGTGATAAGTTCTAACTAAAAGTCTTTCCCTCAAAGCTTGTTTGCACAGGCCTACAAATCTGAAATCTTGATGGCTATCTAAACCTGCGGTGATGATGCCCAAAGATTTATTAACTGACTCATTCTATCTAAATTTAGTTCATTTAAGTCTAAATATTAATTATGAGAAACTCAGATATTAATAGGGATAATTTGCACTTCTAAAGCTTCAAATTCATATTATTATAACTTGTAGTAAATAATCCATTATAAATAAGAAGAATAAATGAAAAGAAATTAAAGGGAGCCCTTTCAGATCCTTGCCGATTCTGTAATTTTTTCATTCTGTGTTATTTAGCTACTCCATATTTTAAATCAGTAAGAGAATTCCATTAGTCAAATAAACCATCCATTTCCTAGTCATCTTCATTTTCTAATCAGCAACATAGTTTTTTGTTTTTTTTTTCTTTTGAGAGAACATTTCCCACAAAGAGTCATGGCCCTCTGTCCAATGTGTTAGTTACGTTAGGATGGAAAACACACCACCTCGAGTTAGAGGTGCTGAGCTCCCTTCCCTTGACAATTCAACCTCATGTTTTGAGTGATTCACATGTAACTCAGGAAAAGTGTATGATGTTCTTGTCATGGTCCTTGGTAAAGCTTGCATATTGTTGAAACCTTGGTTAAATGTCAAGGATCTGTTGATACTAATTTTCAAGAAGACCTGTAACCACTCTGTGAGCTAAACTTAAAATTGGCCAGTATAATTTCTCCTTGATTGAGAAACCTTCTTGTTGCTGTTGTTCAGTCACTATGTCATATCCATCTCTTTGAACCCCATGAAAAAACCTTAGAGAGCCAAATAAAAATCAGAAACCTGTTTGCATGGGCTGTCTCTACAGGACATTTCAATGTGATGTTTGAGGGGGGTTTTTTTGACTTGACTTCCAAGTAAGTATCATTAAGGTTTTGCTGATTTGATGAAACACCTTTCATTCTTATAATTAGTAGGATTATAACTTGCAAAGCTATTCAATACTGGTGTCAATTGCGGACTTGGAAAAGTTAAGAAAATTTCCTAAGTGAAGTTTTTCCCAAGTTTTCCTTTGTAGAGAGCAAAGCCAAAGCCTCACAAAGTTTATAAGATGCTTTGAGAAAAAAAAATTTTTTCCCCTGGTTTTATATCTCCCAAATAAGTCATAAAAATTTTCAATGGGAAGAAAGAAAGCATCTAACCCTGTCTCCTCTTGTTACAGAAAGTAAACTGAATCCTAAATGTGTAAATTTCCTTGATTAAGTTCATATAACAAGAAAATGACAGACCTGGGACTTGAAACAAGGTCTTCTCCTTACCAGGCCAGTGTTCAGCTATCTATACTGCTCCTGTAGCTACAGGGTCTCGTAAAATCGCATGTTGGTAGCAATGCCATGTACTTTCAGATTTACTGATTAACAATAATTATTCTTTGTTCATATTGTATTCAAGTCATATCATAGTTAGCTTAAAAGCTGTGCCTCAAACGTGAGGTTTTTTTGTATTTGAAACAGACATATATGGTACTGTAAAAACTTGACTCAGATTAGGCAGAAAGTTGTTCAGTTTTTTTCCTCTTCTATTCCCCTGCTGGAATTGTTGTTTGCTTCAAATATTGGAGGAAGGGAGAGAAAGAAAAAGGGAGAGAGGGAATCAACTCTCAGAGGAATACAGATTTTAGGCTTCTTGCTTTCTTTGTGGTTCACAGCTTAAGTGAAGAAGAATTGAGTGTTTTATTTTTAAAGGTGCTTTGATGTACCACAGGCTACATTAAAAAGTAAACTTAAAGAAGGAACATGAAAATGTGTTAACCAAAGGATTATTTTTATCTGTCCTGCTTACTTGAAAATAACCTCTTTTCCATGAAAAATACATAGTTTGGATCTAGATTTGACTGTAGTGATCTGTTTTAAAGTTCTAGTATGCTCCAGAGCCACTTCATGTGTTCTATCAACCAGCACCTCCTATGGCACACTCTGAATCTAGCGTTCATGCTTTCATGTTATTTTCCTCTTTTCCTTTTGGTAGTATTTCCCCTCTAGTTACTCTCTGCCTGAACAATATTGGGGACAAACTTCTTCCAACTCTTTATTCTGTGCTGACTGAGTCATCTAATTTAAATATCTTCACATCACTTTAGCACACATTCTCTTAGCATATTTTCATTTCCCTGTTTCCCTCCCACTGTTTGATTCAGTATTTTTCTTGGGTAATGTGTCATGTTGCTTTTCCAAAGTTAGTTTTGTCTGACCTTTTTCTAAGTTGATCTTTGCATACATCTTACTTAGGTGTGAATAGCTATTGTCTATAGTAATTCTTTCGACTGCAAAATTAGTTTTTCCACATTGAGTAAGCTAACAAAAATTTAGCTAGAATGGCGTTGCCTAAATAGAGCTTTCTATACTGATAGAAATGTCCTTCATTTGTACTGTCTGATACAATAGTCAGTGTGACTGTTGAGTACTTGAAATGTGGTTAGTATACCCGAGTAACTGAACTTTAAATTTTATTTCATTTTATTTATTTATTTATTTATTTATTGCCACACCATGCAGTATGGGGAAATCTTAGTTCCTCCACCAGGGGTGGAACCCACACCCCCTGTAATAAAACAGCAGAATTTTTAACCACTGGGCCATCAGGGAAGTTCCTTATTTCATCTTAATTTATATAGCTCCATGTGGCCAGTGGCTGCCATATTGGAATGTACAAATAGAACATCACGTTCAGACTTTTTAAATTATAAGTAACAGAGACCAGTTTATACTAGCTTAAGGGGGAAAGAAGACATTTATTTTTACCATTAACTCTCTAGGATACGGTGGATCATATCCTAGAGAGGACATAATTAAACATTATGGGATCCTTGGGCACATAAAAGGACGCTTCTGCTTTATTCCGATGTTCTGCTTCTCTTGGGTCTTCATTTACTATAGATGGATTTGGGGCATGTGGCAGGAACATGATCACTGACAACTATAAATTCACATCCTGCCTGTATTGTGACCTTACTTATGAAAGGTTCTAGAGAAAGGCACTGATTGGCTAGACTTGGGTCATGTGTCCATCTTGAACTATTCATGTGGATAAAGGGACAGGCTGTTATGATTGGCCAGACTTAGGTCATTTGCCTACTTGTGAGAGTGAGTGAGGAGAAGGTCCTGTTTTTGACAGCCCAATCAGAACAATTTGGAATGCAGGAGATGCAGTTTTCCTAAGGAAGGAACGCTGCTGGTTAGATAAAAAGTATAGCTAAATTTTTGTATATTAACATAATTAATTTTTATAGTTCAGTTTTGTAGTCTAAGTCCAAACTCTTTGAGTTATCAGTACTAGAAATCCATCTGAAAACAGTTTAAGAGAAGTTTATAAGAATAATTTATTTTCTCATAACTAAAAAGTCTAGAGGTTATATGCCTTCAAACATAACTGATTCCAGTTGCTCAAGCAATAATTTGTCCCTTATTTCCATTTCTTCATTCCATTTTCATCATGTTAGCTTTGTTCTCAAGCACATCTTCTTCACATAAAAATGGACCTCTGATAAGTTCAAAAGTACAGGATCTGTTTTAGGCAACATCTCCTGTGGTCCATATTTTTATGTTTAAAAGGTTATGTGCTTTCTCTGTCTGGGAGACAAAGCCAAATGACCCAGAGCCCCATCTGAATTATAAAGCATGGTAAAAATTTACGGAAGTAAGAATAGAATGCAGAACAGACAAAATGATAACATATTTTTTCTTTTTTTTAATTTTCCCATTCCCATGCTGCTTTTCACACGAGCCTGTGTTTTTAAAAGTTTTAGAACTTAGACTCAAATTACTTTTTTTGATATGCTTGTTTGTTTTGGTTTGCTGTACAATAAGATGAAATAAAGGATCTTTCACAATTTTGTTGTTCACGCATTAGTGGAATTGAAGTTTCAGATGGAAGGGGAAATTTTATAATAGTTATATAGTATGTATAGTATATTATATAAGTAATTAGAGCAAATGGAACTAAGGAAAGAATAAAATAACCTTCAGAAAATAAAAAGAATGATTAAAAATCCTCTTCTGATTTTTCATGACTCAGTTTTCGTTGAATAACTGCATTGATATAATTCTTCAACCCATTACTGAATTAGCATCCATTTCCCTTGCCTAATCATACTATTCACAGTCTCTGAAAAATTCACTGATGATATCATAGCAAAACTTTAGAAACAATCTCAGTTTCCAGTAGTAAGGTCTGCTGCTGCTGCTGCTAAGTCGCTTCAGTCGTGTCCAACTCTGTGCGACCCCATAGACGGCAGCCCACCCGGCTCTCCCGTCCCTGGGATTCTCCAGGCAAGCATACTGGAGTGGGCTGCCATTTCCTTCTCCAATACATGAAAGTGAAAGTGAAGTAGTGTCCGACTCCTAGCGATCCCGTGGACTGCAGCCTACCAGGCTCCTCCATCCATGGGACCTTCCCGGCAAGAGTACTGGAGTGGGTTGCCATTGCCTTCTCCAAGTAGTAAGGTCTAGGGGAGGAAAAATTTTTCTCATCTATTCTTTCAGTTTCTCATCTGGACTCTGTAACAAAAAAGATTAACACAAGAAAAACAGAAGTTTATTAATGTGTATGTGTCATGGAGGAAACTCAAGGATGAATACTCAAAAGGTGTGGCTAGAACTTGAGTTTATATAGCATCTTAAACAAGCAAACAAAATTCGGTAAATTTTCAGAGAAGTGACAAGACAAAGGAAAAAAGGACTTTGAATGTCTAGAGTGGCAAATGGTGGGAAAGTAAATATAGGGGGTTGATGGAATATAAAGACTAATCAGTAGTTTGTTATATAGAGTCCTTTGGTGCTGATAAGGGTTGAGGGTTGTTGCTTATTTTTTGCACAGTTTAGTCTTGTTTTAGGCAGATGGGGGATGGGCACAGAGAACTTTTCTTGTATCTGCTTCTTCTCAATTGCCTTCGCTTCAAAAGATTCCTTATGCCAAAATGGCATATTTTGGAGTGACAGATTATGTTATCCCTTCAAGGAGAATGGTTAAATTTTAAACCCTTAAATTTATTTAAAATAATAATTGCAGGATAGGCTCCGTGGATTCTATCAATGTATATTTACATTAGCATCCATTTCCCTTGCCTAATCATACTATTCACAGTCTCTGAAAAATTCACTGATGATATCATAGCAAAACTTTAGAAACAATCTCAGTTTCCAGTAGTAAGGTCTGCTGCTGCTGCTGCTAAGTCGCTTCAGTCGTGTCCAACTCTGTGCGACCCCATAGATGGCAGCCCACCAGGCTCCCCCGTCCCTGGGATTCTCCAGGCAAGAACACTGGAGTGGGCTGCCATTTCCTTCTCCAGTGTATGAAAGTGAAAAGTGAAAGTGAAGTCGCTCAGTCCTGTCCAACTCTTGGCGAGCCCATAGACTGCAGCCTCAATGTAAATATCATGGTTATGATATCATACTACAGTTTTGCTAAAGGTTACCATTGGGGGATCTGGGTAAACCCTGCATAAATCTCTATATTGTTTCTTAAAACTACTTGTGAATCTACAATTATCTCAAAAAGTATAATGGAAAACTTTTAATCATAATCATAAATACAGTATACTAACATTTATTTTTACTTATGTGAAAAGATCAAGTTAAAACCTGAAGGGACACTATATTATAACATCATTAGATTATGTATAGGAAAAAAAGAGGAGAGAAAGTACACCAAATGGTCTCAGTGGTTATATATAAATTGTTGGATTTCTAGATGATTTTTCTTTTCTTCTTTATACTTTGCATCATTTTGTAAATGTCCTGTTATGACTGCATACTCTTAACTTTTCTAATCATCAAAAAAGTGATCTTTTAAAAATACATTTAAAAATCTTGCTTTCTCAGCATGCCAATGTGAAGGAAAAGATAACCGAATCCATTACTGAAGGAAGTTTTTGAGGCCTTTCCTAACACTCCCATTAACATCGATATCAAAGTCAACAACAATTTGCTGATTAAGAAGGTACTTAAGGCATTGCCTCCTCTGAACGTGTTGCAATCCTATTTCACGAACTAAATACGGCTAGAGCAGGTGCCTGCATAGATTGATAATGTTCAAGGAAATGTGATACTCTAGGGACCAGCATTATTTTAAATACTACCCTGGTAGAAGAGATCACTCTACTGTAGGAAAGCCTGTTTTCAGAGTGACTTGTCATGTCTCAGTCATGAATAAGCGTGAGCTCCTGTGAACCCCCATGGCTGTGGCATTTATGTAATTAACTTCTTCCAGTTTCACTTGTACTTAGTTTATGTCCAGTTACTAAACAGTGGTATTCTATTAGATACATCATATAATGGTAGATGTAATTTCTTGTACTTTATGAAATAATCTGAATGTAATAATCTATGCACCGGCAGATAGTTGTAATCCATTTTATGAGTAAAATCATGTAAGTGGACTTACAAAGAGCCACATGAATAAAATTTTGGATTTTCACATGTAGGTTTCGGAATTGGTGAAGCAGTACAGACGAGAACACATAACAGTGTGGGGTAATGCCAGCTATGAAATTGTAGAAAAGTGCTACAAAGAGGTAAGCTTCAAAAACAATACAGAATGAAAAAAAAAAAGATACAGAATGATCTGTCTTTGTTGTTGTATGTCTATAAAAGTTAAGTATAATTATAGTCATAATTTTTAAAAAATATCTTATTTCATAGCCTTGATACAAAGACAGATAGTATTGGATGGAAGTAGCTAACCAGAAGTTTACTAATAGACATAGTGAATTTATAGATAATAGATTTAGTAGATAATGGACCTTGCAATTAAGTTCACTATGATTGGACTGGCTCACAGAATTATTATTTTCACATGATAATATTAGTTGTTTGCCAACATGTTATTCATCTTATTATATATATATGTGTCTTTTAGCGTCTGGTTTTTGTTCGTTCCATCACTCAGTCGTGTTTGACTCTTTGCAACCCCATTAGGTAATCAAAATGTTTTTGCATAATTTTGAATGAAGGAAAGTATTTAGTGCTTCAACTTTACAACTCAAGCTTTTCTTTACATCCCAAATAGAGTTAAATCATGGTTATCAGGTTCAATTCAGTTCAGTTCAGTCGCTCAGTCGTGTCTGACTCTTTGCAACCCCATGGACTACAGCACGCCAGGCCTCCCTGTCCACCACCAACTCCCAGAGTTTACTCAAACTCATGTCCATTGAGTCGGTGATGCCGACTCAATTTAAAACAATGATAATAGCAAATGATGGAAAAGATGAGGAGAAACTGGATCTCACATGCATTGCTAGTGGGAATGTAAAATAAAATAGCCACTCTTAATTAAATGAGTAGTTTCTTAGAAAACCAAACATACATTTAGCATATTAATCATCAGTCTTGCTCATGGGCATTTATCTCAGTAAAGTGAAAATTGTGCACATGAAATTAATTATTCATTTAATTAAGGAGGTAGCAGGAGGGAATTCTCTGTTGTGATGGAGCAGTTCTGTGTCTTGGCTGGTGGTGATTACACATATCTATACATGGATTATAGCTGCATATAACTATACACATGCACAAATGAACACAAGTCTTAAAAACGGTGAAAACTGAGTAAGGTCGACAGTCTAACAGTAACATCACTGTCAATTCCTGGTTTTGATACATCTGGTTACAGATGGGGCAGCTGAGTTAAGAATAAATGGAAAAAAAAAAAAAGAATAAATGGGACTCTAGTATATTCTTAAAACTTCCTGTGAGTTTATAATTATTTCAAAATAACATGTTCACTTTTGGCCCAGAATCACAGAACATTCCCCTTTATTCACATATTTTTGTAGACATCTCTGGGCTTCTGTCATTTTAGAATTTAAAAACTCCCAAGATTTCAGCAGTAGTTTTCAAACACCTAAGGAAGAATGTCTCAACAATAATTGTCATTTGTACTATGAACATGCTTATATAATCATGCATCTTTTATAATTCTTAAATTACTATATATAAGAATTTCATATTAGCTCTTTAATTCCCTGATGCTAGAAGCTCTGGGCTTCCCTGGTGGCGTTAAAGCATCCTCCTGGAATGTGGGAGACCCAGGTTCGATCCCTGGGTCGGGAAGATCCCCTGGAGAAGGCAGTAGCAACCCACTCTAGTACTCTTGCCTGGAGAATCCCATGGAGGGAGGAACCTGGTAGGCTACAGTCCATGGGGTCACAAAGAGTCAGACATGACTGAGCGACTTCACTTCACTTCACAGAAGCTAAAAATATGAAAGAATGGGAGGAGGGTGGAATGAATTGGGAAATTGGGACTGACATATATATGCTACTATGTATAAGATCGGTAACTAAGAAGAACCTACTGTCTAGCACAGAGAACTCTACTCAGTGCTCTGTGATGACCTAAACAGGAAAGAAATCTAAAAAAGAGTGGATGGAGACTTCTCTGATGGTAGTCCCATGGCTAAGACACCATGCTCCCACTGCAGGGGGTCTGGGTTTAGTCTCTGGTCAGAGAACTGGATCCCACGTGCCACAAAAAACATCCCCTGTATCGCAGCTAAGTAGCCAGTAAACAGATATATATTTTAAAGTGACTGAATGTTAAATAAAATATGTTTTTGCATGATTTTTCCAATATATTTTATTATTAAAATTTTTATTTGTTTTAAAGATAGATATGGGGGATCTGGGGGAGGGGAATATGGGGATTTGTTTAATATTAGTATAGAGTTTCCATTTTGCAAGATGAAAATGTGAATATTTGCAACACTATTAACATATATCTATATCATATCCTATTTTAAAAATATGTATAGTTATTGAATATGTAGAAGGTTACTGAATATTTCATATCATTATTTCTTTATCTCATTACATTAAATTTGGTATGTTTAATCCCTGGTGATAAAGACTAGCACCGACAGACTGGACTGGTGCTGCAGAAGCAGAGAGTGGAGAATGGAGAAACTTGAGGATCAGTTTATACGTAGGACTCCAGCATAGATCCTGACCTGTTTGTTAAGGACCAGTCATTTCTAAGTGTGTGTTTGGAAGTGGATGTTGATGATTTAGGGAATACTTTAAACAGATGTCAAGATACAGTCTTGGGAAATTTTGAAGGTGGTGAAATAATCCTCTGATATTGTTTGTGTCTTTTAGAATTCGGAAATTCCTATACTCTTCAGTTTACAACGTGTGCTGCTCATTCTTGGCCTGTTCTTCACCGGCCTCTTGCCCTTTGTGCCCATTCGAGAACAGTTTTTTGAAATCCCAATGCCTTCTATCATATTGAAGTAAGTGATTACCCTGTTGTCATCAGTTATCAATTACTGGAAAACTAAGACAAAGACTTAGAAAGATTGAAGATGGGAGGAAAAGGGGACGACAGAGGGATGAGATGGTTGGATGGCATCGCCGACTCAATGTCCATCCCAACTCCCAGAGCTTGTGCAAACTCACGTTGATCAAGTAGGTGATGCCATCCAACCACCTCATCCTCTGTCATTCCCTTCTCCTCCCACCTTCAACCTTTCCCGGCATCAGGGTCTTTTCCAATGAGTCAGTTCGTCCCATCAGGTGATCAAAGGATTGAAGCTTCAGCTTCAGCATCAGTCCTTCCAGTGAATATTCAGGACTAATTTCCTTTAGATTGACTGGTTTGATCTTCTTGTAGTCCAAGGGATTCTCAGATACTTCATAATTGTGTAACTTCTCCACTGGGTATAAAGCCTTGCTTTTCACACACTAGTTTACTGTTAATATAAAGGTAAAAACGTATAAAACACTTAGAGCATTGCCTGGCAAATAATAAGCACTCAATAAATGATAGCTTTTATCATTAAATTATCTTTATCATTTTTATTTAACAAAGATCTTCATCTCACAATCCCACACGCTTAGAATGTCATTCCTAGCTGTAAATTTCTCTGGAGATCATTTAAATGTGGTTTCACCTGCATGAGAACTTTTTTCATCCCCACAGAACTATAAAAAATCAAGCTGAACATCAGCAATTATTAGAAAATATCAGTAAGAAAAAGAAGTTGGTCAGCACTCTTGTACACAGCATCTGTGTTTTATGCTTGTCTTCCAGTTTGAGTTTGTTACTTATGTGTATGGCTTCCCTGGTGGGTCAGAGGTTAAAGCGTCTGCCTGCAGTGTGGGAGACCTGGGTTCAATCCCTGGGTCAGGAAGATCCCCTGGAGAAGGAAATGGCAACCCACTCCAGTATTTTTGCCTGGAGACTCCCACGGACGGAGGAGCCTGGTGGGCTACAGTCCATGGGGTCGCAAAGAGTCGGACACGACTGAGCTACTTCACTTCACTATTTTATCTATTCCTGATTATAATACTATTTATTAGCAATTTCTGTAGCTGTTTCTCAGATGAAACAACAGAAATCCCTTCTTGTCTACAAATAAACTGTTTTCATTTGCTAAATTAAAATAGTTCCTAGCCATCTGGTCTAGAATGGACTGTTGTGCTCTTGAGATCTTCTCCAGGTGTTCCTTTTAGAAAGAAATGTTATTAAATTTCAGATTTAATAGAATTAATTTTTCTATTAATTACAGATTTCATAGAATTAATTTTTTTCTTTAAAAAGTGATTATGGATTAAGACAGTGGTAGATTATTATTTGTATATTTTTTTGATGCAAGAAAGTGGATACTTCCTAAGGCAACATAATAGTTTGTGTTTAATGAGGTAATTTCAAGTTTTTTAATTCTTGGGATTCCTGACATTGCAATTAAAACTTTCTACCTTGGGTAGAGTTAGAAGAATAGAAGGAGTTTATTTAGAAAGCTTCAGATAAAAACTGAAAAGAGAAAAAGTTAAAGGACTACTTTGGTGGTCCAGTGGTTAGGAACCCATCTGCCAAGGCAAGGGACATGGATTTGATCCTGGTTGGGGAAGATTCCAACATTCCGAGGTGCAGCTAAGCCCATGAACCACGACTAATGGGCCCACATGTCATAACTGCTGAAGCCCGTCTGCCTGGAGCCCTGTGCTCCAACAAGAGGAGCCACTGAACGAGAAGCCCATGTGCCTGGAGCTCTGTGCTCTGCAGCAAGAGGAGCCACTGGGATGAGAAGCCCGCCTGCCTAGAGGCCTGTGCTCTGCAACAAGAGGAGCCACTGAAACGAGAAGCCCGCGTGCCTAGAGTCCTGTGCTCTGCAGCAAGAGGAGCCACTGGGATGATAAGACCGCCTTCCTAGAGGCCTGTGCTCTGAAACAAGAGGAGCCACTGCAACGAGAAGCCCGCCTGCCTGGAGGCCTGTGCTCTGCAACAAGAGGAGCCACTGCAACAAGAAGCCCACGTGCTGCAACTAGATAGTAGTCCCTGCTTGTGGCCTGTGCACAGCAATGAAGACCCAGCACAGCCAAAATTTTAAAGATAAATTAAAAAATAAATAATTTTTTTTTAATGAATTTAAGTTGGGAGACTCAGAGTAATCCTAAGAGTGTAGACAAAAGGAGTTAGAACGGAAACAAGAATCAAGATCTGGGGAGAATGAAAATCACTGTGCACTATAACTCCAAAAGGGGCTGAACAGTTTTCACAGTAGAGAGACTTAACTAGTCAGAGAAGCCTCTGGGCATAGCCCACAGTTGATGATACAGCTGATGCTCTTAGCATCAGAGAAGCTGAAGGAACTCATTGTAGGTCTGAAAGTAAAGTGTACTCTTTCAGTAGGAAAGATGTCTTAAAAGGATGGGCCTACGTCTTCAAATATTGAAAGTGAAAGGAAAAAAAATGTTTTTAGGGTTGTTTTTTTTTTAATCTCATTTTTAACCCCAAATATCATTTAATACATAGTAAACTTTGTCTATGTGTTTACTGCATACAAAATTACAGCAGACAAGGCAAGAGAAAGAGGCCTCACCAAAAAAGGAAGCAGCATGGGTTCTGGGTACCCAGGATCTCCAAAAGATAACTTTAAAATTTTAAACTTTGAAGAGTGTAGCAAAAAGTTAGCTTGAAATCATGAAAATAGAGAATCCAAATGGGCTTTGTTCTAATTTAATTTTGTCCTTTCCCAGATTTTAAGATGGACACTGAAAGATGAACTCCCCAGGTCAGTAGGTGCCTAATATGCTACTGGAGATCAGTGGAGAAATAACTCCAGAAAGAATGAAGAGACAGAACCAACGCAAAAACAATGCCCAGTTGTGGATGTGACTGGTGATGGAAGCAAGGTCTGATGCTGTAAAGAGCAATGTTGCATAGGAACGTGGAATGTTAGGTCCATAAATCAAGAAAAATTGAAAATGGTCAAACAGGAGATGGCCAGAGCGAACATTGACATTTTAAGACTCAGTGAACTAAAATGGACTGGAATGGATGACTTTAACTCAGGTGCAGCCATGAAATTAAAAGATGCTTGCTCCTTAGAAGAAAACTTATGACCAACCTAAACAGTATATTAAAAAGCAGAGACATTACTTTGCCAACAAAGGTCTGTCTAGTCAAAGCTATGGTTTTTCCAGTAGTCATGTATGAATGTGAGAGTTGGACCATAAAGAAAGCTGAGTGCCAAAGAATTGATGCGTTTGAGCTGTGGTGTTGGAGAAGACTGTTGAGAGTCTGTTGGACTGCAAGGAGATCCAACCAGTCCATCCTAAATGAAATCAGTCCTGAATATTCATTGGAAGGACCAGTGCTGAAGCTGAAACTCCAGTCCTTTGGCCATCTGATGCGAAGAGCTGACTCATTTGAAAAGACCCTGATGCTGGGAAAGATTGAAGGCAGGAGAAGGGGACAACAGAGGATGAGATGGTTGGACGGCATTACCGACTCGATGGACATGAGTTTGAGTCAACTCCGTGAGTTGGTGATGGACAGGGAAGGCTGGAGTGCTGTAGTCCATGGGGTCGCAGTCAGACACGACTGAGCAACTGAACTGAACTGTTCAGAAGCATATACCAAGTACAATCAAGGCACTGATTTTTGTTCTTAAATTTGTTTCATCACACTGATATATTCCTGTGTTTCTAATTTAAATTTTATTTTCCCTCAGGCTGAAAGAACCACACACCATGTCCAGAAGTCAGAAGTTTCTCATCTGGCTTTCTATATGTAAGAATTTTAGTTTCTTGATATACAGATTATTGTTTTAACTCTTAAATATGATGCTTATAATCTAGAGCAGCCTTTCTATGTGTAATTTGTAACCAGGATGTGAGTTGAACATTGACTATACAAATGGATGTGTATGAATCATTTAGAACTAGCTTAATTACTAGTCATAAAACCTTAAGAGGAATTGGGAGATAATCTTGTTAAACTCAGGAGAAAACTGAGCACCTGGCTACCCAAAGTTAAATGATTTACGTGGTGTGTCAGTAGCAGACCTGGGATATATACCCGCCCCTGCTACTTACTCACTGTTTCCACTAGCCTGCAGTCAAAAGCATGGTGAAAAGAAGTGTGTAAAGCAACACAACACATGTAAGAGTGTAGATTGACTGCTGCTGCTGCTGCTAAGTCGCTTCAGTTGTGTCCGACTCTGTGCGACCCCATAGATGGCAGCCCACCAGGCTCCCCCATCCCTGGGATTCTCCAGGCAAGAATACTGGAGTGGGTTGCCATTTCCTTCTCCAATGCAGGAAAGTGAAAAGTGAAAGTGAAGTTGCTCAGTCATGTCCGACTTAGTGACCCCATGGACTGCAACCTACCAGGCGCCTCCATCCATGGGATTTTCCAGGCAAGAGTACTGGAGTGGGCTGCCATTGCCTTCTCTGGCACATTTCTAAGGAAGGGCCACACTGAGACTTAACAGCAGAATGGAAGCCCCGCCTATGCAGTGGGCATCTACTTTAGAGATGCCTTAAATTCTAAGACATGTTGAGTGTAATTTTAGGTAAAACCTACCTCCATTTTGTTTTAAAATGGAACCTTGAAAAAAATAAAATACAGTGGAACCTTGGGGACTTCCCTGATGGTCCAATGGTTAAGACTCCATGCTCCATCGCAACACAGAAGGACTGGGTTCATGCCTGGTCAGGGAACTAGATCCCACATGCCGCAACCAAGAGTTCACAACTAAAAAAAAAAAAAAATCCTACATGCCACAACTAAGACCCAACACAGCCAAGAAAGAAAGAAAAGAAAATGGAACCTTGAATGCCTTGAATGCTTTTAAATAATAGTCATAAATCACAACCATTTTTTCCCTTAGCTCCTCTTTCAGAGTTTGAAAACTAGTTTTATCTTTTCTCTGTGCCACAAGGTTTATGCTTTTTTGCTTTATTCCTGATGTCATTTGTAGTTTTTAAGGATGCTTCTTTTTTTTTTTTTGGCCCTGCCACATGGCATGCAGGATCTTAGTTCCCCAACCAGGGATTGAACCTATGCCCCCTAACCACTGGACCACCAGGAAATTCCCAAGGATGCATTTTAGCTGGTGTTAAATACATATGGTTTTTCATTTCTGCTACTTAATCGTTCTAATACACTAAACGGAAGAGAAATAATATGTATAACTTTTCAGTACAAAAAGCTTTCCTCTTGCTCAAGTGACTTGTATTCTAAAAGTTCACTTTTTGAGTGATTTGGAGCTGAAAAAAAAAACTTTTTTTTCTTTATAAAAGATAGTGTAATTAATGAACATTACGTTTCTAAGATAACTCACAAAAGACTAATTCATTTTGTAAATGGACTGTGACATTATAGAATTTGACCCAAGTTCACCGCCCTATTTTGATTTGGAAAGTTAGGAATACAGACTCCCTAGTTCCTTCTCACTCTCAGTATGGCGCCAGCAGAAGTGAGGAAGCCTGGTCTCCATTGAGCTGCTTCAGGAAGAATGGCAGCAAAGAGTAGAAAGGAGATGCAGCAGCTAAGATATGAACGCATCCACAACAGCTATTACTGCTTGAGGCCGTCCCTGCTTATATTGCTGAAACATCAGGATTAAATCCAAGTGGGGATTAGAAACTCTGAACTGACGAATTAGGATTGAGGACTAATTTTAGCCCTTGCTTAGGACTACTGCTACCGCGGCTGCTAAGTCGCTTCAGTCGTGTCCGACTCTGTGCGACCCCATAGACGGCAGCCCGCCAGGCTCCCCCGTCCCTGGGATTCTCCAGGCAAGAACACTGGAGTGGGTTGCCATTTCTTCTCCAATGCATGAAAGTGAAAGTGAAGGCGTTCACTCGTGTCAGGCTCCTCTGTCCTTAGGGCTAAGGAGTACCTAAATCTTTTATGCTTTTCTTTTCTAGTTTACTAATGAGAAAAGCTCTGTTCGACCACCTCACTGCCCGAGGCATTCAGGTGAGTTTTTGTAATGATGCGTTTTAGAAAGAGCATAGCTTACCAGTTCAACACAAATTTAAAGGGCAGTAACTTCTAACTGACTTGATGTGGTCCTAACTCTGCTGCTTTTACTGGTTCTCAGATGAAAACCTTAAGCTCTGCCTTATAGTTAACAAGATAGTATTGATGTTTCAGTAGCTAGAGTTCATCTATGGGGGGTGAGAAGAACTGAAGCCAGAGGGTGCGATAGTCATATTTAGTGAGCAAAGTGGAATTTGTTTAAAGGGCTCAATGATTTCTTTAAATTGCAAAGTTTTTTGTTTTTGGCTTTTATTTGCTGCTGCTGCTGCTTTCTTTCTTTCTTTCTTTTGCAGCATTTATTCCGAGGCCATAAGTTATTTATTTCTTCAGTTTTTTCCTGGATATCTTTTTCTTCTGTATAAGCTCCTCTTCTGGTTTAGGGACAGTCATCTGATCTTTCTCAGTAAGGGTCATGTCATGTGGGGCAGGGAGAGCTCATGTCTGGGCTGATCTGACCATGAGCTGTGTAAGTCCTACCCACGCCTTGTGAGATTTGCTCACCAGAATGTGCTCAGTGACCAGAGAATCTACATCTAGAGTCTACATCTAAGCCTTTAAGTTCAGCATGACTCTGCATTTTTGCACATGTGCAGTAAAAATTCAGCACTGTTTTTGGGCCACTGACCCAGTGTCCAGCCCCACTGTTTGGCCTGCGCATACCTAAGTACCTCCACCATTGTAATGATGGAATGGCACGCACGTTGCTTCTGTAAAGTGACATCCTTCAGATACTTGGTAGTTTTCCAGATATGCATACCCTTAGTGGCCTGGGCAGTTTCACAAGTGTTCTTAAAGGGAGCATGAGATTTGAAGCTCTTGATTTACATGATTTTGTGGAGTTTTCCGGGTCAAGTGAATAGCAGACCATTTTTAGAGGTCACCTCAGACCACTTAGCAGAAAAACTTTAAATTGCAGGTTATTAAAAGGTTGTTTCTAAGTGTACTGAGATTGTAGTGGATGCATATACTAACAGAAAGATAATTTGCTGTTTTTAAATTTCTTCTTGTACTTCTCATTTTTCTGATTTTCAGGTGTACATTTGGGTATTAAATGAAGAGCAGGAATACAAAAGAGCCTTTGATTTGGGAGCAACTGGGGTGATGACAGACTATCCAACAAAGCTTAAGGATTTTTTACATAATTTTTCAGAATAGAAAAGGACGTACTCAGAAGCATTCAAAGAAAACATGAAAAGACCTAAGAAGAAATTGTTTCATTCTTTCCCTAAGCCATTTCCAGAATGGTAAAAGGTTTAATCAGTTAAGTGTTTATTACCTCATTTTTAAGCCTGTCTGAGAATGTAGAAACTATATATTGTATATTTATTTTAAACAATATTGCATATTTTACATTTGTAAATAGTTTGTTTAGAAAGATAATTGTTTATGAGATGTAAGTAGAAGATTCTTGATCAAGATTTCTGTATTTGATGCAGTATTCTACTATCATAAGTAATTCTGAAATCAAAGGCTGTTGGATAAATTTGAAATTAGCCTTCACTGGAATAAGATCAACTAATTAGTAAGAATTATTGAAGGTCATTACAGCTATTCAGGTTGTCTCATTATTCTAGGTACACCTTAGTTAAAGGGGAAAAATGTTGTGGAAAGAGAGCTTGGAAATCAGTGATGTAATTATCTGACAAATTGTACATTGTTAACAGAGGCAGACTCAAAGAAATAACTGAAAGTTTGTTACATGATCAGAAATAAAATCTGTAGACTGAATTCAAATTTCTTGGTGGTGGTTGTCAATAGGGACATTCTATTTGGAATCTTTTTCAGGTGTGTAACAATTGCTGCTGTATTTCTTTTTTTGGTAAAATTAAAATTGGACTTGATAATTGTAAATTAAGACAAGATGCTAATAGTCAGATTTTTGTTTCCTCTAACGAAATGTACATTTTCCATTGTTAGCAATGACCAACTGTCTGGGCCTACATCTAGATTTTAAATAATATCTTGAGTCCTAATAATCATAACAAACTGATGAAAGTGCATATCATTGTGTCTAATATGTATAGGATAAACCACCTGCTCCTGATCCTTAAGAATTTGTTCTTCTGAGTATTAAGTGGGAACAGAATTTCCCAAAGCATTAGACATCACTTTCTCAGATTTTCTAATGTGACTTCATATAAATCTGTTTATCTTTTTATTTTTATTATCTCTTTGGAAAGTAAATATAACCTGGAACAAGAAGCATCTTAGACCTAGATTACACCTCTCATTTGGACCTTTGCCAGCTAACAGTTATGAAGGATAATCATAGTGTCCCACCTGTCCCTGGATGACATAAGTAACATTTCTTTTTTGTTCAAACTGAAATAAAAATTTCAAGAACAAAAAGAATTCATTGGTGTTTTCTTTTCTGCTGTTATAATTCCAAATGTGCTTTATAATATTTTTCCAGAATTTAATGAGGTGGTAAATTGATAATATAAGTAAACACACCTGAGACTTCTCTCTCATACAAGGAAAATAAAATTTGGAAACACTTTTATGGTAAATTGCCTCTTGGCATTTGAATAAATAACTTGGGCAGGTAATCCATTAAATCTGTCATTTTCACTTTCACTTATATAACTTATGATTATAGTTGCTAGAGATGCTTTTGATCATCATTGATATAATTCTTTTTTACAGTTTCCTTGTTCCAAATTTGCTTTGTGGTGATTCAGTTATGATGCAGTTCATATTATAGGACCAGCATATATTTTGTGTCAATCAGTAAAAGNGTCCTTAAGAAGTGATTTTCCTGTCAAAAACTCATGATATGATACTTGGAACACTCAAGTTTGGCCAATGGCAAGGGATCAGCTTCTTTGATGAAGTAATACTGATCTGGATATTGTCACCATGGAAAAAAGTGATCCCTCCAAGTTTTCACTATGAGGAAGCCAGTGCTTCGGACATGATGTTCCCTTCTCTTGAAGGAACATGTCTTAAGTAGTGGAAAAGAAACTGCTGTTCCAGATTTGTTTTTAAAATAAATTAATATTTTACTTCAATTTCTGTATGACACATCTATGGTTAAACGAATATTGGGTCTGGGGTAAGGGATACAACCTCTATTGGTTTGGGATTGACAAGACAACAAATTTGTCTTTCATCTGTTTGAGAATAAAAGATAAGCCATTGAAATTAAAAGTTTTGTAACCTGTACTAAATATAAGAAAAATAGTACATGAATTTCTCTTTTGGCAAGACAGTTTTTATCAGGCATGTCTACCGTTTTGATTAGAATCATCTGGTAACTCAGTTATTCTCAGAAGCACCTTTTGTGATTTGGGAAGATCAGGATCTTGCATCTTAAGAGGTAAGAAGTAAATATCAAGTAACATAGTTATATTAACTTCCTATTATAGTATTTCTCACTGAATACTATCTACAGTAGTAGGTTTTTATGCCTTTTGTTCTGAAGACCCCTTATAAATATAAGAAAAATAGTACATGAATTTCTCTTTTGGCAAGACAGTTTTTATCAGGCATGTCTACCGTTTTGATTAGAATCATCTGGTAACTCAGTTATTCTCAGAAGCACCTTTTGTGATTTGGGAAGATCAGGATCTTGCATCTTAAGAGGTAAGAAGTAAATATCAAGTAACATAGTTATATTAACTTCCTATTATAGTATTTCTCACTGAATACTATCTACAGTAGTAGGTTTTTATGCCTTTTGTTCTGAAGACCCCTTTATACTCTTGATAGTTTTAAAATACAAAAATACACAATCATTATCATCCATTATCAGCCAAATGGATGTCATCATGTGTCACAACTTCTGGAAAATTCCACTATACTCTTCTAAGAAGATGAGCATGAAAGAGACATGAAAGAGACCAATTATGTATTAACATTATTTTAACAAAGAATTGTGTCCACATAGATCCACTGAAAGATACACAATGGTTCCAAGACCAGACACTGAAAACAGTGTTATTAATTTGTTAAAGAAAGTCTAAGGAATTGGCCAGAAGGCAGGAATTGAGGATTTCTGAAAATTATTTCTTCTTTATTTCAATTCAGTAAATAAACTACAATTAACATAAAACTAACTAAGAAGTATTACATGACAATTCAATATGGTATATTTTTTCACTTTCTCTCAGTATTAGTGAACATATTTCTTGTTAAATAATTTCTATTATCCTTTGTCACTTATAGCAAATGTAAATGCTTAATTGGATAAAAGGTCACTTATTTAAATTATTAATAAGTTAATTATCATTGCTGTTTGAATATTATAATTAGTTCATAATTATTTTCCTAATCACAAATATTATTTAAATACATTGTTTGTGGAACTCTAAATTGAGACATACACTTAATTTGTTTTCAAAGATTTTCATATCTGTTAGGGAAATAGATCAATACACAAACAGTCATGACACAAGACACAATTATCAGATTAGCTACAATAAATATCTACTTGTACTATCAGGAAAACCATCTGGAGGGAGTAAACTTGTTACTCACACCATAAAATGGTGCAACTTAGTATTAATAGTTCTGGTAATGAATTTGCATTCTCCTTAATGATCTTGGTGACTCAGACTTTTTACACCCTAAAAGACTCAGTTTCACAAGTGAGACTGGAAACAGACAATGAATTTTTGATTTAAATTTGATTTCTTTAGATTATTATAGGAAAAGATAGAGCTATTTTGAAATGTCTTTACCTTAGGTACAAGAGANGCAACAAGAGGAGCCACTGAAACGAGAAGCCCATGTGCCTGGAGCTCTGTGCTCTGCAGCAAGAGGAGCCACTGGGATGAGAAGCCCGCCTGCCTAGAGGCCTGTGCTCTGCAACAAGAGGAGCCACTGAAACGAGAAGCCCGCGTGCCTAGAGTCCTGTGCTCTGCAGCAAGAGGAGCCACTGGGATGATAAGACCGCCTTCCTAGAGGCCTGTGCTCTGAAACAAGAGGAGCCACTGCAACGAGAAGCCCGCCTGCCTGGAGGCCTGTGCTCTGCAACAAGAGGAGCCACTGCAACAAGAAGCCCACGTGCTGCAACTAGATAGTAGTCCCTGCTTGTGGCCTGTGCACAGCAATGAAGACCCAGCACAGCCAAAATTTTAAAGATAAATTAAAAAATAAATAATTTTTTTTTAATGAATTTAAGTTGGGAGACTCAGAGTAATCCTAAGAGTGTAGACAAAAGGAGTTAGAACGGAAACAAGAATCAAGATCTGGGGAGAATGAAAATCACTGTGCACTATAACTCCAAAAGGGGCTGAACAGTTTTCACAGTAGAGAGACTTAACTAGTCAGAGAAGCCTCTGGGCATAGCCCACAGTTGATGATACAGCTGATGCTCTTAGCATCAGAGAAGCTGAAGGAACTCATTGTAGGTCTGAAAGTAAAGTGTACTCTTTCAGTAGGAAAGATGTCTTAAAAGGATGGGCCTACGTCTTCAAATATTGAAAGTGAAAGGAAAAAAAATGTTTTTAGGGTTGTTTTTTTTTTAATCTCATTTTTAACCCCAAATATCATTTAATACATAGTAAACTTTGTCTATGTGTTTACTGCATACAAAATTACAGCAGACAAGGCAAGAGAAAGAGGCCTCACCAAAAAAGGAAGCAGCATGGGTTCTGGGTACCCAGGATCTCCAAAAGATAACTTTAAAATTTTAAACTTTGAAGAGTGTAGCAAAAAGTTAGCTTGAAATCATGAAAATAGAGAATCCAAATGGGCTTTGTTCTAATTTAATTTTGTCCTTTCCCAGATTTTAAGATAGGACACTGAAAGATGAACTCCCCAGGTCAGTAGGTGCCTAATATGCTACTGGAGATCAGTGGAGAAATAACTCCAGAAAGAATGAAGAGACAGAACCAACGCAAAAACAATGCCCAGTTGTGGATGTGACTGGTGATGGAAGCAAGGTCTGATGCTGTAAAGAGCAATGTTGCATAGGAACGTGGAATGTTAGGTCCATAAATCAAGAAAAATTGAAAATGGTCAAACAGGAGATGGCCAGAGCGAACATTGACATTTTAAGACTCAGTGAACTAAAATGGACTGGAATGGATGACTTTAACTCAGGTGCAGCCATGAAATTAAAAGATGCTTGCTCCTTAGAAGAAAACTTATGACCAACCTAAACAGTATATTAAAAAGCAGAGACATTACTTTGCCAACAAAGGTCTGTCTAGTCAAAGCTATGGTTTTTCCAGTAGTCATGTATGAATGTGAGAGTTGGACCATAAAGAAAGCTGAGTGCCAAAGAATTGATGCGTTTGAGCTGTGGTGTTGGAGAAGACTGTTGAGAGTCTGTTGGACTGCAAGGAGATCCAACCAGTCCATCCTAAATGAAATCAGTCCTGAATATTCATTGGAAGGACCAGTGCTGAAGCTGAAACTCCAGTCCTTTGGCCATCTGATGCGAAGAGCTGACTCATTTGAAAAGACCCTGATGCTGGGAAAGATTGAAGGCAGGAGAAGGGGACAACAGAGGATGAGATGGTTGGACGGCATTACCGACTCGATGGACATGAGTTTGAGTCAACTCCGTGAGTTGGTGATGGACAGGGAAGGCTGGAGTGCTGTAGTCCATGGGGTCGCAGTCAGACACGACTGAGCAACTGAACTGAACTGTTCAGAAGCATATACCAAGTACAATCAAGGCACTGATTTTTGTTCTTAAATTTGTTTCATCACACTGATATATTCCTGTGTTTCTAATTTAAATTTTATTTTCCCTCAGGCTGAAAGAACCACACACCATGTCCAGAAGTCAGAAGTTTCTCATCTGGCTTTCTGATATGTAAGAATTTTAGTTTCTTGATATACAGATTATTGTTTTAACTCTTAAATATGATGCTTATAATCTAGAGCAGCCTTTCTATGTGTAATTTGTAACCAGGATGTGAGTTGAACATTGACTATACAAATGGATGTGTATGAATCATTTAGAACTAGCTTAATTACTAGTCATAAAACCTTAAGAGGAATTGGGAGATAATCTTGTTAAACTCAGGAGAAAACTGAGCACCTGGCTACCCAAAGTTAAATGATTTACGTGGTGTGTCAGTAGCAGACCTGGGATATATACCCGCCCCTGCTACTTACTCACTGTTTCCACTAGCCTGCAGTCAAAAGCATGGTGAAAAGAAGTGTGTAAAGCAACACAACACATGTAAGAGTGTAGATTGACTGCTGCTGCTGCTGCTAAGTCGCTTCAGTTGTGTCCGACTCTGTGCGACCCCATAGATGGCAGCCCACCAGGCTCCCCCATCCCTGGGATTCTCCAGGCAAGAATACTGGAGTGGGTTGCCATTTCCTTCTCCAATGCAGGAAAGTGAAAAGTGAAAGTGAAGTTGCTCAGTCATGTCCGACTTAGTGACCCCATGGACTGCAACCTACCAGGCGCCTCCATCCATGGGATTTTCCAGGCAAGAGTACTGGAGTGGGCTGCCATTGCCTTCTCTGGCACATTTCTAAGGAAGGGCCACACTGAGACTTAACAGCAGAATGGAAGCCCCGCCTATGCAGTGGGCATCTACTTTAGAGATGCCTTAAATTCTAAGACATGTTGAGTGTAATTTTAGGTAAAACCTACCTCCATTTTGTTTTAAAATGGAACCTTGAAAAAAATAAAATACAGTGGAACCTTGGGGACTTCCCTGATGGTCCAATGGTTAAGACTCCATGCTCCATCGCAACACAGAAGGACTGGGTTCATGCCTGGTCAGGGAACTAGATCCCACATGCCGCAACCAAGAGTTCACAACTAAAAAAAAAAAAAATCCTACATGCCACAACTAAGACCCAACACAGCCAAAGAAAGAAAGAAAAGAAAATGGAACCTTGAATGCCTTGAATGCTTTTAAATAATAGTCATAAATCACAACCATTTTTTCCCTTAGCTCCTCTTTCAGAGTTTGAAAACTAGTTTTATCTTTTCTCTGTGCCACAAGGTTTATGCTTTTTTGCTTTATTCCTGATGTCATTTGTAGTTTTTAAGGATGCTTCTTTTTTTTTTTTTGGCCCTGCCACATGGCATGCAGGATCTTAGTTCCCCAACCAGGGATTGAACCTATGCCCCCTAACCACTGGACCACCAGGAAATTCCCAAGGATGCATTTTAGCTGGTGTTAAATACATATGGTTTTTCATTTCTGCTACTTAATCGTTCTAATACACTAAACGGAAGAGAAATAATATGTATAACTTTTCAGTACAAAAAGCTTTCCTCTTGCTCAAGTGACTTGTATTCTAAAAGTTCACTTTTTGAGTGATTTGGAGCTGAAAAAAAAAACTTTTTTTTCTTTATAAAAGATAGTGTAATTAATGAACATTACGTTTCTAAGATAACTCACAAAAGACTAATTCATTTTGTAAATGGACTGTGACATTATAGAATTTGACCCAAGTTCACCGCCCTATTTTGATTTGGAAAGTTAGGAATACAGACTCCCTAGTTCCTTCTCACTCTCAGTATGGCGCCAGCAGAAGTGAGGAAGCCTGGTCTCCATTGAGCTGCTTCAGGAAGAATGGCAGCAAAGAGTAGAAAGGAGATGCAGCAGCTAAGATATGAACGCATCCACAACAGCTATTACTGCTTGAGGCCGTCCCTGCTTATATTGCTGAAACATCAGGATTAAATCCAAGTGGGGATTAGAAACTCTGAACTGACGAATTAGGATTGAGGACTAATTTTAGCCCTTGCTTAGGACTACTGCTACCGCGGCTGCTAAGTCGCTTCAGTCGTGTCCGACTCTGTGCGACCCCATAGACGGCAGCCCGCCAGGCTCCCCCGTCCCTGGGATTCTCCAGGCAAGAACACTGGAGTGGGTTGCCATTTCCTTCTCCAATGCATGAAAGTGAAAGTGAAGGCGTTCACTCGTGTCAGGCTCCTCTGTCCTTAGGGCTAAGGAGTACCTAAATCTTTTATGCTTTTCTTTTCTAGTTTACTAATGAGAAAAGCTCTGTTCGACCACCTCACTGCCCGAGGCATTCAGGTGAGTTTTTGTAATGATGCGTTTTAGAAAGAGCATAGCTTACCAGTTCAACACAAATTTAAAGGGCAGTAACTTCTAACTGACTTGATGTGGTCCTAACTCTGCTGCTTTTACTGGTTCTCAGATGAAAACCTTAAGCTCTGCCTTATAGTTAACAAGATAGTATTGATGTTTCAGTAGCTAGAGTTCATCTATGGGGGGTGAGAAGAACTGAAGCCAGAGGGTGCGATAGTCATATTTAGTGAGCAAAGTGGAATTTGTTTAAAGGGCTCAATGATTTCTTTAAATTGCAAAGTTTTTTGTTTTTGGCTTTTATTTGCTGCTGCTGCTGCTTTCTTTCTTTCTTTCTTTTGCAGCATTTATTCCGAGGCCATAAGTTATTTATTTCTTCAGTTTTTTCCTGGATATCTTTTTCTTCTGTATAAGCTCCTCTTCTGGTTTAGGGACAATCATCTGATCTTTCTCAGTAAGGGTCATGTCATGTGGGGCAGGGAGAGCTCATGTCTGGGCTGATCTGACCATGAGCTGTGTAAGTCCTACCCACGCCTTGTGAGATTTGCTCACCAGAATGTGCTCAGTGACCAGAGAATCTACATCTAGAGTCTACATCTAAGCCTTTAAGTTCAGCATGACTCTGCATTTTTGCACATGTGCAGTAAAAATTCAGCACTGTTTTTGGGCCACTGACCCAGTGTCCAGCCCCACTGTTTGGCCTGCGCATACCTAAGTACCTCCACCATTGTAATGATGGAATGGCACGCACGTTGCTTCTGTAAAGTGACATCCTTCAGATACTTGGTAGTTTTCCAGATATGCATACCCTTAGTGGCCTGGGCAGTTTCACAAGTGTTCTTAAAGGGAGCATGAAGATTTGAAGCTCTTGATTTACATGATTTTGTGGAGTTTTCCGGGTCAAGTGAATAGCAGACCATTTTTAGAGGTCACCTCAGACCACTTAGCAGAAAAACTTAAATTGCAGGTTATTAAAAGGTTGTTTCTAAGTGTACTGAGATTGTAGTGGATGCATATACTAACAGAAAGATAATTTGCTGTTTTTAAATTTCTTCTTGTACTTCTCATTTTTCTGATTTTCAGGTGTACATTTGGGTATTAAATGAAGAGCAGGAATACAAAAGAGCCTTTGATTTGGGAGCAACTGGGGTGATGACAGACTATCCAACAAAGCTTAAGGATTTTTTACATAATTTTTCAGAATAGAAAAGGACGTACTCAGAAGCATTCAAAGAAAACATGAAAAGACCTAAGAAGAAATTGTTTCATTCTTTCCCTAAGCCATTTCCAGAATGGTAAAAGGTTTAATCAGTTAAGTGTTTATTACCTCATTTTTAAGCCTGTCTGAGAATGTAGAAACTATATATTGTATATTTATTTTAAACAATATTGCATATTTTACATTTGTAAATAGTTTGTTTAGAAAGATAATTGTTTATGAGATGTAAGTAGAAGATTCTTGATCAAGATTTCTGTATTTGATGCAGTATTCTACTATCATAAGTAATTCTGAAATCAAAGGCTGTTGGATAAATTTGAAATTAGCCTTCACTGGAATAAGATCAACTAATTAGTAAGAATTATTGAAGGTCATTACAGCTATTCAGGTTGTCTCATTATTCTAGGTACACCTTAGTTAAAGGGGAAAAATGTTGTGGAAAGAGAGCTTGGAAATCAGTGATGTAATTATCTGACAAATTGTACATTGTTAACAGAGGCAGACTCAAAGAAATAACTGAAAGTTTGTTACATGATCAGAAATAAAATCTGTAGACTGAATTCAAATTTCTTGGTGGTGGTTGTCAATAGGGACATTCTATTTGGAATCTTTTTCAGGTGTGTAACAATTGCTGCTGTATTTCTTTTTTTGGTAAAAATTAAAATTGGACTTGATAATTGTAAATTAAGACAAGATGCTAATAGTCAGATTTTTGTTTCCTCTAACGAAATGTACATTTTCCATTGTTAGCAATGACCAACGTCTGGGCCTACATCTAGATTTTAAATAATATCTTGAGTCCTAATAATCATAACAAACTGATGAAAGTGCATATCATTGTGTCTAATATGTATAGGATAAACCACCTGCTCCTGATCCTTAAGAATTTGTTCTTCTGAGTATTAAGTGGGAACAGAATTTCCCAAAGCATTAGACATCACTTTCTCAGATTTTCTAATGTGACTTCATATAAATCTGTTTATCTTTTTATTTTTATTATCTCTTTGGAAAGTAAATATAACCTGGAACAAGAAGCATCTTAGACCTAGATTACACCTCTCATTTGGACCTTTGCCAGCTAACAGTTATGAAGGATAATCATAGTGTCCCACCTGTCCCTGGATGACATAAGTAACATTTCTTTTTTGTTCAAACTGAAATAAAAATTTCAAGAACAAAAAGAATTCATTGGTGTTTTCTTTTCTGCTGTTATAATTCCAAATGTGCTTTATAATATTTTTCCAGAATTTAATGAGGTGGTAAATTGATAATATAAGTAAACACACCTGAGACTTCTCTCTCATACAAGGAAAATAAAATTTGGAAACACTTTTATGGTAAATTGCCTCTTGGCATTTGAATAAATAACTTGGGCAGGTAATCCATTAAATCTGTCATTTTCACTTTCACTTATATAACTTATGATTATAGTTGCTAGAGATGCTTTTGATCATCATTGATATAATTCTTTTTTACAGTTTCCTTGTTCCAAATTTGCTTTGTGGTGATTCAGTTATGATGCAGTTCATATTATAGGACCAGCATATATTTTGTGTCAATCAGTAAAAGAGAAAGTACCCACTATGGTAAAGATGTTTAGAAAATCATGTTTTAAAAGTCTGATGATTTTATAGACAAGGTGACTTCAATTCACTTAATAAAAGTATGGTATCTAAAACAACAGAGTTCACATTTGTCATCAGATAACATCTGAACATTGCTTTTCTGATTGGGGCATCACATTTTAAAAGATGTTAAATATCCTTTCGTAATGAGACATACTCTAGGCATGGCACACAGCATGAAGGCTAAAGAAGTGGTCAAAAGATGTAATTAGATCCTTTTGCGGGGATAAAGGTGGCACTAGATTTGATAGACCCTGCTATGGGTCTAGTCCAGCATACCAACAGAATTCTAAATACATGCCAGTGGACAACAGTTGGCAGGTTGGTTTGAGGAAATTTTGCTTTGAAGTCGCAAGAGCTTCTCTGTAAGATTAGGTCTGAGGCATGTCATCAGGTAAAACAGGACACAAGTTAGCAGAACTAGGATCCAGAGCTTGGAAAAAACTTCATTTAATAGGACGGAAAGAAAAGAGTATAACATTGGGCTAATTACAGGGTTACGTTGGTACTGAGTACCAGAGCTGTTCAGCCGCTCCTTTCTGGCCAGGACAGGTTCTAGAAATTGGGGTGGGGCCCTGGCTGTAGGTGGCCATCTAGTCACCACAACTGTAGAGATAAAATTGCTGCAGTGGGTTAGGAAAAGACAACAAAATATAAACTGTAGTGTGTTGCTCTAAGTGTCCAGGAGTGAGCAATGACAATGAGAGCAGAACACGAAATCTGGTGCAGTGGGTCAGGGGGCCTGCAGCCTCTGTGGGACTGAGGTGCAGAATCCACTCTGAGTCCAGCTGTTGCTCCTGACTGTAGACTACAAAACTTTCCTTGATCTGTCTTTCCCAAGACACTGCACTGACATAGTCCAGATCTCCTTGTTTTCACCCCAGGCCGTTCCCTCATGGGATGGTCTTGGGAACAGTCAGCAAGTGTGTAGGCGGTGTTCATGCCTAACGCCGACCCACTGTTCCAAGGTCCATGCTTTCATGACCCCAGTCATACTCCCTTCTGGGTCTGGCCTTGGGGTCTGTAAGAAGGCTATTATTCTAAGAAAAACATGAAAAATGTTTCTCAGCATTGTTGATACATCATCAACACAGTTTCTTGATATATGCTGTTTTTCCAGGTGCTATTTCTATGAAATTTCTCAAGGCTGTGAGTGTACATTATTAGAAATTCCCACTACGTAGTGTGTTCTAGTTATGAGAAACCATTAACACAAAATACAATATGAATGATTCTGCTTTGAGTTGTACAACATGGTGGCCCTGGAAAGGTTTAAAAACAGCTCCACCATGGATAAACGTAAAAATTTCCTTTTCAATTAAGGAGAGAGAGCCATGAATATAAGGTTGAAGAATTCGTTGTGAATAGAAAGTTGTGTGTCAAGTAGGTGGCTAAACTTAAGACTTAAGAACTGAAATGGCTGGGCAGTAATATATCATCATTTCAGTTCCACAAAGAAAATGTAAATAGCAGTCAGAGGCCAGGCACCAAAACAAGAGCAAGACTAAAGAGGTCAAGGAGGCAAAGAGTTCAGGGTGCTGGGAGCATACCAAGACAATTCATAAAGCTAAAGTGATGTTTAGCTTTCCTGCCTCTTTTGTATATCACTGACAGGATAATGTTTGAAGAGTTAGGTCATCCTATAATCTGAAATAATGTAAGCCCAGGCCAGATAACAGTCCAGACACCAGGTCAGAAGGCTATACAGATCCAATTAACATGAGATTGCATAAAAATTTGGAAGTAGTTCACCAGATGGAAACTTGCAGCAATCCAGGCAGGAAGTAATAAAGGTCCAGACGAAAGGAGTGGCCATGTAAGTAAGGCAATAATGCGTCAACACATCTCTGTAAGGGAAGAAGTAGTAAGAGCTGGTGACTAGGTGAGTTTAAAAGGAGAAGGGGAAGTTCACTACTGACTCCAAAGCTGCAGGCAAATGGGGAACTTGGAGACAGGGGAAGCCGTTGGGTGGTAAAAATGGTATGTTTTGAATACTCTCTGAAATGACAGAAAAGGATTTGGATTTAGGTATGTTAGCCTTAAGGATGAAAGGATAGGTCTGGAAGAACAGATTTAGGAGTTTTGTGTACAGTTTAGGTACTGTGCAGCTAGCACTTTAGATGTGATTTTATACAGTTCCTTCTCGGTATTCTGCTTGCACTTTGAATAGGTTGCTATGCCACCAGAGGCTGCCTGCACTGTAATAGCATGATTCATTCTATAGTGAGGTTGAATGATAACATTCTTTCCTGCTCATTCATGTCCTTGTCTTTCAAAACTATCAAAAAGTTTTCTTTTGATAGAGCCCTCTTGGCAAAACAGGCATAGTAGTGTACATAGGTCAATGTCAATCTCCCAATCCACACCCCCTGCGCCCTGCCCCCATCAACTTGGTATCCAAATGTTTGTTCTCTGTCTGTGTCTCTATTTCTGCTTTGCAAATAGGTTCATCTGTACCATTTTTCTAGATCCAACCTATATGCGTTAATATACGATATTTGTTTTTCTCTTTCTGACTTACTTCACTCTGTATGATGCTCTCATGTTTTATATTATGTGACTTTTACCACAATAAAAAAATGTTCTAAAAAACAGCCATAATTTTAACTCATTGCTTATGAAAAATAATACAAATATATTGGTCTTGTTTGTCCACTAGTTTTTTTTCCTTCATATTGTATGTATATCATCCCATTAAAATTCCTGTGTCAGTCCTACAAGGTGGGTGATATTATTTTGTCCTTTTAAAAAAGGACTGGAGCCTAAATGCCTCTCCAATTCACAGTGCTAATCAGAGTCCAATCTGATACTCAAACCCATGCAGTCTGACTCCAAACCATCTGAGTCTAATCACTGTTTCACTTTTGTGTTTCTAAAATCTTTTGAGTCTCATAATCTGGAGAAATGTGTGCAGATATTTGGAACAAATATGCACGGACTAGTTTTTCGTTTCTTGAAGCCCTGAGCCTGGGCCTTCTGCTGGGATGGTTATGCTAACACGGAACTGAGCAAGTATAGCTGAGCAGGTTTCACAAGAGTTGTTCCACTTTTTTTCTGTTTCCTATGTGAGTTTCACATAAATTTTGACTTACAAAAAGAATCCTGCAAAAAGGAATTTTTTTGGTTCTATAATCTTTGATTGAAGATCTTTCTCTCTCCAGCCTTAAGTAGAACCTCCTTCTCTTCTTTCCTCTTTCTAAGCCTTTTTCAATCAGTTCCTCAAGATTTATGGTCCTTTATGGTCAAATAGGAAAAGGGGTATGTCAAGGCTGTATATTGTCACCCTGCTTATTTAACTTATTGCAGAGTACATCATGAGAAATGCTGGGCTGGAAGAAGCACAAGCTGGAATCAAAATTGCCGGGAGAAATATCAATCACCTCAGATATGCAGATGACACCACCCTTACGACAAGTGAAGAGGAATTAAAAAGCCTCTTGATGAAAGTGAAAGAGGACAGTGAAAAAGCTGGCTTAAAACTCATCATTCAAAAAATGAAGCTCACAGCATCTGGTCCCATCACTTCACGGCAAATAGATGGAGAAAGAAAGGAAACTGACAGACTTTATTTTTTTGGGCTCCAAAATCACTGCAGATGGTGACTGCAGCCATGAAATTAAAAGGCACTTACTCCTTAGAAGAAAAGTTATGACCAACCTAGATGACATATTCAAAAGCAGAGACATTACTTTGCCAACAAAGGTCCATCTAGTCAAGGCTATGGTTTTTCCTGTGGTCATGTATGGATGTGAGAGTTGGACTGTGAAGAAAGCTGAGTGCCGAAGAATTGATGCTTTTGAGCTGTGGTGTTGGAAAAGACTCTTGAGAGTCCCTTGGACTGCAAGGAGATCCAACCAGTCCATTCTGAAGGAGATCAGCCCTGGGATTTCTTTGGAGGGAGTGATGCTAAAGCTGAAGCTCCAGTACTTTGGCCACCTCATGCAAAGAGTTGACTCATTGGAAAGAACTCTGATGCTGGGAGGGATTGGGGGCAGGAGGAGAAGTCCCTTGGACTGCAAGGAGATCCAACCAGTCCATTCTGAAGGAGATCAGCCCTGGGATTTCTTTGGAGGGAGTGATGCTAAAGCTGAAGCTTCAGTACTTTGGCCACCTCATGCGAAGAATTAACTCATTGGAACAGACTCTGATGCTGGGAGGGATTGGAGGCAGGAGGAGAAGGGGACGACCGAGGATGAGATGGCTGGATGGCATCACGGACTCAATGGACATGAGTCTGAGTGAACTCCGGGAGTTGGTGATGGACAGGGAGGCCTCGCATGCTGCGATTCGTGGGGTTGCAGAGAGTCGGACACGACTGAACTGAACTGAACTTATGGTCAAAAACTTTTCAAGAACAGTCAGTGAGTTGGGGATATGAACAGGTAATTCACAAATATAAACCATCAGCAAACAAAGTTTCACCTTGTCAAAAACCTATAAATTAAAATAACATTGAGTGAGATACCAATTTCTGACTCTCACAAGGGCAGGAGTGAAAGCCTGTGAAAACAGGCACTCATGAACTGTAAGTGGGAATATAAATTGCAGGAACCTCTGAGGATCAATTTGACAGTATCTTTAGATATATCCTTTCATTCCAAAATTCCACTGCTAGGAATATCCTATGAAAATAACAGGATAAGTACCCAAAGGAACACATGCATAGTGAAAAATCAGAAACAACCTAAATATGCCACATGAAGGGATTGGTTGCATAAATTATGGTAAATCCAAGTAATGATATTATTAAAATATTGATGTCCTATATCTACTGATGTAAGATATTATTAAGTAAAAAGACTAAATCAGAAGACCAGATACTCTGTGATCAAAAAATATTTATATATATATCCATTTAAAAAGTCAATGACAGCTACCCAAGTGTTAGTTGTGGTTTTTATGATGATGGAATTATGAGTGACTTATTTTTACTTGTCTAAATCTAATTTTTCTACAACTGAGATTAACTTTTTTTTTTTTTTGGCTGTGTCTGGACATGCAGGATCTTAATTTCCCACCAGGGATTGAACCTGTTGCCTCTACATTGCAAGCACAGAGTTTTAACCACTGTTTTATTTTTAAAATAATTTTAAGGCAGTTATTTTTAAAATAATTTTAAGGCAGTTATTTTTAAATAATTTTTTTTAAAAAAGCCTTTCTAGCTAATATAGAATTGTTGATGTTCAGGCCTTAGCAGATAACTCTTCTCCAAATTCAGGAGAGAAACATTTAATTGCCAAAAAATCCAGATTGTCTGCTTAACCACTTCTTTGCAACAAATCAGGAAAGAGGGATTATGGCTTTGCTTTGGATATGATCCAGAAATTATCTGGCCCTTTTTAAAAAAGTCATAATTCTACAACTCAGACACATTTTTAAAATAATTTTTGCTTTATTTTCTTTGATTTTTTACAGTACATAGTTTGGGAAGTTTCTTTTTTAATATTTATTTTTTACTTGTTTGGCTACACTGGGTCTTAGTTGCAGCACGTGGGATCTTTTTAGTTGCTGCGTACAAACTCTCAGTTGTGCTGTGTGCGATCAAGTTCCCTGACCAGGGGTCAAACCTGGGCGCCCTGCACTGGGGACACAGAGTCAGCCACTGGACCATAGGGCAGTCCTGCTTTGGGGGATTACACATGGTCTTGATCACACCATATACGTTTTTTTCAGGGGTTTTTTTTCCTGCTTAATATCCCATGAACAGCTTCCCATGTTTTAAATTCTGTTTTAAAAAAGTAGAATGCCATTAAACCAAGTAGATGTGCCATGATTTCCTGAACTATTTCCCTGTCGTTGGAAATTTGTTTCCAATTATTCATATTATAAATAATGCTGTGATGAACATTCTTATATACTAATATGGATATCTCACTCCCTCACATCCAAACAATCATGAGATCCTAGATATCAAATATATTTACTTCTTTTCAACCCCACTGTCACCATCCTTGTACAGGACATCATCATCTCTAGAGTGGAACAATACAACTTCTTTCTTTTTTCTAATTTTGAAAGTGAAAGTGAAAGTCATTCAGTTGTGTCCAACTCTTTGTGACCCCATGGACTGTATAGGCCATGGAGTTCTCCAGGCCAGAATACTGGAGTGGGTAGCCTTTCCCTTCTCCAGGGGATTGTCCCAACCCAGGGATTGACCTAGGTGTCCTGATTCTTTACCAGCTGAGACACAAGGGAAGCCCAAGAATACTGGAGTGGGTAGCCTATCCCTTCTCCAGTGGATCTTCCCGACCCAGGAATTGAACCGGGATCTCCTGCACTGCAGGTGGATTATTTACCAACTGAGCTATCAGGTTTTAATGTAATTTATTTCAAATAGGTAATATATTCACTGGTTCATAGAATACAAAAGGGTATACAGTGAATTTTCTCTTTCCCCTTCCTATCCTCCAATCACTGAATTCCCTCTCCTGAGGAAGTAGGAAATCAATATTATCACATATTTATGCAGTAGGTATTTACTGAGCAACTCCTATAGGTCAGTCACTTATTAGACCTGGAGCTATTAATATAATGGTAAGCAAGATATATGAAAATAGTATATAGACTCATAGATCTTACATTCAGCTTGAGAATAAAAACAAAAATTAATTTCAACTGAAGCAAATATTATGAAGAACATAAGGGACTGAGATAAGGAATAACAAGTCAGGTTTATTCTAGGTAAAATGGTCAAGGTAGCCCTTATTGAGGAGGTAGCATTTACCCTGAGATCTAAAGCAAGAAGAATGGACCAATTAAAGAATAGGAGGAAGAGCACTTCGAGCAGATGGAAAAGCTTATGCAAAGGCCCTGAGGCGGGAAAGAGCTTGGGGGGTACTAAGAATAAAAAGAAGAGGAGAGAGAACGGGCTTCCCTGGTGGTCCAAGTGTTAAAAATCCACCTGCCATTTAATTAAAAAAAAAAAAAAAATCCACCTGCCAATGCAGGGTCCTGAGTTTGAAACCTGGTCTGGGAAGATCCCACATACCACAGGATATCTAAACCCAGCAGAGTCCAGGCTGTATGACAAGAGAAGCCACAATGAGAAGCGCGTGCACCACAATTAGAGAGAAGCCCCAGGAGCAGCGAAGACCCAGCGCAGCCAGAAATTATAAATAAACAAACACTTGTTTAAAAAAAAAAAGAGGAGAGGGATAGAACATAGTGAAGAGGTTGGTTTGGCTTTGCATGGGAAGAAGAGTCTTCCTCCATCGTAAATAGAAAGAAAGAAAGGACAAATTGAAGGTGAAAATAAAAGCAGGGCTTTGTTCTTTGTTGGTGGGAAGATTAGAGTTTTCATCCAATGGTTTCTAATTTCCTGATGACAGGTGAGCCAAGGGCTTTGCTAAAACTGAGAATAGAGAATGGGGTGCAAAAGTTTTGAGAAAATAGGAGGCTTTCTGTCATAGTCATCTTGGGGAATGGGAATGTGTTCCTGTTAGAGAAACATAATGGGGCTCTTGGGATGCTCTGAGTGCTAACTTGAGGCTTGAGATTCTGCCTTGGACATGAATTCAGCTGTCATTTTTTGAGTCACCAACAAAAGAGTTGATAATTTGAATTAGAAAAAAAAAAACTCTTGAAGAAAGTGAGTGGGGAAAGAAGGAGGCAAGCATTACGCCTTAGAGTATGTTCAGAGAGAGAGAGTGGGGACTGAGAAATAAGAAGTAGAGGAACACAGTGTCCTCAACCACAGGAAAGCAGAGAATTTAAGAAAGAAAGTGTTAGGAATTCCCTGGTGGTCCAGTGGTTAAGACTCCACACTTTCACAGCTGAGGGCCTGGGCTGGATCCCTGGTCATGGAACTAAGATCCTGTTAGCTGAGAGGTGGAGTTAAAAAAAAAAAAGGTCTAAATAATTTTAAAAAATAAAGTTGTGGGCTTACCTGGTGGTTCAGTGGTAAGGAATCCACCTGCCAATGCAGGAGGTACTGGTTCGATCCCTGATCTGGGAAGATCTCACATTCTGCAGGGTCACTAACCCCAAGTGTGCCAACTCTTGAGCCTGCACTGTAGAGTGTGGGAGCTGCAACTACTGAGCCCACATGTGGCAACTCTTAGAGCCCATGCGCCCTAGAGCTTGTGCTCCACAAGAGAAAGCAACACAGTGAGAAGCCCTCACACAACAGAGAGGTGCCCCTGCTCACCACAGCTAGAGAAAAGCCCACACAGTGACAAAGACCCAGCACAGCCATAAAAATAAATTCATAAACAAGAAAGTGGTTATCAGCAATGACCCTATCAGAGCATGGAGGTCTAGGAAGGCGAGGGCTGGACAAGATGACTGCATCTGGTTTAAAAGGTCTCCCTAACTGGGGTTCATTCATCCCTAGAGTTGATTGAACTGATACCAGACTGCAAAGGGATGAAGAGGGCTGAATGGCACTAAATGAGGCTGGTAAAAATGAGCCACATATGCAAAGAAACTGGAGAACCAAGACACTTGAAAAGGCAGCAGTGTCAAGCGAGATATGTCCTAAATGAAGAGGTTTATAAATGTGTGATGGAGAAGGCAATGGCACCCCACTCCAGTACTCTTGCCTGGAAAATCCTGCGGACGGAGAAGCCTGGTGGGCTGCAGTCCATGGGGTCGCTAAGAGTTGGACACGACTGAACGACTTCACTCTCAATTTTCACCTTCATGCATTGGAGAAGGAAATGGCAACCCACTCCAGTGTTCTTGCCTGGAGAATCCCAGGGATGGGGGAGCCTGGTGGGCTGCCGTCTATGGGGTCACACAGAGTCGGACACGACTGAAGCGACTTAGCAGCAGCATAAAATGTGTGAAAAGGAGGAGATAGTGGAGACAGGCTGGAAATATTGGAGAGAACAAGACGTAAGCAAAGATCCTTTTCAAGACTAAATAGGCTGTAATTTATTCAACAAATATTTATGAATGCCTGGCAGGCAAGGAGCCTGGACGATACATATATGTGAACCATGTAGAAAAATTCTTGCCTTCTTTGGTGTGCACGGTCTAGTTAGCAGCTAATCAAGAGCTGAGAGAAGAGGAGGGAAATGTGTCTTTCTCATACTTCAAGGTAGACTGGGAATATAAAACACTGGGAAGTTTTGCACTTAGTAGAAAATAGGAGAACTAAAGGTAGTGTATTAGTCTGCTCAGGCTGCCATAGCAAAATACCACAGACTGGGGGGCTTGCATGACAGAAATTTATTTTCTGAGGCTGAAAGTACAAGACGAAGGTACCAGGAGGTGTAGGGGGGAGGGCTTCCCTGGTGGTCCAGTGGTTAAGAATCCACCTGCCAATGCAGGGGACATGGGTTTGATCCCTTGTCCGGGAAGATCCCACATGCTTCGGAGCTCCCGAGCCCACACACCACAACTACTGAAGTCCTAGCACCCCGGAGTTTGTGCACCGCAAGAGAAGCTGCTGCAATGAGACGCCTGAGCACTGTGACCCACAGTAGCCCCCGCTCGCCACAACTAGAGGGACTGAAATAGGAAATCAAGTCTGGCCAGGGATTGTCAGAAACTGCTGTGTATCTCCCAGTTTCCTAGGATACTTACTTGGAAATGTACTTAGACAGCTGAAACCAAATAAGCCTATAGGTTACTAGAGAAGGGGGAAAAAGAAAACCCAACCAAATGTCTTTTTAAAAATTTAAATTCAAATTAAGCTTCAAGTAACAGTGAGTTCAAAAGTTTTGATAATATGTTACATTCATATAACTATTTAGACTTTATTTACTTTAACATGCATTTTGTATTCTCATGTGTTTCTCACAATAATCTGGTAGAGTAGTTGATACTACAATATCAAATCTTCATTTTTTAGATGAAACTGAAACTGGGGGAATTTATAAATTCGGCTAGAATTGGTGTGATTGGGTCTTCTTAACTTTTGTGCATGCTAAGTCACTTCCATCGTGTCCGACCCTTTGCGACCCCATGGACTGTAGCCCACCAAACTCTTCTGTGCATGGGACTCTCCAGGCAAGAATACTGGAGTGGGCTTCCATTTCCTTCTCCATCTTAACCTTTGTACCCACTCTGATTTTTTTAAGTTATCTTCAATTCACTATTCAGTGCTAAGAAAAATATCAAAAACCAAATAAAGGGGAGGTTGTATTATGATCCTACGAAAAGTAAAATTTCCAAATAAAAGCTGCAGAAAAGAAAATTTCCACACATCACCTGTATGTATTGTTCTCTGACATGACATTTTTTAAAAATTGGAGTATAGTTGATTTAAAATGTTGTATTAGTTTCTGCTGCCTAGGAAGTGAATCTGTTATTCATATATCTACTCTTTTTTCGATTATTTTCCCATATAGGTTATTACGGAGTATTAAGAAGAGTTCCCTGTGCTATACAGTAGGTCTTTTTTAGTTATCTAATTTATATGTAGTCGTGTTACTTAAACTATGTGACTTGGAGATAGGAATCAATAATTGATATTCTATCAGTGACCAAAACCATTGAACATGGAAGCAGATGGAAACCTACCACCACTTTTCGGAGAAATTCAGAGATCTCAGATAAAAATAAAAACTAACATTAAACATTTGTGAATCTAACACCCAGGACTGACAACTGTTAATATTTTATTACATATGCTTTAATTTTTTCTAGCAGAAGAAGTCAAACCTTACAGGTAAAATGTTACCAGATCGCTCTGCCTAGCTGGAGTCTCCTTCCTGCTTGGCCAGTGGGAGCCCCAGTATGAGACGAGATGGAACAGAGAGAGTGCATGGTACTGCTCTCAGGTTCCTTTCCATAAAACCAATTTGGGCTGGCTGAGTCCTTTGTCTGAAGGGCAAGCTTACTTCTAAGTGGCTCTGTCTCCAGAACCCTTTCCTCTCAGGTTCCAGTAACAGCCCCAAGCTTTCTTCATTCTATGAGTGGTAAGAGCTCTATGACTAGTCCTCAGACGTTTTACTCTCCTTGTGGTTTCCTCACACCTTTGTAAATGATCTCTCATTAAACAATACTCAGACTAGTCTAATTTAAAGACAGCTGTTTCCTATTGTTCCCTGACCGATTCACCTGGGAAGTTAGTCAGAAATGCAGATTTTCAGACTTCCCTGGTGGTCCAGCGGTTGAGAATCCACCTGCCGATGCCGAGGACACAGGCTCTTCGTCCTGGAAGATTCCACACGCCTCAGAGCAGCTAAGCCCGTGTGCCACAACGACCGAGCCGGAGCACCCTAGAGCCCGTGCTCCCAGCAAGAGAAGCCACCACGATGAGAGGCCTGCGCACAGGAACAAAGAGTATCCCACGCTGGCCGCAGCTAGAGAAAGCCGAGACCCAGCACAACCGAAATTTAACAAATGAATATTTTCAATGCAAAATGTCAAGGCTTCCCCCCACTTTCTTTTTTTTCAGTAAAGGAATTTAATACATTTTTTATTTTATTGAAGTATAGATGATTTACAGTGTGTTAATTTTTGGCACAGAGCAAAGTGATTCATATATATATATATATACACACACACATATATTCTTTTTCATATTCTTTTCCATTATGGCTGATTACAGGTTGTTGAATATAGTTCCCTAGGTTATACAGTAAGGCCTTTCTATATGTAACATCCTGCTTCTACTAACCCCAAACTCCCAGTCCATCCCTCTGCTCCTCCCCTGCAGCCACTGTGTCTGTGAGTCTGTTTCTGCTTGACAGGAAAGTTTATTTGTGTCATACTGTAGATTCCACATATAAGGGATATCACATAGAATTTGTCTTTCTCTTTCTGACTTCATTTAGTATGATGATCTCCAGCTCCATCCATGTTGCAAATGGTGTAATCTCATTACTTTTATGGCTGAGTAGTATTCCATTGTGTGATCCATGGCACATCTTCTCTAGGTATTCACCTGTCAATGGACATTTAGGTTTCTTCTGGGTTTTAGCTATTGTAAACAGTGCTGCTATGAACAGAGGGATGCATGTATCTCTTCGAATTACTTTTATCCAGATATATGCCCAGGTGTGGGATTGCTGAATCATATGGCAACTCTATTTTTAGCTTCTTGAGGAACCTCCATACTTCTTTTTCCATAATGGCTGCACCAATTTACACTCCCACCAACAGTGTAGGAGGGTTCCCTTTTGATTAGATTCTTTCTGTACCTAAGCTCGTTAAATGTTATGTTAACTCTTTCATTGACCAGTTTGAAAACCAACCTTGCTGTTTTTTAAATTTATTTTCCTTTAAAAAAAATAATAGACTTGGTTTTGTTTGAGTAGTTTTAGGTTCACAGGCAATCAAGCCAATAGCGTAGAACGCTCTTATATGCCCCTTTCCCCTTTCTCGGTTTCCCCTACGTTCACACTTTGCATGTTCAGTTGCTCAGTCATGTCTGACTCTTCGCAACCTCATGGGCTGCAGCACGCCAGGCTTCCCTGTTGTGCACTATCTCCCGGAGCTTGCTCAAACTCATGTTCATCGAGTCAGTGATGCCATCCAACCATCTCATCCTCTGTCACCCCCTTCTCCTCCTACCTTCCATCTTTCCCAGCATCAGGGTCTTTTCCAATGAGTCAGCTCTTCCAGGAGGTGGGCCAAAGTATTGGCACTTCAGCTTCAGCAACAGTCCTTCACTTAATTCACGTAGTTATTCATTCAGTCAACAACTCTAAGTGCCCCCATGTGCCTGTCATTGGGCCTGTATCCTGTTATGGATACAGAGGTAATAAGACACACAGTTCTGCCCTTAAAAGATTTTCAATTGAGAGGGAAGCAATTTAATCATGGCTAATTAGGATGCAATAGAAGATTGAGGAAGCAGGTAGCAACTTCAGTGACCAGGGAAGGCCTCTCTGTGGAGGTGGCATTTCAGCCTGAAGCATGAGATAAAGCCTGAAGGAAGAGTGCAAAAGGTGGGAGAGAGCTTGGTGCTTTCAAGGAGCAGAAAGGAAGCCACTGTGCTTGGAGTCAAGTAAACAGAAGATACACTGTAAAGTTGGAGAGCTAAGTAGAAATCTGGGCAGGTCATGGTAAAGTATTTGTATTTTATTCCAAGGGCGCTGAAGTGCCATTAGGAATTTTAAGTAATAGAAGCGTGCATATTTTTAGAGATTATTCTTGCTGCTGAGCAGGGGTAGTTTGGAAAAGGACAAGATGGAAATAGAACCACAAATAACAAATGTCGGTGAGAATGTGGAGCAAAGGGAACACTTCCACCCAGCTGATGGGAAGGTAAACTGATGTACCCAGTGTGGAAAATAGGATGGAGGTTCCTTTAAAAAAAAAAAAAAAGTAGACTAAGATCTAGCAATTCCACTCCTGGGTATATCTCCAAACAAAAACACTAATTCGGTAAGATTCCTGTACCTCAATGTTCATACAGCATTATTTACAATAGCCAAGATACGTGAGCAACCTAAGTCTCCATCAACAGAGGAATGGATAAAGAGGAGGATGTGATAGGGCTTGGCTGGTGGCTCAGTGGTAGAGAATCCGCCTGCCGATGCAGGAGACATGGTTTCAGGCCCTAGTCTGGGGGGATCTCACATGCTGAAGAGGGACTGAGCACGTGTGCCCCAGTGGTGGAGCCTGTGCTCTGGAGCCTGGGAGCCACAACTGCTAAAGCCTGCACACCTTAGATCCTGTCCTCTGCAGCCAGAGAAGGCACGGCCATGAGAAGCCTCCCACCTCAACAAAGAGCGGCCCCCTCCTCTCCACAACCAGAAAAAAGCCTGAGCAGCAACCAAGCCCCAGCACAGCCAAATAAATAAAATTATTTTTTTCAAAAGATGTGGTTTGTGTATGTATATACATAATGGAATACTACTCAGTCTGTCATTTACAACGTGGATGGACTTGGAGGGCATTATGCTTAGGGAATTCATTTGGAGAAAGATACTGAATATTGCCATTTACAAGTGGAAACTAAAAACTAAACAAATGACTATAACAAAAAGAGGGAAATTCCCTGGTGGTCCAGTGGCTAAGACTCTGCATTCCCAAAGCAGGGGACCCAGGTTTGACCCCTGGTCAGGGGACCAGATCCCACATGCCACAACTTAGAGTCTGTATGCCACAACTAAGACCTCCTGCAGCCAGAGGAATGACTGAGTGAATAATAAATAAGGAAAATACGGAAATAGAGATATTTCGGTGACAGTGAAGGTAGAGAGAAGTGGCTGGATTTGAGAGCCATTTTGGAAATAGCACCAGTGAACCTGGCAGATGAAGAAAGGAAAAACTCTAGGTTGATGATAGATTTGACCTCCACAACTGGATCTTTGGATGGTGGAGCCATTTACTGAGATGGGAAAGATATTTCTGGAGGGGATACGGAAATTGTGACTCAAGTCATTCTTTGAGAAACATTGTCCAGAGCCCAAGAATGCAAGCTTAAAACTCGCAAAATAACTAGACAACTCCAACCCTACTTTGGAAAAAGGAGTGATGTTAACTTTTCTCCAATACTTTTTATATGCCAAGTGCTATTATACCTATTATGTTATTTAATCGTTATCATCAATTCAGTTCAGTCGCTCAGTCGTGTCCGACTCTTTGCGACCCCATGAACTGTAGGACGCCAGGCCTCCTTGTCCATCACCAACTCCCGGAGTTCACTCAAACTCACGTCCATCGAGTCGGTGATGCCATCCAGCCATCTCATCCTCTGTCATCCCCTTCTTCTCCTGCCCCCAATCCCTCCCAGCATCAGAGTCTTTTCCAATGAGTCAACTCTTTGCATGAGGTGACAAAAGTACTGGAGTTTCAGCTTTACCATCATTCCTTCCAAAGAAATCCCAGGGCTGATCCCTTTAGAATGGGCTGGATCTCCTTGCAGTCCAAGGGACTCTCAAGAGTCTTCTCCAACACCACAGTTCAAAAGCATCAATTCTTCGGCGCTCAGCCTTCTTCAGAGTCTAACTCTTACATTTATATATGACCACAGGAAAAACCATAGCCTTGACTAAACGGACCTTTGTTGACAAAGTAATGTCTCTGCTTTTGAATATGCTGTCTAGGTTGGTCAAAACTTTTCCTCCAAGGAGTAAGCATCTTTCAATTTCATGGCTGCAGTCACCATCTGCAGTGATTCTGGAGCCCCCAAAAATAAAGTCTGACACTGTTTCCACTGTGTCCCCATCTATTTCCCATAAAGTGATGGGACCAGATGCCATGATCTTTGTTTTCTGAATGTTGAGCTTTAAGTCAATGTTTTCACTCTCCACTTTCACTTTCATCAAGAGGATTTTAGTTCCTCTTCACTTTCTGTGATAAGGGTGGTGTCATCTGCATATCTGAGGTTATCGATATTTCTCCCAGCAATCTTGATTCCAGCTTGTGCTTCTTCCAGCCCAGCATTTCTCATGATGTATGCTCCATAGCAGGGTGACAATATGCAGCCTTGACGCCCTCCTTTTCCTATTGGAACCAGTCTGTTGTTCCATGTCCAGTTCTAACTGTTGCTTCCTGACCTGCATATAGGTTTCTCAAGAGGCAGGTCAGGTGGTCTGGTATTCCTATCTCTTGAAGAATTTTCCACAGTTTATTGTGATCCACACAGTCAAAGGCTTTGGCATAGTCAATAAAGCAGAAATAGATGTTTTCCTGGAACTCTCTTGCTTTTTTGATGATCCAGCAAGTGTTGGCAATTTGATCTCTTGTTCCTCTGCCTTTTCTAAAACCAGCTTGAACATCTGGAAGCTCATGGTTCACGTATTGCTGAAGCCTGGCCTGGAGAATTTTGAGCATTACTTTACCAGCGTGTGAGATGAGTGCAATTGTGCAGTAGTTTGAGCATTCTTTGGCATTACCTTTCTTTGGGATTGGAATGAAAACTGACCTTTTCCAGTCTTGTGGCCACTGCTAATGTCCTCTGATATTATCTCTAATCTATAGATGAGAAAACAGAAGCTGAGATGGGTTAAGTGACAAGTAAAACACTGCAAGCTAGTAAGGTGGTGAACCCGGTGAAAGTGAAATTGTAAGTCGCTCAGTCGTGTCCCACTCTTTTCGACCCCCTGGGGTGTAGTCCACCAGGCTCCTGTGTCCATGGAATTCTCCAGGCAAGAATACTGGAGTGGGTAGCCATTCCCTTCTCCAGGGGATCTTCCTGACTCAGGGGTCGAACACTGGTCTCCTGCGTTGCAGGCAGATTCTTTACTATCTGAGCTACCATGGAAGCCTGGTAAACCTAGTATGCAAACCTGTTTCTTCAGAGACCAAGTTCAAAGCTCTTTCACCACACAACACTGCTGTTAATGGCAGATTATTTCCTCATAGCCTTTGTCACTGAATTTCTTAAATATGACCATGGGAACCACCTGGTAAAAGGAATTAAATTAGCTCTTATGTAATTGCTTTCCTTTCTCTTCCAAGAAATAATTTTGATTAAACAAATTAATATTTCACTTACATCAGTGCTGGTCCTCTTTCAAATGTCATATGGGTTACACAGGGGATATTTTTTTTTTACTTCCTCATTCTATTTTCACCATATTATAAAATAAAGAAATTTGAGCTTTAAAAAATCCAGGAGTCTCACCATTTCTCTCTTCTGTGATCTTTGAGGTCAAATGTTAAATCTTAACAAAGAAGACGCTACAGTTCTGTGTACTTAAGTAACAGTTATGATGAGCTGTTCAACACTTTACAAGTTTTTGCCCAGTCCCTTCTCCTCTGTGGCTGATTCATTTCCTCTTTTCTTGGTTATATTCCTGCAGTCATCATGTTGAGTTAGGTCTTGTGATTCGGAAATAAGAAACATTTAGGCAGTTTTGCAAAACACAACCCGATCCACCTGGTCCTTTTAATGACTAATAGCAATCCAAATGTGACCTACCAAAAACTTAGACAAATGATGTCATCTTGGAAGGAAAATACCTCTTGGCTCAGGTGGGAAATGCTGAGAACTATGGCAAGGTTTTTCTCCTGGAAAAAAAATTTGTCTTTTTCCAAATCACCAGTTTTTAGAATAACTTCACCCAAACACTTGTTTTACAAAGTTATCAAGGACTTCCCTGGTGGTCCAGTGGTTAGGAATCCGCCTGCCAGGGCAGGAGACACAGGTTTGATCCCTGGTCTGGGAAGATTTCACATGCCTCAGAGCAAGTAACCCCATGTGCCACAACTACTGAGTCAGCAAGCTGCGACTGCTGAAGCCTAAACGCCGCTGCTAGAGAGTAGCCCCACTTGCCGCAACTAGAGAGAGCCCAGGCACAGCAACACAGCCCCAGCACAGCCAAAAATATAAATAAATAAAAATTAAATAAAAAGTTATCAGAGCCATCTCACAATTATTAGAATGACTACTATTTAAGAAAATCCAGAAAATAACAAATATTGGAGAGGTCATGGAGAAATTGGAACCCTTCTGTGCCGTTGGTAGGAATGCAAACTGGTGTGACTGCTATGGAAAAAGGATAAGGCCATTCCTCAAAAAATTAGAAATAGCATTAGCATATGATCAACATTCCACTCTGTCTAAATATCCAAAAAAAAAAAAAAATCGAAAGCAAGGACTTGTCAATATATTTGTATACCCATGTTCATAGGAAACTTATTCACATTAGTCAAGGAGTGGAAGCAACCCAAGTAGCCATCAATAGATGAATGGATAAACAAAATGTGCAATATACATACAATAGAATATTAGCCTTAATAAGGAAGGAAATTCTGCAATATGCTACAACATGAATGAACTTTGAAGACATTATGGTAAATGAAATAAGCTGATCACAAAAATACAAATATCTTATGAGTCCACTTAATACAAAGTACCCAGAGCAATGAAATTCATGGAGACAGAAAGTGTAATGGTGGTTTCCAAGGACTGGGGCAAAGGGGCATAAAAAGCTATTGTTAAAAGGATAGAGTTTCAGTTTTTCAAGATGAAAGAAAGTTCTGGAAATAGATGGTAGTGATGGATGCACAACAGTGTGAATAGATTTAATGCCACTGAACAGTACAGTTAAAAATAGTTAAGATGGATTAAATAAAAACATTATTTTAGAAAGTAAGTTCAAAATAGATTTGATAAATTTGGGGTGGTGAATAAATAGGATTTTTCATCTACAGAGTCATCTCCAGAGGTTACAAAAGTGAAGTGAAAGTCGCTCAGTCGTGTCCTACTCTTTGTGACCCCATGAACTGTATAGTCATGGAATTTTCCAGGCCAGAATAGTGGAGTAAGTAGCCTTTCCCTTTTCCAGGGGATCTTCCCAACCCAGGGATCGAACCCAGGTCTCCCACATTGCAGATGGATTCTTTACCAGCTGAGCCACAAGGGAAGTCTAAGGGAGCCTGTAATTTCTGCTAAATGCATTTCAATGTTCACTGCAGCACTGTTGACAGTAGCCAGGACATGGCAGCAACCTAAATGTCCATCGACAGAGGAACGGATAAAGAAGATGTGGAACATATATACAACAGAATATTACTCAGCCATAAAAAGGAACCCAGTTGGGTCACTGGTTGAGACGTGGATGGACCTAAGACTGTCATACTGAATTAAGTAAGTCAGATAAGAAAGAGAAATATCTTATAATATTCCTTATATGGAATCTGAAAAGAAATGATACAAATGAACTTTATTTACAAAACAGAAACTTAAAGAATGACTTTATGGTTACCAGGGAGAAGGGTGGGAGGGGAGGATAGTTAGGGAGTTTTTGGGATGGACAGGTACATACTGCTATATTTTAAATGGATAACCAACAAGGACCTACTGAAGAGCACAGGGGACTCTGCTCAATGTTATGTGGCAGGCTGGACGGGAGGGGAGTTTGAGGGAGAATGGATACTCATATATAGGTTGGCTGAGTCACTCTGCTGTGCATCTGAAATGATGACAACACTGTTAAGGAGCTATACTCCAATTTAAAATAAAAAGTTAAAAAAAAAATAATAAATAAAAAAAAAATAATAAAATAAAATATACTACCTTACTCATTTAAAGACAAAATGCAAAAGTCTATCTGTGTGTAATTGGCCAACTGACATTTTATTAAAACTCCATCCAAAACAAACAAAAATTAATATAGTAAATTTGTGTTATGTGTATTTTATCACAATTAAAAATTAAAAATAATTTTTAAAGTTATTAGTAGGTCTAATAAGACTGACAATTTGGAGAGATAAATGTTTATTTCATCTGCCTTTTGATGTGGGGGTGGGGGGTGTGGTGTCACACTGTGCAGCTTCTGGAATCTTAGTTCCCTGACCAGGGATTGAAGCCCAGCCCTCAGCAGTGAAAGCACTGAGTCCTAACCATTGGACCACCAGGGAATTCCCATTTCGTCTGTCCTTAGACAGAATTGGGATAAATGGAAATATTTTAGATTTTAATACCTTTAGAATTTTAGCATTTATTGATCATCTATTCCAAAATTATCCAAACAGAAATACTTCTATCCCTGATCAAAGAGTATTTACTCTCTAATTATGTTCTTCCAGCAATTGGGAGCTTTTATAATGATGGGAGGCAACTCATTCCAGCTCCTTGATGCTAACTTTGTTTATAACTCAAATTTCCTATGCTTTGCTGCTTTGTCCACATCTAATCATATGGATGTGAGAGTTGGACTGTGAAGAAGGCTGAGTGCCGAAGAATTGATGCTTTTGAACTGTGGTGTTGGAGAAGACTCTTGAGAGTCCCTTGGACTGCAAGGAGATCCAACCAGTCCATTCTGAAGGAGATCAACCCTGGGATTTCTTTGGAAGAAATGATGCTAAAGCTGAAGCTCCAGTACTTTGGCTACCTCATGCGAAGAGTTGACTCATTGGAAAAGACTGATGCTGGGAGGGATTGGGGGCAGGAGGAGAAGGGGACAACAGAGGATGAGATGGCTGGATGGCATCACGGACTCGATGGACGTGAGTCTGAGTGAACTCTGGGAGTTGGTCATGGACAGGGAGGCCTGGCGTGCTGCGATTCATGGGGTCACAAAGAGTCAGACACGACTCAGCGACTGAACTGAACTGAACTGAGTCTACAAAAAAAGATCATCTTGTTGCACTCTACACTTTATTAATGAATGTACTTTTGGTGTCTGTGTTCTAACTTACATGACTTTTCCAGCATATGTTTTCTAGTCTTCAGGAAACATAATAGGGTAAAAGTGTTATGCTTTTAAAATACATCAATTATAGACCATAGAGTAAAAAAAAGGGGGGAGGGGGAATCACTCATTCTTCATTTAGCTTCATATCCCAAAGATGACAATTGTCTGTCATGTGTTTGGAATATTTTCAAGTATAACCAAATCATTCCATTGTATCACAAATTATATCACACTATTCATATTGTTCTATAGCTTACTTTTCTCTTTTTGTGGTCTATTCTGTGTTAATTATCCAAACTTATTCTATTCATGGGATATTTTGAGTCATTAATGGGGCTTTCCTAGTGGCTCAGATCACAAAGAATCCACCTGCAGTGCGGGAGACCTGGGTTTGATCCCTGGATCAGGAAGATCCCCTGGAAAAGGGAATGGCTATCAATTTCAGCATTCTTGCCTGGAGAATTCCATGGACAGAGAGCCTGGCAGGCTACAGTCCGTGGAGTTGCAAACAGTCGGACATAATCAAATGACTAACACTTTTTTTTTTTTTTGGTGAGGCATTAGTGAAAACATATATTATTATGACCATAACAATGCATTGGGAAGGATTTTCATGATACTGCTCTGTCTTACCTCTTCCTTATTCAAAAGTGAAAGTTTTCTTACAAAACAAGTTTTGAGTTGAATAATATCTACCTGAACTCTGATTAAAAATAAATTTAAAATCTGGCAAATTGCTTTTGAAGAGTTTCTATGGGAGAGTATCAAAATTAATGAGCTTTTACTGTATTTTGAATTTCTGGTGTCTTTTTTTGACTTCTTGAAACTGTTAGCACTAATTCTTGAAAAAACTTCCCAACCAACAGAATCCTGTAGCCTCACTGGTACCCTATTTTTTTCTGAGGATATTAATTGCTTCCTCCTGCAGAATCAGATAGAGGTCACTTTTTAGTTCCATGGTCATTAGAATCAGATAGAGGTCACTTTTTAGTTCCATGTTCATTCTCTACACTATCTTTGAAATATTGTTTACATTTTGCTCCTTAACCTCTATTCTCCTATACAACTGGTATTTGCTTTAGGGTCAAGTCTGACATTCGGCCAGGCTTGGAAGAATATCTTCTGTGACATTCCTGACATACAGTCATTTAAATTGTAGGTGAAGGACTTCCCTGGTGGGCCAATGGTTAAGAATCCAACAGTGTAGGAGACACAGGTTCTGTCTTTGGTCTAGAAAGATCCCACATGCCACAGAGCAACTAAACCTGTGCTCCACAACTATGAGCCTGCACTCTAGAATACAAGAGCCCCAACTTTTGAGCCTGTGAGCTGCAACTACTGAAGCCTGAGTTCCCTGGAGCCTGTGCTCTGCAACAAGAGAAGCCCCTGCAAAAAGAAGCCAACATTGCAACTAGAGAGTAGCCTCCACTCTCCACACCCAGAGAAAAGCCTGCACACGGCAATAAAGACACAACACAGCCAAAAATAAAAATAAGTAATATTTTTTTTAAAGGAGAAAAAGTCCACTGTTGTCTGACAGAAAAAAAATTTAATATATTGAAATCTGTTGTAACTCTACATTTACAACTAGCTATCAGAAGAAGAAATTAGGAAAACAATCCCATTGACAGTTATATAAAAAAGAATAAAATTCCTAGGTATAAATACAACTAAGGAGGTAAAACGCCTGTATTCAAAGAACTATATATCAATGACGAAAAATTGAAGACACACACAAAAAGATGGAAACATACACTCTGCTCATGGATTGGAAGAATTAATATTGCTAAAATGATCACACTGCCCAAGGCAATCTACAGATTCAATGCAATCCCTATGAAAATACTAATGATATTTCTCATAGAACCAGAACAAATAATTCTAAAGTTTGTGTGGAAACACAATAGCCAAACAATTTGAGAAAGAACAGAGCTGAAAGCATCACACTCCCTGATTACAAATTATATTATAAAGCTACAGTAAGGGGAAATTAACAATAACACAATAATAGTGGGAGACTTTAATACTCCACTCACACCTATGGGTAGATCAACTAAACAGAAAATTAACAAGGAAACACAAACTTTAAATGATACAATAGACCAATTAGACCTAATTGATATCTATAAGACATTTCACCCCCAAACAATGAATTTCACCTTTTTCTCAAACACAAATGGAACATTCTCCAGGATAGATCACATCCTGGGCCATAAATTTAGAGCTGG
>SJXQ01012399.1:80646-100853 GCA_006408695.1 Aepyceros melampus | reverse complement strand
GTCAGGCTCCTCTGTCCATGGGATTTTTCAGGCCAGAGTACTGGAGTAGGTTACCATTTCCTTCCCAGGGGATCTTCCAGACCCAGGAATAGAGCCTGTATCTCCTGCATTGCAGGTGAATTCTTTGAGCCACCAGGAAAGCTCCTCTATAGTGTGTAGAATCTAGGAAAACTAATGCCATATGCTTTCCAACTTCACTACTCCTGATATTTTTGTAAAGATTATCCTGAACTAAAACAGGTGTTGGAGATAGCTTTGAAGACAAACAAAGCCAGTTAAAAACAATTGGGCAGGGTGATTATGAAAAGGCCATCTGTTAGGTGCACAAGTCCCTCATCTCAGTCAATTGGGAGTTCAGCATTTGTGATGTAGAGCAGATCCAAGCTTAATAGGAAGCAAGATGCAGATATAACAGTTTCCTTTCCTTTCTCAAATGCCAGCAACTCAGAAGCCTGCAAAACTCAGGGAACAGAACAATAGACCCAATTTATCACGTCCCAGCATCTTTAATACTTGCTGTCTTGAAGTGAATAAATTGTGCTTTGAAGAGCTGTTGAGTGAGTGGTGTATGTCTCTCTTTGTGTGTTTCAGCATCTTCGGTTGTTTATTTCTATGTAACGTAATTTCTCTTAAGACAAAAACATGCGCCAAAGAAATGGACAGACATGTTCAGAATTGATTGTTGATTAATGAAATAATTCTTAAATCTCTAAAGAGCAATTCAATATGCTCATTTACACTAAAAGACAAGTAATTTTTCATTTGACATATTTTGTTGGGATGTTGCATACTTGTGCTCCAGGGGTGCATTTATCATTGAAGACAATGTGAATGGTAATCCCTGGATTAGTGTACCCTGGCAGCCCTGAGGTTTTCAGTGGAGCCAACAAATAGCACGTTTTTTCTCTGAGGTATGAACTAATTGCTGAATGAGAAACAAACACACTAAACATGCAGTAAATAGAGAATGAAAAGACTCACTCTCCTAACTCCTAAAGGCTCAGCCAGGGAATGCAGCTTTGGGCAGAACTGGTCATCAAAATACTTAACAACTTCATGGTAAAGACTTTTATCATTTAGATGGGAACATCCAAGCTTAACAACTGTAAAGCCACACAGTCCTTATCTCCTGAATGCGAGCCTTGCTCTGGGTGGTCAGAGGGACCTTGCTCTCTCCTACCCACCAGAAAAGTCAGGTAAAGACTGACTCTGAGAGACCACTGGAGAAAGTTGGACAAGCTGTTACATCTCCCCGCAGTTACATCTTGGTCCTTGTGGGATGAGATGCAAAAACAGATCAAACAATCCCTCTGGATGCTTGGACTATGGGAAAATGAACTCCATTCACTCATGAAGGATGACCACTGACTTTGATCAGACAAAAGGTAACGTATGCTACATCTAGGGGAGGAATACAGGCTGAGACAAGTTTAAGAAGACCTAGGAAAGAGCCTTCCTGGTACTGATGAACCTATTTTCAGGGAAGGAATAGAGATACAGACATAGAGAAGGGACTTGTGGACACAGAGAGAGAAGGAGAGGGAGGGATGAATTGAGAGAGTAGCATTGCCATATCTATAGTACCATGTGTTAGATAGACAGCTAGTGGGAAGCAGCTGTATAGCACAGGGAGCTCAGCTCAGCGCCCTGTGATGACTAAAGGAAGGGATGGAGGCATGGGAGGGAGGCTCAAGAGAGAGGGGATGTATGTGGGCATAGAGCTGATTCACTATGTTGCACAGCAGAAACCAACACAACATTATAAAGCAATTATACTCCAATTAAAAAAATAAATTTAAGAAGAAAGAGCCATCTCCAGAAAGAAATATCAGGAGGGGTGAAAGTGTTCCTTCCTACAAACAGCTCATCTTTATTGAGATATTGAGATATATGCAACATGAAGAAAATAAACAGGAAAGCTAGAGGAAAACTAGGTCAAAGGAAAGCAATATTGATGCATAAATATACCTGGCATGTTTAGTTAATTGGAGATTGATTTATTTAAAACGAACAAACATAGTATTAAAAAACTGGGTTTGAATTCATTATCCCCAAATATAGCAATTTCATCAATTACTAAAGTATCTTAAAATATTGTATAGATATGTTCACACAGTTTATAAATGATATATGTAATAAGCAATGTTCTTATATAAATAAATTCTTGTCTTTCATATCAACTTTGAAAGGACATTTTGTTATTTTTTCAGTTCAGTTCAGTTCAGTCGCTCAGTCGTGTCTGACTGTGACCACGCCAGGCCTCTGTCTGGACTGCACCATGCCAGGCCTCCCTGTCCATCACCAACTCCTGGAGCTTACTCAAACTCATGTCCATTGAGTCAGTGATGCCATCCAACCATCTCATCCTCTGTCATGTCCTTCTTCCACCTTCAATCTTTCCCAGCTTTGAGTCAGTTCTTTGCATCAGGTGGCCAAAGTACTGGAGTTTTAGCTTCAGCATCAATCCTTCCAATGAATATTTGGGACTGATTTTCTTTAGGATGGACTGGTTGGATCTCCTTGAAGCCCAAGGGACTCTCAAGAGTCTTCTCCAACACCATAGTTCAAAAGCATCAATTCTTCAGTGCTCAGCTTTCTTTATAGTCCAACTCTCACATCCATACATGACCACTGGAAAAACCATAGCTTTGACTAGATGGACCTTTCTTGGCAAAGTAATGTTTCTGCTTTTTAATATGCTATCTAGCTTGGTCATAACTTTTCTACCAAGGAGCAAGTGTCTTTTAATTTCATGGTTGCAGTCACCATCTGGAGTGATTTTTTATTATTTAAAATTTTTATTTGTCTATTTACATATGTATTTTTGTCTGTGCTGGGTCTTCTTCACTTTTGCGTGGGTTTTCTCTGGTTGTGGCGAGTGGGGGCTGCTCTCTAGTTGTGGTGCACAAATAGCTTTGACTAGATGGACCTTTCTTGGCAAAGTAATGTTTCTGCTTTTTAATATGCTATCTAGCTTGGTCATAACTTTTCTACCAAGGAGCAAGTGTCTTTTAATTTCATGGTTGCAGTCACTATCTGGAGTGATTTTTTATTATTTTAAATTTTTATTTGTCTATTTACATATGTATTTTTGTCTGTGCTGGGTCTTCTTCACTTTTGCGTGGGTTTTCTCTGGTTGTGGCGAGTGGGGGCTGCTCTCTAGTTGTGGTGCACAGGCTTCTCTTGTTGCAGAGCACAGGCTCTAGGGTGCAGGCTCAGCACTTGTGGTGTGTGGGTATGGATGCTCTGTGGCATGTGGGATCTTCCCAGATCAGGGACTGAACCTGTGTCCCCTGCACTGGAAGACAGACTCTTACTCACTACACCATCAGGCAAGTTGAAAGCCCATTTTATATCACTCACATTTTTAGCAATAAAGATAACCTGTATGTTAAAAAAAAAGTTTTATCATGCTAGCTTAGCTGGTAAGGAATCCACCTGCAATGTGGGAGACCCGAGTTTGATCCCTGGGTTGGGAAGATCCCCTGAAGGAGGGCATGGCAACCCACTGCAGTATTCTTGCGCAGAGAATCCCCATGGACAGAGGAGCCTGGAGGGCTACAGTCCATGAGGTTGCAACAAGTCAGACACGACTGAGCGACTAAGCACAGCACAGCAAAATGCAGTAGAGTCATGGCTAGAAGACACATGTGCTATTAATACTGAATAGTAACAGAACAACAAATGCCGATAACTACAGGCACTTGATATATGGCAGGCACTGAACTGAGCACTTTTACATATTTATCCTTTAACACTTATGGTATGAGGTAGATATGGTTGTTATTCCATTTTATAGAGGAGGAATCTCAGTCACAGAGACATTTTCTATTGGTCAGATAGTAATTCCAGATGCACAGGTGTTTCCAGCTCGGTATGGATAGATAGGGATTCTTAGATTGCTTTACATGGGTTCTGATAGTCATGCACATGGATGATGGATGGTAGACACCAGATTTCTCAGTGTTGGAATAAGAGATAACCAGAGAGGTTTAGTGGCTGACTCAGTAAGAGTCAACCAGGGAGGAGACTGGAATGATCCTGTGGTCGTGGATTAGAACTGGATACGTCAGTTTAATCTATGTTTAGCTTAATATAGATACAGGTAGCTACTTATAGACACATTTATAATAGGTTAGTACACATATATATTTCCTTGCTCTGTCAGCTGACATAGCCCAGATGTGGTTTATATGGTGGCATTCTCCCTGAAAAGAAATCAGGACTTCTTAGAGATTTGACTGATTCTGAGGCTTCCCCAGGCTTCCCAGGTGGCTCAGTGGTAAAAGAATCTGCCTGCAAAGCAGGAGATGCAAGAGCTGTGGGTTCAGTTCCTGGATCGGGAAGATTTCTGGGAGGAGAAAACGGCAACCCACTCTAATATTCTTCCCTGGAGAATCCCATGTACAAAGGAGCCTGGTTACAGAGAGTTGGACATGACTGAAGTCACTGAGCATGCGTGCATGCAAGGCTTCTCCAATGGCTCAGCCAGAAATGAATCCACCTGCGGGGCAGGAGACAAGGCTTCAATGTCTGGGTCTAGAAGATTCTCTGGAGGAGGAAATGGTAACCCATTCCATTATTCTTGCCTGGGTAATCCTGTGGACAGGGGAACCTAGTGGGCTATAATACATGGGGTCACAAAAGAGTTGGATACAACTTAGCAACTAACCAAAAACAAAAACAACATGACTGGGGCAGGAATATACGAGATAAATCTGGAGGATCTTTTAGTGCCAGAAAGTAAGAAAGTGCTAAAAAAAAATCCATAATGATGTCTACAGGGCACAGGAGGAAAATGAAAGGGTGACCCAAGGCCAAAGCTGCAACAATTTGAACAGTAAAAGAGAAAAAGCATGTGTGTGTGTGTGTGTGTGGTGTACTAGTCGCTCAGTCGTGTCTGACTCTGCAACCCCATCGACTGTAGCCCACCAATTCCTCTGTCCATGGCATTCGCCAGGCAAGAATACTGGAGTGGGTTGCCATTTCCTCTTCCAGGGGATCTTCCCAACTCAGGGATAAACCCCGGTCTCCTGTATTGCAGGCAGGTTCCTGACCATCTGAGACACCAGAGAATCCCAGAAAAAGCATAATTGGATGATAATTCAAGTATATAATAAACACTCAATGAATTAATACAGATAGTATGAAGGAAGAAACGTCTGTTTGAAATCGTGGGGATGACAGGTGTGATACCCTCTTCAGTATAACTAGAAAGAGAAATAAATCCCTGTCTCTTGTCTCTGTGCCTCTCACCTTGTTGACTTTAGCAACTCAAACCAGCTTCCTGATGAGGCAGAACCTCAGATTGCCAGGCTGTTTTCACTTTTAATGACTGTTCTCATTCTGAAGTACAAGCCAAGATCACCTACTGAGAGAGGCAATTTCAGAAATATACGTGAATTAACAGGACTAGTATTAAGAAGAGAGCTGCTCTGGGGGAAAGAATGGAAATGTGACCAGGGTCCTAAGATCTATTTTTGAATGTCCTTGAAGGCTGAGCTGAGATTAAAGGCAGTTATTTAAAATAAGAATCATTTTCACTGTAACGTGAATCTTTGCAATTATGTTCCTAAGTTGTTCAAAAATAATCTGTAAAGTCTACACTTAAAACATAATAATTATCATATTTCCTCTATTTTGAAGTGCTCTCAACTGTAAAAGACACCATCACTTTAAAAACTACTTTTTATTCATTCATGAAATATGTGTTCTGTGACCTCATGAAGCTTATGTTCCAAGAGAGGGAGTTGTTCATAAAGCAAATATATAATTGGGGCTTCCCCTGTAGCTCAGCTGGTAAAGAATCCACCTGCAGTGCAGGATACCTGGGTTCAACCCGTGGGTTGGGAAGATCCTCTGGAAATGAGAAAGTTGCCCATGAAGTAAATATGTAATTTATTTCAGGTGCTTATCAGTTCTATTGAGACCTATAAAGCAGGAATGTAGGGAATACAGAGGGTGTTTTTGTTGTTGTTGTTGTTTTTTCTGCTGTAAATAGGCTGGTATATCAGGTTTCATTACAACAGTGGCTTGTAGGCTAAGACCTAAAGAAGGAACAGGTGTCTAGATTATCTGAGAGACAGGTACCCAGATGCAAAGGAAGAAAGAAGTCTGTGCAGCTGGAGTGGAGTGAACAAAGAGAGAATGAGTTAAAAGATTATGAAGGTTCAGATATGCAGGGGCTTTACGCACCATGTAAAAACTTGACTTTTAGTCTTAATGAGATGAAAAACCATGGGGGATTTTAAGCAGAGAAGTGACATAGTCTGACATGTCATAAAAAGATCATTCTGTATTAAGGGTACACTGGAAGAAAGGAAGAAGGAAAGCAGGGATATTAGCTTGAAAACTACTAAAATAAAACAGACAAGAGATATGTATTACCTTGTCTAGGGTGGTAGTAAAGGAGAAGATAAGATGAATTATTGTTATAGATTGATGATAAAAATGAGAGAATAAAATTACCATGTTGGACTAAGCATCTGGTATGGAAATGCTGTTAACTGGGAGAAGGAGGACTGGGGTGATTAATTCAATGGTTAAAATGTTATTCATCCTGGTAGAGAAGCTGAGTATACTTTATATATCCGAGCCTAGAGTTCAGGGGAGAGACCCAGGCACTACATATAAATTTGAGAGTTGCAGGCATAGAAATTAAAGCCATGAGAATCAATAAGATAACAAGCAGAGTGAGGGTAGATGGGAAAGCAAGTAGTTCTAGGACTTTCCAGTGTTTGAGGGATAGGGGAAAAGGATGAAGACTTAGAAGGAAGAAGACTTAGATCAGTCAGTGGAGACACAGGAACAAAATCATTAGAGTTTGGTACTTTGGAATGTTAATTCTAAAAGGGCATCTGAGAGGGCTGAGGGATCCAGGCTTCATGTGCTACTTATAGATCAAATAAGATGAAGACACCAATGCACTGTTTCATCTGGCAAGGTGAACGTCACTGAGGATCTTCCGTGATCAGTGTTGGTGGAATGGTGGGAACAAAATTTGGTTAAAATGGTTTAAAGAGAGAGTGGGAGGAGAGGAGTTGGAAACAGTGTCTTGTTCACTCTTTTTACAAGTTCTTTTTGGTGAATGGGAGGAAAACAGAAATTTCTGAAAGGAGATGTGGAGATAAAAGGACTTTTGTAAAAGAGATCTGAGGTATCATAACATGCTTGTTGCTAAGGATAGTGATTCGGTTGGCTGAGAAAATGTGACGACACATGAGAATCCAGAATTATATGCTTGAAAAAGTAGGAGGGAATGTGGTATTTACAAATGTGGTATTTTCAAGCTCAGTTGTAGACAGTGGCGAGACTGGCATCTGGATTAACAGGATGGATGGCAGGACTCATTGATGGAGAGCCTGGGAAGTGGGTGTTGTGATGTTAGGAGCCTTCGGATATTCTCTTTTCCTTTTCTGAGTTTATATTTAATTGGAGGACAATTGCTTTACAATGTTGTGCTAGTTTCTGCTGTACAGCAAAGTGAATCAGCCTTAAGAACACATATATCCCCTCTCTCCTGAATCTCCCTCCTACTCCACTCCCTCCCACCCTCTAGGTCATCACAGAGCACTGAGCTGAGCTCCCTTGTACAGCAGCTTCCCACTAGCTAGCTGTTTTACACAGGGTACTGTGTATATTTCAGTGTTACTCTGGCAGGTCATCCCACCCTCTCCTTGCCCAACTGGGCCCACATGTCTGTTCTCTAAATCTGCATCTCTATTCCTGCACTGCAAATAGCTTCATCTGTACCATTTTGCTAGATTATATATATATATATATATATATATATATATAAGCATTAATATACAACATTTGCTTTCCTCTGATTTATTTCACTCTGTATAAGGCTGTAGAGGACATGTGTGCCATGGATGTTCACCGCTGATTGTTCTTTTTTCTCAGTGAAGCAGGACCCAAGTGCACTGGCAAATAAGCTTAGAGAGGAGGTGTTAGATATTTGAATAGAGGAGATAAAACACAAAGTCATCGTCTAAGAGACTGAAGTATGAGTGGATTAGGAAAATTCAGAAAGACTGATGAAAACTTTAGTGTTAATAGCTTTTGGAAAACTTACAAAAATAAACTCTCCCATAGAGGATGGACTCATCAAACATGAATTTTTAGAATCCTGTGGAAAAAAGTTCTAATAATACAGTGAATGAGGCAACGTGTATTCGTAAATACTCAGAATTCTCTGTTTTTCACCTTCCTTGGTGGCTCCGTCAGTAAAAAAAACCCAACTGCAATTCAGGAGACCACCTGCAATGCAAGAGACCTGGGTTCGATCCCTGAGTCAGAAAGAGCCCCTGGAGAGGGAAATGACAACCCGCTCCAGTATTCTTGCCTGGAGAATCTCTTGGACAGAGGAGCCTGACAGGCTACAGTCCATAGGGTTTCAAGAGTAGGACATGACGTACGGACTAAACCACCAGTCTCATAGAGTCTTCTGCTCAATCAGAAGACTGTGTTAAGTTCATAAATTAAGCTCTGAAAAGCTTTGGCTTTGATTCTGTTCCTTCAGTTCGGAGGATCCTGTCACATTCTTTTACCTCGATAATACTGTCTTATTGATTAGGTGATATTTGTGATTTAAACATGGATTGAAAAGCTTCCATGAGCCCTGGCTTCCAAGGAGGTGAGTGTGATTAATTCCAGTGTGTGCTGGAGAGATCTTAGATACACACAAGTGAGCAGGAATATTTTCACACAGTGAAAACCAATGAGCACGGGGTCATCTGGCAAAAGGACAAGGATCAGATTAAGGCAGAATTTATGCAGGTTAATCCTTATGTTGCAAGCAAATTGTTTTAATTCCAATAAAACTATTATATATATATATTATTTATAATATGTATATTTTATAAATTATTTTAGAAAAATATTTTAGGGTCTCTATATAACTCTATTATTTTAAAGTTATAACAAACTATTCTAAAAGAGAATATGTTCTTGAAGTCCCTTTAAATATATTTTCAAAAATTTATGCAAACTTATTATAAGATTTGTTTTCCTGGACATTTTACTATTATGTTAACAATTTCATGTATTTTCTGCTCAAACAGAAACATATCCCTATGACTCATCTATGTTTTCTGATTGTGCAATGTAATTATCACAATTTATTTTTCACTTGTGTTAACCATCCCTTGGAAGTTAAAATAAATTGATACCACATTTTTCAACATTTAGTTTTTGAATACATAATTAAAATGAAAAGTATATGGACTATGTATGTCTTAGTTCTTTCTGAGAGCTGTAACTAAAATTCTATAGACTGGTTGGCTTAAGCGACAGACATTTATTTCTCACAGTACTCTAATTATTCTCTATTTTAAGATTTGAGATCTAATCCGACACATAGTAGTACCTTAGACTAAGCATGTGGACACTCAAGACATGAAACCTTTAGAGTTTATCTTAATAACAAAGTTATATACGCATGTATTTTAAAGAGTTGAGAAAACTTTTTTACTATAAACATTTTTAATATCAAAAAACATTTTCTCTGCATCTTCTTCCTCATATTTTATCATTGTTCTGGACATATTTTAAAAATACAATTCTTGTATTCAAGAATCTTAACTTCCCAACTACAGGCAATGCTTCCTAACTGATTGGAAAGGTGAGGGTTAGCGCTCCTTCTCCACGACCCCCTCCCAGCTTCCTGCACAGGCCTTCACACCCCTACATCTGGGCCACGTCTCCTGGGCTGCATGGTCAGAGCTGATGGTCAGCATACTTAACCGCAGGTACAGCTCTTGTTCTGGCCAATCAGAGTGGGCACAGTCCTGATTAGCAGCACCCATCAATGCATACTGGTATATATCATCTCTTGCTGGATCTTTAATGCTAATACTAGGATCTCGTGTTTGTATTAATATAATTCTGTAAATACGCTTTTGTTGAGCCACGTGGTAATCACTGCTTCCTTTTCTTTGCTACACAATCATGTGTTTGACTAGAACTAATTATTGTCTTGTTTTGTATGGTTGTAATATGTATTGCATATTTTATTTTCTATTTATTGCTAATTCAAGATCTATTTTCCCTTATGAAAATCTCCTCTTCATTTGTTCACATGTACTAAATAGTCTATTTCCCTTTTTTTGTAAGAAAACTCTCACGTATCCTTTCTGTTAGGTCTGATCTTCATCAGCTTGTTGCAAAACTTTGTCTGCAAATAATTTACTCTTGTATTTCTATCTTCCAGTGTTACTGTTTGGAAGATTGAGTCCATTCTGATTTTTTAAACTTTTCATTATTTTTTTTTCTTTTCTTTCCTTCTCCGAGGAAGATTACAACCTCTTTTCCCTGCTCACAACATCCTAAGATTGTATAATGTGATGTGGTTCTATTTTCAATCCTTGAACTGAATGCTTAGGAGGCCCTGCTAGTGCCGGCATGTAAGGCAGCAGGTCCTGATCCCAGCAGATGTGTCTTCCGGCTTTATATATTCTAATGTGAGATGAAATATTTCATCGCTTCTCATCATGGATTCATATCCATCAAAGTTGTCCGCTATTCTGATAAATTGAATGTCATGATAACATGGCAATTATGAGCTGCAGCAGAACAGCCATAAAAATGTCCATATCTGTGTGCAATAGAGCAGAGTTAGACAGGAAATAGTTCTGAGGGAGCCATTGACAGACAGGCTGATTCCAGAAGGACTACTTCCGGGACATGCAAGTGTGTCCTAGGGTCCTTTTCCAAGCGTCCTCAGCCTGCTTCATCCTGTGGGGACGGATTCACACAGTTACCACAGGAGGTCGGAGAACATAAGGAAGAATGACCTGAGTACATGTGTCCAGCGTATTTCTTATATAAGAATAACCAGAAAGTTTAATAATAATACGTCTCTTAGCAGAATGAGGTCCAAGACAAGAAACGGTAGGTAGCCTTCACAGTCACTAAAACGCAGAAAAGCGCTCAAACTGTTGAAACAAGTCGGGATTCAGCGAGTGCCAGGACGCACCTGCCCAGGTGAGAACAGCTACTTTCGGGAGCGTATCCTCAGCTGGCGGATCGGTGAGTATCCCTGATGAGAGCAGCGTTAAAAGCCACGCCTCACTAATTTAGGGAAGAAATGGGATTTGTTAGCAGCATTTTTCGGAGAATGCAATGGCACCCCACTCCAGTACTCTTGCCTGGAAAATCCCATGGACAGAGGAGCCTGGTGGGCTGCAGTCCATGGGGTCGCTAGAAGTCGGACACGACTGAGCGACTTCCCTTTCATGTTTCACTTTCGTGCATTGGAGAAGGAAATGGCAACCCACTCCAGTGTTCTTGCCTGGAGAATCCCAGGGACGGGGGAGCCTGGTGGGCTGCCGTCTATGGGTTCGCACAGTCGGACACGACTGAAGCGACGCAGTAGCAGCAGAATTTTTCACTGGGAGAATAAAAGAGCTCAGCTTGGGGGTGGGGGTGACTAGAATAAGAAGCAAGGCCCGGGGCCACATCTTCGAACAGGGTCCTTGATGCCATCGGTGAAATGGTCCAGTCCCAGGGGCCAAGTGGCCGCTCTGAGTGCTGGGCTGCCTGGGGGGCCAGGTGCCCCGGGAGAATTGCTGTCCCTGATCCTTCCAGCAGGGGCGCCACTGCGGCAACCTTGAGTGCCGAGCGGGTCCATCACCTTCCTCCCCATGAGGCTCTGTTTGGCCAAGTCTGGCAAGAGTTTCCGAATCCACATCTCATGCCAGCAGGATTCTCACTAGAAAGGCTGAGGAAGCAAGACTTTGACATCTTCGTATTCTCTTTATATCCTGCAAGGCAGGAGTGCCTTAAAGGTGGGGAGGTCCAACATTGGAGAGTATATGAAGCCAGGTGACCAAAAAGAGAACCTTTGATTACCCAGGTGTAAGAATTCTGAATGTGATCATTAATTGATACCCTATCAGTTCGTGTACATGTATGTATAGCAATACATGAAGGATTCATTAATAAGGAATTTTTAGGAACTGCAAAAGATTTGTTGAAAATGACTAAACCCACACTGTGCAATGAGCTATTTGTATTTTATTTAGTAGTCACATAAACAGGAATATAAACAGCCAGTGTGCAACACAGAGAATAGATGTAATAATATTTTCCAACTCATTTTCACAGAAGTTATTCCAGGATGTAACCCAACAGCATAAAGCCTGCCTGTCTATAGGAATCCCAGGCTTAAAGGTTTTAAATACACAGTTACATGTAAATAGAAGAATAAGGTTTCTTAAGAAATTATTAAAAACTGGGAGAAAATAGTATCAGTTGTTTTTTTCTATAATATCTGGAAATACTGACATCCTTCTTTCCCTATAATTAGAAACAAACAAAAATGCTAGTTTACGTAAAAACTCTTTATGTCATAGGAAGTTAGTTCGGTTGGTTTACATGACTTTCTTTTTCTTAAAATCTGAAAGATATGAAATGTAATATTTTATAAGCCATTATTCAGCAAAAACATAGTTTTCAAAAATTGGCCAGTGAAAGTGACTACAGGAAAAGGATGAACCAAGCTACTTTATTCTAATTTTCCAGGTATTTGTATATTATTTCTACTAATGATTTACACTCATTTCTCAAACCCTAAATCATTACTGTGTGTATAGTTTATGTTTACTATATGTCAAACACTATAATTAGTATTTTAAACATATTAGCTCATTGACACAGCAGTGCCTAAGGTAGCTGCTATTATTTCCATTATTCACAAGTTCAGAAATTGATATAGTCTTTAAGTAACTTGCTAGGAAGTCATCAAGCCGAAACTTGAACCCTGGCAGTCTGACTCTTTTTTGTTGAATTTATGTTATGATTGGCCAGGCTGGTTTATACATCAGTGCTTTATAAGTTTGAAATGTGTGTGTCAATGATCTGAGTTAACACAGAGCATCTCAACATGTGATAACCATTGGGTTGCTGAGATTTCTAGGGCTTTACTTTTTTCTGAGAATCAAGAGAATCCACTGAGAGCAGAAACTATTGAAAAATTTATAGTATAATCTCAAAAAAAAAAAAGAAAAATTTATAGTATAATCTCAGAAGCCTATACCAGCATTATTAGTACCAGGGACTCGACTCATTTGACACGTGGAGTCAAACTCCCAGCAACAGGACATGGACAGAAGCCCGGTGAGATGTTTCCATTCAGATATCTCCATCTTTTTAACTGCTGTGACCGTGTCTGTCTGATCTGTTAAACAGAGAAGACACAGAAAAGCATGTCAACGTTGCATAGTGTAAACAGAGCACTGTTCACACTTACAGAATATCACTCACTCTTGTTCTTCCTTGCCTTACCATTTAATCTATGGTTAGTTCTGAGGTAGGCTTTGTTTTCATACAAACCTGGATAGCACAGATCTTTTTCAGTCTTATGATGAATTTAGTAAGTATTTGAACTATTGAAGCTTCTCAGTGTTTAATTAAAATTGTAGCCCCATGTTTTGAGGAGCATTAGTCGCTCTCTAGCTATCCTAAGACTTTTCCTGTTACAGTTTTCCTTAATTCTTCTAGGAGAGTTATGATTTCTTTTCTCTTTCTATAAATACTTACCACACAAAGTTGTATTTTTTATATTGAAATTGGTACTACAAAATGATAAAGCTCTTCTATTGCATAGATTTGTTTGAGAATACAGTGAAAAATAAGAAAGAATAATTACCTATAAAACTTAGAAGAAAAAAGGGACTTTTGGAACTGAATAGTACAAATACTATTATGATTTATAGTTATAGTTACAAGTGTGCACTGCATTTTGCCAGAGTAGACAAAACCTGAGCTTATCTCCATAGATTTAATAAATTTGTTTCAAAATGGGTATTACTTAACTTCACTTACTTTTGATTTATACTTTTTTATCAGTCATTTTTTTCCCAAAGTGAAATGATTCAATGAATGTGCAAAATATTATGGCTTATTCAAATGCAATTTTAAAATTTGGGGGCCAGGATTATTTCTTATTGTTTAAGCATAATGCTGGATTGCCTTTTCACTAGAGAATCCTTGGAGTAAGAATTCTTCCTTCCTTTTCCTTTATGTGTGGTGTGTGTGTGTGTGTGTGGTGGGGTGGGGGGAATCTGTTACCAGAAAGGATCTGGAAGTCAGGAAAATCATCATTATCATTATTATATCAAATTTGCTTTTTGAAATTTGTTTCTATTACAATTCAGTTCAACAAGTATTTATTATGTGTAAAGTATTATGTTAAATAACACACAGTGCTACGCCTTGAGGTGTGTCTCCCCACAATTCGTATATTGAGGCCCTTAGGAAATATTAGATGGTATTTGAAGACAGGGCCTTTGGGAGGTGATCGGGTTTAGATGAAGTAGTGAGGGCCAGGCTTTCATGGTGAGATTATTGCCTTTGTAAGCAGACACAGGAGACTTCCCTGGTGACCCAGTGTTAAAGAACCTGCCTGCCAATGTTGGAGATGTAAGAGATTCCGATTTGATCCTTAGGTCAGAAAGATCCCCTGGAGGAGGAAATGGCAACCCACTCCAGTATTCTGCCTGGACAATCTTGTGATCAGAGGAGCCTGGCGGGCTACAGTCCCTGGGGGTGCAAAGAATCAGGCACAATTTAGCGACTAAACAACAATTAGGCCGAGACACCAGCATGCTCTTTCTCTCCGTCATGAGATGCACAAGAGGGTGGCCGTCTGCATACCAAGAAGAAGGTCTTCACTGGAGAACCAAATTACCTGCACCTTGGTCTTGGGCTTCCAGATTCCAGAAGTGTGAGAAATAAATGTCTTTTGTTCAAGCCACCTGGTCTCTGGTATTTTGTTAGGGCAGCCCAAGCAAATTAATACAGATGGGATACAAGGTCAGGCATATTTTTTTACCGTTGTTCTCAAAGAACTCATGCAGGGCTATAAGCAGAAAAATAACTATGCTATAAGATAATAGTGTAGGATTTGTAAAATAAATATAGATAAGATGTAACTCAAACTTCTAAAAAAATATGGCATTAGTGAAGGACTTTGAAGGTGAGCAGGATTTCTCAGGATGATGTGAAGTAAATATTCAGAACAGAATGGAGGAGTGAGTCATCCGGATGGGAGGATAAATGTATTGTTTAAATAAAATAATGTAATCCAGTTTGAAGGAAAATGAAGAGAGAAAAGGCCGGATGAAGGTTTTAAGATAAGATGATAACATATTGAGAAATCTAAATGGGAATGAATTGTATTTAATTTGACACAAAATAAATGTTATTGGAAGTTTATGGACTTGGATATGCTATGATTCATGATGCAGTACATGTGCTTGAAGTGAGTGAAATACAATCAGAAAGAAGGGAAGAATTGGAGGAAATAGAAGACTAAGAAACATGAAGATCTGAATATGCTGGTGACTATGAAAATACAAAATGTTAATAAGAGACATCAGGAAATTTAAATGGGCAAGACTTGGCATTAGTTTGTCAACAAAGGTCTGTTTAGTTGGAACTATGGCTATTCCAATAGTCATGTATGGATGTGAGAGTTTGACCATAAAGAAGGCTGAGCACTGAAGAATTGATGCTTTTGAACTGTGTTGTTGGAGAAGACTCTTGAGAGTCCCTTGGACTGCAAGGAGATTCAACCTGTCAATTCTAAAGGAAATCAGCCCTGAATATTCACTGGAAGAACTGATGCTGACGCTCTAATCCTTTGGCCACCTGATGCCAAGAGATGACTCATTGGAAAAGACCCTGCTTCTGGGGGGAGATTGAAGGTAGGAGAAGAAGTGGGAGACAAAGGATGAGATGGTTGGATGGCTTCACTGACTCAATGAACATGAGTTTGAGTAAGCTCTGGGAGACGGCAAAGGGCAAGGAAGCCTGGCGTGCTGCAGTCCATGGGGTCGCAAAGAGTCAGACATGACTGAGTGACTGAACAGCAAAGACTTGGCAAAAATAATAAATAGGTGTTAAGAAATAGAATAGTGTAGGCCCGATTCTCTATTTTAAATTATTATGTACGCATCATGTCACCATTCTTATAGTATCAGGACCCCCTCATCACTACACACACAAGGGTTTTCTCTCTCTCTCTCACACACACATAGACACAGGCACACATACACTGTCTTCCCTGGAATCTCAGGGTGATAGTAGGAAGACATAGGCAAGATTTCACAAAAGAACTTTGGAAATTTAATAACATCCTAAGATCAGATAACTTGGGAGGACAAAGGTGAGCCACAGTTAGGTTTCTTTACCTATGAGTTAGGAAATGGAACATTTTGCTTAATTTTTTTTTAATAAGAATTAGTGGGCAGGAGGATTTGTTTTGTTTTGGGTTTTTTTTTTTTTTTAAAGGGAGGAACTGTATTGATTTTTAAAATCGTTCTGTATGTCAGTCTTTTAACAGCCATGTGTAAGTGCCATGACTAGAATCACTGCTGAGCTGTCCATTTGCTGTAGTAAGAGCAGGGGTAGAGAACTGTGTGGGAATTCTCCTGTGCATCAGCACAAGCAAATAAGTCAGGGAACTGGATTATGAGATAGCCAGAATGAACGGCGTATTGGAGTAAATGTGCCACACAGCAAACGCATTTCCTGACCTGTCTGATAATGAGTGTCAGCAACTCCCTACCTATCTTAACTCAACAGTTTCAACTAGCACAGTATCTTCCAAGGACCTTGAGGGGTAAACGTTTTGATAGAAGCTGTTGCTGCAGTTTTGGCAATCATGCTCTTGTATCCTTTAAGTTACAGAGTTCACTTTGCCCTGAGAGATAGCTTAAGGGGATGAAGTGAGAGTTGTAAGCACAAATGCAGGCTGGAGAGACTTGAATTCCAGGCCCAGCAAGGTTACTAGCTTAATGAACTACATTAGTTTCCACATCTTTAGAACAGAATGAGGAGTGCCCAGGATACCTTACCATTAGGGATCTTTTAGGAGAGACAAATAAGATGGTGAACAGGAAACTACTTTGAATGGAAATGAACTATGCAAGTAGAAGAACTGGCAGCTCATAACAACCCCTAGGAAATAATAACAGCGCCTGAACATAGTTACAACCTGTACAGCTTACTGTAGAACTTTGTCAGAAAAATGCAGGCTGACTGCTTTGTTAACTGTAACAGATGAGTTTTAAATTAAGCTTAACTGTGAAAATTATTTGGAGAAATTTATTTTTTTAAGTAACTTAGAATCTTCACAATGTTTTGGGAATCCACGTTTTAAATTTTCTTAGTTTATATGAAAAAGGAAAGTGCTATGGAAAGATACATGTTAATGTTCCTGTCAATCAAAAGCAAAATTCAGAACTGAACTAGGTAGTGCATATCTGTTTTTTTAGTAGATGAGCATTTACAGTAAGGACCGCTTTGAATTTTATGTACATCCCTCCCACTATTAAGCGCTTTTATATTTTGACTAGATGCAAAGAGCTGGACACGACTGAGTGACTGAACTGAACTGACTAAGTGATACCAGAGGAATGGAAAGTAGTAGTAAAATGACTACCTGTGACTGGAATCAAATTCCTTTTAAGTGGTTCCTTTTCAATCTAAGACTTCAAGTTTCTTATTGCCGTTAAAACTCACCATTTTAGGACCATCAAAGCTTAAATGGTGTCACTGGGCAATACCTAGTAAAAGTAGAAATCACTGATAATGGTTTACATTACTGTAAACCAGGTAATGATATAAACAAGTTGCATGTATGTGTTTATATAAATATCCTAAGAAGTACACAGTGTAAACGTATCCCACTGTAAATGGCTCAGAATGTAGGAGACCGGAGTTCGATGCCTGGGTTGGGAAGATCCCTTAGAGAAAGAAATGGCAACCCACACCAGTAGTCTTGCCTGGAAAATTCCGTGGACTGGGGAGCCTGGTAGGCTATAGTCCATGAGGTCGCAAAGAATCAGACAGATCTAATTTCAAGATCAGATAAAGGAAACTGAGATAGAATGCCAAGTTCAGCTGAGGTTGGTTAATAAACTCATCTGTGAAGTTTACATGGGACAGACTCTGCTTTCACAGGATTCTTCTTCTGTCATCATTTCTTCTCTAAAACAAGCTGATTCACTATTTACTTATAAGATTGACTAGATTTAAAAAACAACAACAACATGATAAAATCAAATGCTGGTGAGGGTTTGGAGAAGCTGTATCACTCACACATTGCCAGTAGAAATGTAAGACGTGTAAGCCACTCTGGGAACACACGTGGAAGTTCTTTCAAGACCAAACATATACTATCCATACAGCCGAGCACATGCACACATGCCTATTTATTCCTGGAAAGTGAAACCATATCTTCTCGCACTAACCTTACACACATATTCATAGCAGTTTTGTTGGTCATAGCCCCAGATTAGTAACATCCCAAACTTCTTCCCATATGATACTGGTTAGTCAAAGGGTACATTCAAACCATAGGAAACTCCTCTGCACTGAGAAGAATCAAACTAATGATACATGTAACAACTGGGACAGATCACAAAGAAAAGATGCTGAGCGATAAAAACCAGTCTCAAAAAGTTACCTTCTGTCTGCTTCCTTTATATAGAAAAGATTCTTTAAGAGACAGAAGTGGAGAACAGATTCATTGTTGCCATGTATTAGGGACCCGAGGAGAGAGAGGACTGTTGGTATAGAAGAAATTTGTGATAAATTTGCTCTGAATTTTGACTGTGCGGTGATCTCATGAGTCTATGCATGTAACAAAGTTGCACAGAACTAAATATACACAAAATATGTGCAAGAAGATGGTGCTTTGGGAGAAACTGGTGTGTTGCATCCAACTCTTTGCGACCCCATGGACTGTAGCCCGCCAGGCTCCTCTGTCCAGGGGATTCTCCAGGCAAGAATAATGGAGTGGGTTGCCACTCCCTTCTCCAGGGAATCTTCCCAACCCAGGCCTCAAATCTGTATCTCTTGTGTCTCCTACATTGGCAGGCAGATTCTTTACCATTGTGCCACTTGGAAGCCCCCATACTACCCTGTATCTTAGCCAAAAGGCCAAGCCATCTTCTAAAACCCTACTACAACTTCAGAATCTGGATGTTAACGTTGGTATAATTCAGCAAAGTTACTTTGAGTCATTTTTCTTGTGCTTATTTGTGTACTGAGTCATTCTGTATTATTTCTTACAGTAGCATGTGAATAATTGTCTCAAAATTAAAATGTTTATGTGTGTGTATATATATATATGTATGTATCTCCCACATACAAACAACAATAAAAACTCTACCACTGCAATAGTAACTGTAGATTCCTAATACAACTTGAAATGGTTGACATCTTTTACAATGTAATGACAAGAAACCCATCTTTGTATTGGCTATCAGAAAGGACTCTATAAAATTTTGGATCAAAAGTAAATACAGGATACTTTAGATTTGCTGTTTGTTATATAAAGGAATTGTTAGAGATGGGAGGCAAAGAACAGAAGAGGAAAAGAGTGGAGTGGTAGATTTAAATACCCTCTGTCTCTCGCGGTTAGCTCGCATGTCATCACATACCAATTTTACTAAACTCCTTTATTATGCCAAACACTGTTTGAGGCTACAGGCATATGAATGAGATCATTTCCTAGTCTTCAGTCAATTTATAATCCAGGGTGAGATAATGATTATATGCATATTGTTTTACTTCTACTTTAGAGCAAATATTGAATATGAACATACTTAGCTTGTGGGCTGCTGTCTATGGGGTCGCACAGAGTTGGACACGACTAAAGCAATTTAGCAGCAGCAGCTTGTGTATAACTTGTGATGACTGAATCTAGAAGAGATTTGATGGAAGGACTCACAGAAAACATTATGGCTTGTGGTGGTTGGGACAATTTAGCAAAGAGCTATCTTTCTTATGTATACATTTAATATTTTATCATTTTCTCATGTAATTGAAACTGGCAATACAAGAAGTGAATATTGAACTCGAGAGTAGAGGGGTAAAAAGAACAAAATGGCCCAATGAAGGGAAAATACTGTGGATAAAACATAAACTGTTCAATTAAAAGACAGGATATACAAAGAGAATTTAGTAAGTCATTTAGAATCACTACTTTTAAAATATTTTTTATCGTGGTAGAAGTCACATAATATAAAATATACTCTTTTAACCATATTTAACCGTGGAATTAGTTCAGTGGCACTAAGTATGTTCCCATCGTGTGCCACTCTCCCCATCATCCATCTCCTGAATTTTTCACCTTCCTGAACTGAAACGCTGTCCCTTTAAATGCTAAGTCCCCATTCCCCCGGTCACCCCGC